>OW240915.1:26463337-26570956 GCA_933207985.1 Pelobates cultripes
GTGAATAGTACCGTAGTGTATTACCCGACCTTATTGCTTACACTGCCAGTTATCATTAATATATAAGGTGTTCTCGAAAAGTCACTGGAGGAAAAAGCCTTTTTCTTTTTCTAATTCTAACATGAATTGACTTGATCTTATAGAAGCTGCCATCCTTGTAAAGAGCTTTGTGTGAGTTGTTGTTTATGACAATAGCTCATTGTGCGTCCTTCTTTCCCGTACACGAAATTGCGGTTGGAGCCTTTTGTTATGGCAATCATAGAGCACCTCCTTACGAACCTTTTTCACATGGCTCTGGGATGGCAAGCTGCAGTACTTTGCTATAGTATATGTCAGAATTGTTCCTTCTCCCCCCCTTTATTTTCAAAGAATCTCTGCACTGACCTACCTGCTTTGAAGGTTCATGCATGGTTTAGTAATTATAAGTGAAGGTCAAATGAAATGAATAGGACTGCATCATGGGAAATGTAGTTCACGGCATCTGCAGTGCAAGAAGATGAGCTATTACTGTCTATGTATTTTATAAGCTCTCTCTCCTCTCCACATGCTGTATCTTTATTTGCAAAATCTTCAGTAAAGCATAATTTCTTGTTTTCCTGCTGTATCAAACTGCAGAACAAACAGGTAATAGCAGAGTGTTCAAGTTTTATGTATGGCTCACAGTACATTTCATTCTGGTGAGCTTTTCCACTGAGAACATATTCCCTATGCGTGGAAATGGGTGGGTCTGATTTCAGATTGCACGTTAACTCTTAACATGTGTGTACACAGCACGTTGGTGTAACAGCTGCAATCCACAGTTATAGAATGTTTTTATCAATACAAGTTGAACTTGAGTCCTTTTAGAAATGGACCCCTTTTTGCCATCACACTGGGTTTAATAATTACACATTGTAGTTTGTATGGTGGACAGGCTAAGCATCATGGGAATGTAAGTTTAACATCTGGAGTACAACGTTATTTTATTATTGTTTAAAATAATAGATGGTATGTACTCTGTTAATTACTTTGTAAATCATGCATAAAAGTAGTAATTACTTTTTTTAGTGCTTCTTCTGACTTGGCCTTGTATGGGAACAGTTAAAGGGAACTTGCTATGACTCACTTCGTATTACACTTCTGTGAAACACACCTCCTTTTCCCACTCTCTCTCCTCCTGTAGTTTTTATTAATTTTCCCTGCTTGGGGACACAAAAAAAAGAAAGACTAAAAGAAATACCTTTTTAACGTTACTAAAATTGTACATCTTAGAGGCAGGTACCTCTTAAAAGGAACACTATAGTGTCAAGAATACAAAAATGTATTCCTGACACTATATTTTTAAATAACTGTTTAGTCCTCCAGCCCCTCCCATTCTCCACCCCCTTAGCTGAGATCATCTTCATCCCATAGAAAAGCATTGGAAGGCTATTAAACATGAGCTGCAAAACGCTGCTCTGCACCATTCAGTATCTCCTCGTAGAGATGCATTGGCTCAATGCATCTCTACTGGGAGCATTCAGTGTCTCCATGCAGAGTGTTGACATGCTGAATGTCAGTGCTGCACATTGTGCATTACTGAACCAGGAAGCACTCTAGTGGCCATCTGAGTGACTGCCACTAGAGGTGTCCCTAGGCTGTAATGTAAACGCTGCCTTTTTTCTGAAAAAGCAGTGTTTACATTAAAAAGCCTACAGGAACAGAGATACCAGAGCAACTACACTTAGCCCTAGTTGTTCTGGGGATTATAGTATGCATTTAACCATAAGCTTATCTCCCCTGGACCCTAGGGCCCTCTTATTCTGCCCCAACCCTAAATCCAAATCCAGAAACTTTTTCCTTTTTAAATGGTTTGCAGTTTCTCTACAATTGGAATGTTTTACATTGCAGGGTTAAGGGAACAGTTGCACTGCACTTAGATCTCTTCTATGAGATGAGATGGTCTGTGTGCTTGTAGTGTCCCTTTAAATTCATAGCCAACTTGGGAAATATTTTCATTTCAGTGATATTGATTTAAAGTTTTGTTCATACTTTACTTAAAGGAAAACTATAGGGTCAGGAACACAAACATGTATTCTTGACCCGATAGTGTTAAAACCACTTTCCTTTCCTCTGTGGCCCCCTTTTGCCACCCTAAATATAGTGAAATCTTACCTTTTTTCCAGTCAGCTGCTGGCTCTGCCCGTGATCTGTCTGCTTGGCTGACATCATTAGAAGTGATGATCTCAGCCAATTACAATGCATTTCCATAAGAAAGCATTGGATTGGCCGAGTTTACTAGGGAGAGGGTACCGGGGGCGGATCAAATGCTGCCCTGGCCAATCAGCATCTCCTCACTGAGATGCAGGAATCAAAGAGGTAGGTTCAGTGTCTCCATGCAGAGGATGGAAACACTGAATGTGCAGCACTGCCACAGGAAGCACCTCTAGTAGCCATCTGAAGAGTTATCCCTATGCTGTAATGTAAACACTGCCTTTTCTCTGAAAAGACAGTGTTTACAACAAGAAGCCTGCAGGGAATGACTATACTCACCTGAACAACTAATTTCAGCTGTAACTGGTGACTATAGTGTCCCTGTATTAATGCTATACATATTTGAACATCATATAGTTATTTTATAAGCAAGCAGGGTTCCTGTGCATATGTGCTGTAAAAAATTTAATGTATTTGATGCAAGGTGTTAAACTTTTTGTAAATAGTATTTTGTTATAACAACATTATCCTAGTATGTTTGCAGTAGCTAGCTTTCGTTTTGTGTATTAAGTTGATTTGTTTCTGCAGTGACCTTGCAGTTTTAGTGACATTGACTGCTGATACCTACCTTAGATTGTGAGCTCCCTTTGAACACAGACTTATCTCTTGTTTCCACATACATGATTGTCAATGACTTGTTTCTGTTCTATATACAGTGTCTCTGTAGTTAAAATATTTTGTATCAGTGGTGATTCATGTGAATAAAGTGCCTACGGGATTCTGGGGATGCAATACATACATTGTCACTAGTGGTCGTGTGAAATATCAGCTCCTAACATATCTATTGCAATCATTGCAGGTTTATTGACCACTTTAAAAGTGGTATTAATGTGTATCAATTCTCATTGTATTGCTACATGAACACTACAATATCTTGCACTGCAGTCTGTGTGTGATATGATTTGGTGGTCATTGCAAGGGAGTCATGGTCTCTACTTCAAACAGCCATAAACTGTCCCTTGTAGCAACTAAAGAGGGGTCAGCAGGACAGACCTAGAAATTGGGGTGTGAGGATGGTCTGATGTGACCAAGCTGTGTGTGATGGGAGTGTTCTTACTGTAACAGGGTTTGTCTGTGAAACACACCTTTGTCTAATGATTATGTAAACATGCTTTTCCCAACGATAGCTATGTGCGATAACAGGCTGGTCCCCATTTATAGTCTGCGTAGGTAAATGCTTGTCGTTATGTACGTAAAGGGGTTAATGTCTCTTATCTTGGTTTCATTTCTTTTTCTTTTAATGTATGTAAACATGAGCAATTCTACTTGTATTCTGTCTTTGAGGATCCTTTTCTGTGTCCTGATATCACCTTTCAGCCACAGGCTTCTGTGTTCTGCCTTTTAGTAACCCACAATGGTGCACTGCGTTCCAGGGCAATTAACCCTTTTATGTGCCTCACCAAGCATTGTTATTCTATTTTCATGTATTCGTTTATTATTAATATTTTATTATTTATATAGCGCTGCACAATTGGTGGACTAACAGACACGTAATTGTAACCAGACAAGTTGGACACACAGGAACAGAGGGGTTGAGGGCCCTGCTCAATGAGCTTACATGCTAGAGGGAGTGGGGTATAGTGACACAAAGGGTATAAGCAGGGGTAATGAAATAGGTTGCTAGAAAAGTATTCACTGAGAACTTAGGTTATTTTTAACAGTTGCAGGAGAGGAGTCGGGGGGGGGAGGGGGGGGGATGAAAACCCACAAACAGTTTAAATGTTTAATCTGTTTCTTTTAATGAAGGTAAGATTTCAAAAAAACAAAACTAGGTTGTCTGATCCCTCTGTGTGGGGACAGTTTATACGTTACTTGAAATTCAGAGTATATCTGTTATTAGTTTGGGAGAATATGTGCTCTTTTAAGGCTTGAAACATTATCACATCAGTTGCAGACTTTCTGGACTTTGTTAGTGGCTTTCCAACAAGTATCTGTGTAGTGTCATGGGTATAATTTAAATCATGTCCTTTTTCCTTTGTTGTGTAAATGTCTATTTAAATAGTTGGTGTGTTTTCTTGCCTTAATGAATTAGCACAGAACGAGTGCTCTATGTGCACGTGGATTCTTTAAAAAGGAACTGCCTTGTTGGTACTTTACTTAATGGAGTATTTCTGAGTGTAGATAATAACATCGTTGCTTTTACTCATATGAGCATTGTGCCAGCCTGTTATGCAGGTATTAAAAAAAAAAAAAATCATATAAAGAAATAAGTGAAATCATTATTTATTTTTTTTATATATAAATAGCGATTTGCTTAGGCAAACTCAGTGACCATTTCACTTTAGTTGAGCTATGCTTTGCTTGTGCCCTGTGCACAGCGAATCTCAAAGAGCAGGATAATTCAAATCCAGGGGCAGGAACAAAATACATTTGTTTGCTTTAATTCAATGATTACAAAATCTACTTCTGCCAACAGTTGCATCCATAAAAGGCTTACACACAAAGCTGCTTGTTACGTGCGCAAAATATGCTTCCTCAGCCATCAGATCACCTGCATGAGTTTTTGCTGTATGCACGTATAAAAGGTATGGGAGAGCTTTGGTAGGCAGAAAAATATCTGCAGTAGTTTTGCTGAGAAAAGTGTGTTTTGTCACCCTCCCCTCCCCCCACCCTCCAAAAAATATAAGATTTTATGCGATATAGCCTTGCTGTGTATTTTTTTAAAAGCTTTTAAAGACTTGCACTTGCTACCTGGGAGCAGCCATCTTTGATTCTGCGCACACAGCTTATTGGACATACAGTGCTTCTAAGCAATGAGATCTTAACATGCCAGCCTTCCACATAGCCTGTGTAAGCCAGAAAATGCACTTAAGAGGTATTTACACATAATCTTTTATTTTAAATACAATAAAAAAAATTGGTAGTTTGACAATATGTATTGTGCAGATGACTGGCATCATGATCTAACCCCAGAATTGCTAATAAAACACAATATTTTGAAAATTTAATTTGACCTCTCTAGTCTAAAAAACATATATCACAAAAATGTGTGTGCATCTCTGGTTATGGTAAGGTGGCCGTGTGGTGCAGTCAGAGGTAGGGATTGCATACCTTAAGCTATCCCTTGCGACAACTGCCTTCTTAATCTTTGGGAAACTCTTCATCTCCTTGCACCCTTATCAGCCAGAAGCCATGTCTGTGCTGGAGGCTTGCGCATGCACACCGCACTGAGCTCTAAGCAGGATCCACCTAAACTGCAGGAGCCTCAGTAGATGGCATTGTGCGATGAGCAAGGCGATGATGTCTGAATCTCACAGCCGTCACTTGTGACGCTTGCTCGGATTGGACAAAAGTTAATGGCGGAGCTCCGCCTTTTCTCAAACTCTGGCTTCTGCATAAGACAGAGTAGTCCCTACTTTGCCTTATGGAATGTTTTGGAATGCGTTGGAAGTGCAGTCAGTATTGGTATTCATAAAGAGTATATCTTTATAAAATTATTGATGACAGAGCTGCTTCCATCTTCTCTAGCTTTTTTTCTGATTGATTTTAGAATACATTGTCTGCCCTGCTGCACTGCAGAAAACAGTTAGAGCTGCGGTTACGCTCATCTGGAAATATCATGCTTGGCTGCCTTCTCGCTCACTCTTGTTTCTTGGTCCAGTGTCCTTTTAGAAACCAGTCTCAAAGCAGGTTTAGATTGATCTGGGATAATCAGCCAAAAACTCTCCAGGAGGATCTCTAGGCCTGTGCCTGAGCGAGAATCATGAGAGTGATAGTACTACAGCTATTCTCAAGATAATGTAGTGAGAGGTTTTTTACATTTTTTATTTTTATTTTATTTTTTTATATTTTCTTACGTTTAATTTTAGAAATATTTGTTACTGGGATCCTCAAAACACTGTGCCCAGTTTTGGCAGCTCTGGCGTATTAGCTGAATGGGTTAAATGATGAGTTTCAGTGGATGGATTGCCTCTGAAGATGTGATCTGTTCTCTGATGCTTTCAAGTTCCTACTGCTTCTTTTTAAGTTGCTAATTCAGGTCAGGTCACTAACAGACTTCCTTTGTATTGATTGGGGTCCCAAGGAGGACCCCATGCTCGACTGAGGCTCATTGAAAACATCAATGTTATTTCAATGAAACTACTTTCTGGTGATGTTAAAGGTAACCTCTGCCAAAATCTCCCTTTTTATTCTGTGTATTTTGGATAATCTATTGTGTGCAAGCTGTTACTGTTGTTACATTTTCAAAACCGGAATTGGAAATTCTGATGTCTGATAGAGTAATGGAAAACTAATACTTAATCATATTTATGGTCCTATTGGAGACTAATTTATGTTACTTTATTTGCTTGTAACCGTCATGTACTGAAACGTGGAAAATTCAATTTCTGAAAATTAAAGGGATACAGTCCTGGTACCCAGTGTATGAATAAGAAAGATTTTTTTTTTTTCTTGAATGATGTTTTGTGTGATTTCAGATATATACAGTATTTGCAAAAAAAATAAAATGCAAATACCCTTTGTACCTGGGCTTTCTCCCTTTCTTTCCTACCTACAATGTGGGTGCCGAGAGACTTCTTGCATCTGGAAGGAGACAGGGAATACTAAGTTAAATACTTACCTTCAGATCCTTCAGGACCTCCATCTTCTGCTACTGTTCCATTGGTGACTTGCGCAGATGAAGCTTACCGGAAGCCGCATTGTTGCTGCACTATCACACTGATAACTGATTAAAGCTTTACCTTTTGCCACAAACACAGTTGTCCTATATCTTTTGTTAGCTTTGTAATGTCATTGATATTCCATGTAGAATATATCAAAGCTACTTTAAGTGAGGTATTGAGTTACTCAACAGAGGGCATGCTCATTGTACATTGCATCTAAGGTAGACTACGTTGGATGGACATACCATTCCTGCATCTCTATGAGGAAAGTTCAGTGTCTCCATGCAGAGGGTGGAGACACTGAATGTCAGGGCTATCATCTTTTTGACAGTCTGTATTTATTTTAGCTTTTTAAGAACAGATTTCATTTAAAGTGTGCTGTTTCTAATTTTGAAAGTACACCAAGTATCGTGTCTTGCTTGAACTTTTATTCTTGATACGTTTTAAAAAAAAAAAAAAAAAGTTTTTTTCATGCTTTTGAATGTCTATCTTAAAGAACCTGTTTTTCTTAAATTTTGGAGATTCAACCAGTCCCATTAATTGTGAAAATAGGAAATGCGCTGTCATATGTGCAGTCCTTCGACCTATTAATATCTGAGCTGTGCACACAATATGTATGTGCTTCTATCCTCCTAGTAGTTACAGCACTGGTTTATCTCATAGTTAGACTCCTGATTAGAGTTTTCTGTTCGCCAGTACAAGTAACTTCTGGGAGCAATTTTGTTATCTGATTTTATGTGTTTATATTTCACTCATCCCTTGAGTTCAACCCTTTACTTAATGCTGTGGTCTATAAATAGGCATTAATAACTCGGGAAGGCAAGTACATTTTTTTATATCCTCCTTTATTCCGGAACTTCCCATCCCCAAGTGGTTCTGTTACCTTTGCCTGTCTATTTTGTAGTAATACGTTATGTCCACAGTGAGATCCGCTGAAGTTCTTGCCGAGTATGTGCACGCAATGTGTGCTGAATCTTGACTTTCAGTTCAGGTACTGAAGATTGGAAAAAGCCTTCACTAATACACAACTAAACTGTGTCTCCGGTGTGCCTTTGCTACAAAATGTTGTAGGGAGAAAAATGTTCGAACTTTCAGTTCTGAAAAGAGAGAGAGAATCTTAGAAAGGTTGAGTAGGATTCTATTCATTAGCTCTAAAAGGATGATGTGTGTTTTGCAAGACTTCTCTCTCACTGGGAATAGATGGATTTAAACAAATCCAAGACTTGTGTATTTCTCCAAGCACACTCTGATACATGTATATTAAAACGCTCTAATTGAATCGCCTTTCGTGTCTTGCCTTCTTTGCCTTTTTAATATTTGTAAATGGGTTTAATGTGTTGATTAAATTGATGTTCTCACTCTTAATTAGGAATCTTCTTCCTTCAATATATTTTGCTGTAAGCCAAGCGAGTGTTAATGAGAGCATTTTCTGAAATTGCTTTCATAATTGGCTCCTAATTGCTTTGTTGTGTATATTTTATTAGACTTCCTCATATTGTGAATTTTGTTTGAAAGATATAATATATTGCATTACACTTCAATGGATTGGTGCGATTTCTCTCAGTTTGCCTGCTCTTGGTCAGGTTTGAATGTGCATCAGAGTTTAACGTACCTTAATAGGACAATCACAGGTGGGTAGTTAAGTGTTTTTCTATGACCCTTTTTCATCTCAATCTTTGTACTAGGTGCATGGCATAGAAATGGGTGCATGACCCTCTTTGTATGCTCTATTAAACAACAAAATAAATATTGTGGCTTGAAGCTGCTGAACAATAGCCAATCTCTGGGCAACCAAGGCAGTAAGGACATTGCAGCAGTAATATGTTCCTTGGGTCTGTTTTAGGGCGTTTGATGAAATCATAATAGATACATGATTGTGAGAGTCAAGTAAGAAGGAGTGATTGTGCTCTTTTACAATAATAAAAAAAAAAAATACAGTGGTTGCTCTCCCTTGTACACAATTATAATGGAGTTCTAGTAATATTTCTTTTAATTGTGTCTTCTATGTAAACATCTGCCGTTAGTGGAAACTCTGCAGACAGCTGACATAAACAGTGAAAAGGCAGCAGGATGAGTACAGTAACATGAGCACATTGTATTGTCTCATACAGCTCATCATCGCAGTTTAGCATGTGTTGAATCTCCTGCTTCTTATTCACAAGCTCCAGAACTGACCTGCTGTGGCAACGTGGGCAGTTTCTTTTTCTTCTTAAAAACGTTCTGGCACTATGTGACCCCCACCCCCTTCCTCCTCTCCGTTCCTGCAGAACAGCAATATAGTCACTTGCAGATTTAAAATGACAGGGACATGGAACCCGGACTACTTCATTGAGAAGTCCCTTTATAAATATGTGTTGTAACTTTTAAATGACACAAACTTTTTATATTTCCGCAGAATTTTTTTTAATTTTGTTTTTAATTCCTTTCAGTTTCTATGTATTCACTCTTCCCTGTGTGGTCTTGCCATAAAGCAGAGAGGTCTGTCTTTCGAAAGACAAAATAGTTTTGCACAAGCATGATCTATAGCCATGATTTTCAACCAGTGCTCTTCGGTCACTGGTGTGTGTCAAACCACCTCAAAGTGTGCCTCGTACACATTTGCTTCAGGCCTCTAATTATTTAAATGCGGTCCTTAAAATGTGTTTTGATAGGTGTCATGATTAAAACTGGGACTACCATCAAGCAAGTAATTAAAACTAACCAGCCATTTGACTAGAAGTAGGTATATCTCTTTAGTAAGGCTTCAAGTAAATGTGACTTCTATAATCTGCTGATGAAGTAAAAGGTAGGTATGTGTTGGAAACGCTTCTTTTATTGGGGTGTTTTTTTTTTTTTTTTAAATCATTGTATTCTTCAAGTAAAATCCGTCATCTGGAATTGATGAAATCGTATATCTTTATTTTTAAATGCACTTGTGGGTTTTGCTTTTTCCAATATTCAAAGTAATTTAATGATTTTGACTTTTTTTTTTTTTTGTGGCTTATTCATTAAATAGTCTCTATTCTTGGAATAAAATTGTAACAGCTGTAAACGTTGTCTTGCTTCACATTAAGGTTATAACAAGAAGAAAACCACATACATTGTTTTAGACTGAAATTAAACATGTACATTCCAATCAGCTGGCACATCGGAGAATTAATCTTATGAGATGGAAATATAGAACAAAATGTTTTGTTATTTTTTGTTTTCCCATTTACATTTCTATGCTGACTTGGAATTAAAGTATGCTGTGGATTCTGAATGAAATAAAAACTAAAACAATGGAATTAAGAGTGAGCTGGGTTGCTTATCACATGACTTTAGACATTTCCATCTTTCTGCTTTCTTTGAATATATCTTAAAGGGATACTCTTGGCATCAAAACAATTTCAGTTTTAATGAAGCGGTTTTTGTGCATAGATCAAGCTCCTGCACTCAATTCTCTGCCATTTAGGAGTTAAATCACTTTTATTTCTATTTATGAAGTCATAGTCACACTTCCCTTGCCAGTGACTCACATAGCCTGCATGAATAAAATGGTTCCTTTTCAGTCAGATGTTAACTTGATTTAGAAGTTTTTTTTTAAATCTATCTCCTGCTTTGTAAATTGAACTTTAATCACACACCGGAGGCTCCTTCTGGATCTAGAAGTCTATCAACAGAACAGTAGATGAGAAAATCTAAATAGAATGTACAACAAAAGTTTAAACAGTGGACCTCTCTTTACAGGAATTGTTTAGGAAGCCTGTGTAAGTCAGATGCAGGGAGGTGTGACAAGGACTGTATAAAAAAAAAAAAAAAAACCACACTGAAAATTGAGCTGTGATACTGCAGTGGCATGATCTATATACCAAATTGCTTCATTAAGATAGTTGTTTTGGTGATTACAGTGTCCCTTTAAGTATAAATGTGATGGTCAGGCTTCCTTGGGATATCTTGTAATGATGATGCGGGCACTTGTGCTTTGCCAGTGTTGGTGTAGCTTTTACTTGGAATGGTCAAAAAATGTAAAGTGTTACTTAAAGCACCTTGATCATGCCAGGTATTAGAAGTGGTCATGATGCCTAGAGCCTCCATCTCTGTCATTAGGGTGTCAGCCAGTCTGGAACAAGAATTTTAATTTGTTACTCATTCCTGTCTCCTCATTCCTCCTAGGCTGTCAAACCAATCTGCTTTGACTTTAAGGGACGTATAACTTGAAGGTGATGCATAGAAATGCAATTTGCCAGTCCTAGAAATACATTAGTTTAATTTGTCCCATAGGTTATTGTAATCTTAAATTGGCATTGCATTGATTTTTGTTTTGTATATCTGTCTGCAAAATATAATATTTGGGGTTGTAAGAGATCCATTTTAAGTGTTGGACAAGTAAAGTACAATCTCTGCTAAAGGCAGCGAACAGTTATAGGATTTGCATCTGGATGGCTCACTTAATGGTTCAATGAGCGGTAACAATGAGCTGCTGTGAGCTACACACAGATACAATGTGCACTGAATTGATGCAGGTTTAATGTCTGTCTAATTAGTGTTACTGAGATCTTTGGAGTAGAGGCTGTAGGCTTTTAATGAAGCATGGGTTGGTAGCTGAGGACAGGGTATATATTGGTCTCCATGTGTTAGTCTAATGACATTGTCCAGGATTCCATCTCTTGCTCTGTCCTGAGCCCAACAGCTGTGTTAAAAACACATTCTAAAGGAACTGATCTTAACTGGGAAGCTATTCTTCATTTGTTTCCTTGTCTTATTTTTTGAACACATAAGAAATACATTTTTATTGGGCTACATATTAATATTAAAGGGACACTATAGTCACCAGAGCAACTACAGCTCAATGTAGTTGTTCTGGTGAGTATAGTCAATATATGCAGGCATTTTCATGCAAACACTGCCTTTTCCATAGGCCTTCCCGAGGTTGTGGGGGCGGGGAGGGTTTATTCAGACTTTTTTTTTTAACTTTCAGTATGTGTTTATAAAAGCAGTTATTCCTGGAATTTTATTACACGCAAATTCTAATTCATTCTTATTAAAACACAGCAAGTTCTTCAGCATTGAGGTGTTGAGCCATGGCTCCTGGGCTATTTAAGGGCCCTTCTTTATAGGTTTCCAACATTTGCATGTATATCTGCCTTGATCCGCTAACACTTTCAGAACCGACATGGAATGTTTTGCCCTTTTCTTCTATTTTGATTGAAGATCGTGTGTCATATGTGATTTTATATGCTTTTATTTTTTTTAATGTTTTTAACATTCTTGAAAAAATATATGCATTATTTTGTCTTGCAGTGAGTAGCTTTGATATTGTAATTCAATGTTAAAAGGTCGGTCAAAGCATCATCAGATATTCTTTACTGCAAAATGTGTATTGCTGAAGGAACTGTGAGCACTCCCTAACTTGTGTGGTCAGCCTCTGTGCTGGTAGCAAAACACATTGAATTGGGTGATATGTACTGATTACAGCAGTGGTATGGCTGCTATGAATTTATTGAGCAGTTCTAGTCATCCTATTTGATGGAGTGGAGGAAAAAACACCCTTAACCCCTTAAGGACACATGACATGATTCCCTTTTATTCCAGAAGTGTGGTCCTTAAGGGGTTAAAGAAACACCTGTGATTGGTATTTTAGTTGATGCACATTCAGAAAGGTTAAAATATCAGGGTCTGTTAAAGTGTTTTTGAAATGGAAGATGAGGTTTAAGGATTATTTTCCTGTTATAACAAATCTCAAGTCATTGCAGAGTCCTTAAACTGTGCCTATTTTTTTTAAAATTTAAAAAAAATTTTTTTTTAGACAGCATATTTGAAATACATGTGGTTTTGTTTTGAATGGCTGGAAAAGTGCCAAAATCTTGTTTGGGATGTGCCCCACCATCTGTGATTAAAGGAACACTATAGTCATCTAAATTAGCTAAATAAAGCAGTTTTAGTGTATAGATCATTCCCCTGCAATTTCACTGCTCAATTCATTGTCGTTTAGGAGTTAAATCACTTTGTTTCTGTTTATGCAGCCCTAGCCACACCTCCCCTGGCTATGATTGACAGAGCCTGCATGAAAAAACAGATGTAATTTACCTTAAATAATTGTATGTCAATCTCTAAATTGAACTTTAATCACATACAGGAGGCTCTTGCAGGGTCTAGCAAGCTTAACATAGCAGGGGATAAGAAAATCTTAATTAAACAGAACTTGCAATAAGGAAAGCCTAAATAGGGCTCTCTTTACAGGAAGTGTTTATGGAAGGCTGTGCAAGTCACATGCAGGGAGGTGTGACTAGGGTTCATAAACAAAGGGATTTAACTCTTAAATGGCAGAGGATTGAGCAGTGAGGCTGCAGGGGCATGTTCCATACACCAAAACTGCTTAATTAAGCTAAAGTTGTTCAGGTGACTAAAGTGTCCCTTTAAAGCCCTGTTCAGTTTAATTATTTGACAGAAAATAGATTAATATACAAACTTACTTTTCGTCATTTTAGATGTGTGGGCTGCTGTGTAGATTCCCAAATTTAGGGTGTTAACACTTTTCCCGGTAAAGAGAGCTTATATTTTAAATGTATGATTTGAATAGTATGTCATGCCCTTTCCCTTGTGGACCTACCTAGTCATTATGGGCATCGGAAATAAAGCCAGTTAAATAACTGACTGCCCCCTCATTTCCCTCAGGCCAGGTTGCATGCCTCCCAATGTTGGCATTATGACAATTCCCAAAATTCTTTGACTACAGTGGAAACAGAATTATGGATGTTGTAGTCCAACATTATTTCTGTGGCTACAGTGGACAACCCCGCAACAAATTGTATAAAGTGTTGGTGAGCACGCAAAAATGAGCAAATTACTGTATTTAGGCCACATGTTTTAAAAATAACAGAAATGTTGTATTGGTCCCCAGAGTGTTATATGATGCAATATGCTGTTGAAACCTGCAAATCACTGCTATGGCAGCTGGCATTAGCAATAACAGTTCATTGCTTTGCAGTGTCAAAGTTTAAATCCCCAGGACCACTTTTCCACACTTGACATGATGAGACACAATACTCCAATCCACTCCATCGCAAGGTCTACTGAAGGTGGTAAATGGATTTAAAGGTCATGTACTAGTCCAGGTGAGTTAGGAGAATAATGAGCAGTTCGGTTATGTAATCCACTTAGAGCTGTGCTATAACTTGTTGGAATAGGTGGATGCTTGGATTTACATACTCTAGAATTCACACTTCACTTCCAATAAGTACGTGTTCCAGAACACTGGGTACATCATGAATATTAATGCAGGAGATGTCCATTACCATGGCAATGTTGAGAAAGTGGTAAAAATTTCATGGCTTTCTAAATAATTTAGTGTACAGATAAACCAGTACTTTATCAGGATTAGAGCTCAAATTGGCCTGTCATGTAGCACAGCATTCCTGGGACTGCATACTATAGGCACAAATAGACAATGTGTTTGTCTCTGTATACCTGTTGTTTAAAGTGATGTGTTCTGCTGAAAACCATCATCCACTACAATAATGCTGAGTAACTTGGACATCTCATTTAAGCTTCACTTTATCATCACCCGTGGTTTGTAAGAGTGCCTGTCATGAGCCACCACCAGGTTTTATCTAGCCTAATTGAAAGAAAATGTGAAGATGTTTTTTTTTTTTCCTCAGCATTATAGATTCAAGTTTATAGGTCTATGCAGCAGGCATAGTGATTTATACAATAGTTATGCATAAAAGGAACGCTAGTGTTAGGAATACAAACCTTTATTTCTAACGCTACAGTGTACCTGTCTCTAGTTCAGTATATTTTCCCTATACCATAACAAAATATGCTTTACTTGCCTTTTTCTAGCGCCATGCATCCTGCTGACATCATTGAGGAGACATGGCCACCTCTGCGATTAACAGAGGAGCATTGGAGATCTAACACACATGTGCGACAAGTGGCGTGCGCATTCAAGCTTTCCTATGGGCTTCTACTCGTTGGGTGCTGAGTAAGCACACCTAGTGGCTGTCAGTATATCAGCCAATAGGGGTGGATTTGAAGGGGCACTCCAGATGCCAAAAGCATTGTGTAAAGTGTCATCTTTATTTAATTCAGCATAACTTGCATATTTCAATAGAAATTTACATTTTTATAAATTAACCTGGTTACACCCCTTTGGCTCACAAGCAGGCAACAGATTCTGTTACTTCCTGTTTTGGTTAGCTCAGTGGAGCTAAACTCAAAAGGCAGCAACTGCTCGGAACACCGACTTTGCAAAGACTTCTCTTTGAGCGCATTGGGAAGTCTGTGATTGGACAGCCACAAAAAGCCTGGTCGGCGTCAGAAGGGGAGGAATTGCAAAAGCACAACTACAACTTTTGTAAGCGGGTTTTTAGATATACTCTAATGAAATTTTTTTTATAATTAAATGTATGCAAGTTTTCATTTTGGGTATATCTACTAAACAGTGATTTCTATTTAGTATTTGGCAGTGGAGTGTCCCTTTAGCCATTTAATGTAAACATTGTGGTTTCTAAAAACAACTGCAGTGTTTAACATTAAAGGGTTAAAAGGATAGGGACACTGCACCCACACACCGCTTCATTGATGAAGTGGTTATGATTACTATAGTATATTAATAATGGATATTTACGGCAAGAGCTACCTTAACTTGCTTGTGATAAAATTGAAGAAGTGTCAGTTCCTCTGTAGTGGCCAGTTGGTCTCTTCAAGAAAGTATATAATTATGCATATTTCCTTAGAGACACTACAGTCGTATTTACTCAAGAGCTACAGGTAGAACTGAGCCCGGTTGGCGTTCCCCTCTTTCCATGCACTATATTCAAGCTCTGTAGTGTGACCTTTTCTGTTTCCTTTTAACATTCAAGAAAAACTAGATTTTTCCTTAGTTGAACATCAAAAGGTGACACATCCCCCCTTTTAAGTGCAACTGCAACATTTTAATTAAACATAATCCAGCCAGCTCATTCTAAAATTGGTCGATCCGGAGCTCTGGTTAGTTAACTCACTGAATTCTTAACATCTAAATGACAATTCTCTGATGTCTCCTTACTGTAGGTCAAACGACAAGGCTGCATTCTGGCAGCTAGCGATGAAGGAAGACGTGATTACATTTAACAGACTGCGGGAAGTGTTATAGTCTGCAGTACCAGCATAAAATGCTATATATGATACAATGCAAAATATAACTATTTACCATATGCAACCATAATACCACATGCAAATATTTGTACATTCTGCTGTTATTTCATCAAGCTAGTTTCTCTTTTCCTATAAGCAGAATATCTGACCAAGTTTAAGTAACATTTTTGTCACCACGCTGTATATATGTGGTTTTTGATGTAAATAGCTTAGGCCCTGCATGAAAAATTGTGATGCAAGGGATAACTTTTTTTTTTTTTCCTTTCTTTTTCTGTAATTCCTTGATATTTTGGGCGGCCTGTTGAGGGGGAGCATGAAGGCGGGTGGGCGGCAGGCCTAAATTTAAACGGGCGGCGAGGGAGCTGAAATCTAAATCTTCCTGGTGCCTTACTTTTTTTTTTTTTTGAACTGGCTCCCAGGTTTAGGGCAAACTTGCCAAGCCCTGCTTTAAAACGTTTCAATATATAATAAAATTAATTCAGCAAAAATCCTTCATTAGACTCTTTGTAGTGTTGGGCTGGTTTCTATTACACGTAGCAATTAAGTCCTGCTATCATTACCAGTTTATTCTGGACAGTAGTCTGGGGAGTATGATGTTCTAGTTCCAAGCATGGCAGGCCCACCAAAACAGCATGGGGACCCAATTTAGGATCTGACCCTGGTCTAAGAACAAATCTAGATCTTTTTACACAGTGTAATAGTAACCATGGTATTGACTTTGAAAGAATGAAAGCCTGAATTGAGTTTGCAGGAAATCAAACTGTAACTGGGAATTTTCAGTATATTATAGTTTGATATATAAAAAGTGCCTATTAATGCCATGTATAAAATGTATTAAAAACCATTCAGTACACATTACTTACTCAGTTGGGAAAAGAGTATCCTTTTATTGTGTGTTGGTGTGCTCCCCTATTTGTATTTTATCTCATACTGCTTGCAAAGTATGAAATTGAGGTTTATCTTTTAAAACCTAAATGTGTGCACAGTTTCAGGTAGTTTTGTTGGAAGAGTCACTAAATGTTAGACTCATAAACCAGATAGATTGCAAGAAGTAGGTCCAGTGTTTCCTGCCAAGCTGAAAGCCGCCTTTTGTCTTAAATCTCTGAGGTGTGTCACTATCATGCAGCAGCATGCTCTGTCGTACCTTGTATCTGTATAAAGCCTTTCAGTTCACCAAAGGGCTGCCTTTCTCACAAAAAAAATTAAATAAATGTGGTGAGTGGCCTTAGAAGCAGTGGAAAAACCTTTATACTGAGCTTATATAAATAAGCAGAGACGTGCAGAGCGGCGTTATATAATTGGGAGGTGCATCGTGTCCCTGGTTGGCACCAATGGGGGGGCGGGGGGGTTCTTGGCACAGATATGGCTGCTGTAGAGCCTCCAAACCAAGGACTGTTTCCTTATAACACCTTGAGTCATCATTGACTTTCAGTGGCAAATTGCATTAAAATATCTGGGGACTGCAAATCCCCAGCTGAAGCTTGAATTAATTCCCCAGTTCCAACTAGAAAGAGGGAGAGCTGCCAACAGGAAGGCTGCTAAGAGGGACCAAGGAAATGGTCTGAAAACATCAGCTTGAGCGATTTCTAAGATTCAGTCCAGCGCTTCAAAGTGTGTGTGTGCATGAGTATGTATATACACACACACACACCCCACACTTGGAGAACTTCCTTTTTTAGAGAAGGACACTGATTGTGATGTGTTTTGTAAGGGTTAAGCATTGTAGGGTGCAAGCGTCCCTAGGAAGGATAGGTGTCTGACTCAATATTGCATTCTCCAGGTGTAGATGCGGTTGTTAGCCAGAATTTACTGGGGGGATTACCTTTAGCACTACAGGAGATTTCCTTCATGATGCCCCTTTAGCATTCTGTATACTAGAAGGAGAATACCTGGGACAGAAATACCTAAATTTTTCTTCACTTAATGCTGTCTCTTAATCTGTTTGATGTCTGCGCCTTTATCTTTGGATTAAGGGTGTGCGCATATTGGCTCAAAGTGTTATTCTCATGGAATCTGTGGATTTGGACGGCAGAGACCTCGGGTCAATGGGAATGCCAATGTTACAGGCGGGAATATGCTTTGCCATAGGGTGACCCAATGCATGAGCTGAAATGTTGACTGTCCAGTCCAAACAGACCCACTGCTTGGGGGAGGATTGCAATTTAGGTAGATATCTGGATGTGTGTTAATCCCTCTGTTAACCAATTTAAAGGGAGAAATATTGTTCATAGTTAATGATTTTTTTTTTTTTTTTTTTTCTCCCAGTCCTGGAAAGGTTAAACAGGCTTCATGTTTGTACCATAGTTTAGGGGTTTACTATCCTTCTACATTTTATAGGAAAGGACAGTACGGGATCTATAATCCACAGACACTTTTTTTTAATTGTGGGTACTCTATCTTCCAGAGCACCAAAACTGGGACTCCTATTGTGTTGGATGGAGCCAGGTTCTTGTCGGAAAGCCATAATTCCCAGTGCGCTGGTTTCAGATGATACCAGATCAGCAAAGTGGTCTTCTAGGAATTTCATGCATGGGTTAACAAGAGGCAACATCCATGAAAAATCCATAATGCAGGGCTTGTCAAATTTGCTTGGAATCTAGGAGCCAGCAAATAAAGTTAGGAGCCAGGCTTTAATATGTAAAATATGCAATTCTTAAAAGGACGCTATAGTCACAAGAACCACTACAACTTAATGTATAGTATACAGCTTAATGTAGTGGTTCTTGTGTCTATAACCTGTCCATGCACAGTTTTCAATGTAAATGCTGCCCTTTCAGAGAAAAGGCAGTATTAACACTGTTGCTTAGTAACACTTCTAGTGACAGTCACTCAGACGGCCTCTAGAGTGCATCCTGGGTCAGTATCCATGCGCTAAAAGTTCCCCATAGAAATGCATTGATTCAATTAATCTCTGAGGAGATGCTGATTGGTACAGCGTGACATTTTGCCACACATGCGCAATAGCCTCCCAATGCTTTCATATTGGAGATCATAAAGATTGATTGGCCATGGAGGCAGGACCAGCTGCTGTGAGACCAGCTCAGCGTGGGGGGAAAAAAGGTGAGTAAAAACACTTTTCTTTGCGATTGAAGGGGTACCGGTCACCTAAACACACACACCCTCACTCACTGACAGGCAGACTGACACTTGCACACTGGCACAGGCGCGCACACACATTATTGTGACCACCCAGCCTCCCTACCTTATGGAAAAGCTTCAGTGGTTCAGCTTTCCCTGTGGTCCAGCGGGGCTTCAGTCATCTCCTTGCTTTGCTCCATAGAACGCTGTTTAGTGATGCTGGGGCCGGAATTACATCATATTCCAGCTCCCGGAATCCCTATAGGGCATGTGAGGGAGCAGAGCAGGGAGGTTACAGCTCCCTCGCGCCTGCCGTTTGGCTCAATCTTCCAGGAGCCTCCTGTCTGAGCGCACGCCCACCCACTCTCTCCCTCAGCTGGTCGGCCAACTGCCCGCACGGCAATGCTCTCCCTCAGCAGGCCGACAGACTGCATGCCCTCGCTCTTTATGGGCCTACACGCATAAGCAGCCGACCACCTCGCGGGCTAAATGGGCCAGCAAACCCCAGGCGCCAGGACAAAAATTCTAGTAGCAATGGCTACCTGGCGCTTGGGATTTGTCGAGCCCTGCCGTAATGTGAATATATGTACATCTCCTTGTCAATACATATTCTAAATGGTGTTGTGATTTCCTTTATAATAACTCCGAACAAGTCTGGTTTGGGTTTAGACTTTTGGAGAGAGAGTACATGACCGCTGCCATCAATCTCAGACTTGGCTTGTTAGGTGTTGGGAGTAGAATAAGCAAAACAAATCTGAATATTAAATCTCCATCGACTGTGTTGGATGTTTGATGTTTCTTTTTATGCATTCTTAGAAATGTGTGCACATCACAAATCAGTTTGGAGTGATGGTTTGAGTCCAGGAAGGCTAACTTTTTTTGGTTAAACAGAGGACCAAGTGGTATAGCTGCATGCTGGCCAAAATAGACTTCTTCTGAATCTTTTATTTCAACAGATTGTGCAAGTATCATCACTGGCCTAGAAAAGGCAAACTGTCACAGGATATTTTTATTTTATTATTATGTTTCTAATTTAACAAATATGCATTTGTGACATGTGAAAACTAAAATTAAATCTAGACATCCACACCTCTTAATTCAGCAACTGGGCGCTTCTGTGCTAGCTTCCTGTCAATCATTGCTATAAGCTCTGTCCTTTGCACCTGGAAGCCAGCGTAGAGGAAACATAGAGCAATATATCAATTTCATCTGAAATGTTTGTTTTGGATTTGCCTTGTCAGAACTGGATTATGATGTGATTTGCTTACTCTTCAATATAAGTTTAAAAGAGAATAGAATTTTATGGAAAAAAATGAAACAAAAACCAATAGTGTTAGGTGTTTTATTCTAAGATGTTTTATAGAGAATTTAATGAATCTTTTTAAACCGTTGTTCTGTAGCCTAGCTTACTGGACAGTTGTAAATGTAGGGTTCTGTGTTTAGTTTTATTTTATGAACGGCTTTGCATTTATCTGTATCGTATTCATTATATGCAATTGTAGAGCATTTCGTTTTTTCTTCAGTTTTATTAAAATTGTATTAATCCAAACCTGTGTTTACACTTTGGTATTCAAACTCACAAACCCTCAGAAAAGTACATTTATAATCACCATATCAAAGCAGTCATTGTATATTATATATGTGTTTGTATGTATATATTTGTTGTTACTACCCACCGTGCAAATAGAAAAATTACTGTTCTGCATCATGTGCGTATCCCAAGTTGGACTTTGAGAAGTCCTCCTTGTGCACATAAACTCAATCAATCATGTTCCCAGGTTCTGATAGAGGACCTCTCAAAGTCCACAAAGTTTTGGTGGTTATGCCGTACTTGGAACTAGCACACCATATTCACCAGTAACAAACAGTATTTTCCTGTCTTTATATTGAATTCATTCACTAAACAGCAACTTCAAAGCTCACACAATTAAAGTTTTTTTTTTTTTTAAACACACCTAACCTGGGCAAAAATAATGAGGGTTTAATTCCAGTGTGTCGTCACACATTGCAAAAGCCTGCCACAACATCAATGTACCCCAAACCAAGAGGGCTGCTGTAATCACCTAAATATTAGGTTATAATGGTTTTATACACACACACACACTTTTTATTTTTTTTATTTTTTTTCAGGCCAAAATTTTATCTATAGATAGTTGTAGGTTATACTTTGTGCTGGTGAAATTGTCAGGAATATATGAGATTAGAACTTCTATCTCTCTAACATGGGATCTTGGAGAGAACAGTGCCTGTCCTGTATAGTTTGCTTGGCATCTCTGAATTCCTAGGGCTTTGGTATACAGTAGGACTTGTGGGTTTGGCATTTGGGATCGACCCCTTGCACCCTGTATTACATATTTACAGCTATGCCTATGTTGTAGCAAGAAATTCTATAAAAGGGTATTACAAATAATTTCATAATGTTATTTTAAACCCTGAAGTTACACTAGACCAGGGGTAGGCAACCTTTTAAACATGATCTTAAAGTCCCTTGGTGTGCCAGTCCTATTTTTTTTTTTAAAATTGAATTGGGTATGCTGCCGTATTTTGCTTGTTTTATTTATGGGTACTGCAGTTGCTTTGTAATGTTTGTTGTATTTGTGTGAATGTGGTTTGTTGTATTGTGTATAACTTTTAATGTGCGCTGTGTATGGGTGCAGCTTGAGAAATTGTGTGTCTGGATGATATGTCCCATTGTGTGTTTGGTGGTGTGTGTATGTTTTGGACTGCTTGTGGTATTGCATGTGAGAGGCTTCTTGTGGGGTTTTGTGCATGTTAGTGGATTTTCAGTGGTGTTTGTTGGGACTGTGTGTGTGGGCTGTTTGTATTATGTGTATAGAGTGAGGCTTCTTCTGCAGCTCTGTACATATCTACCATTGTAAATGGTTTCCTTGGGGTCCAGTGGGGACCAGGTGCAGGTCAAGGACTGGAGCTGCAATAGCTGCCATGGCCTACTCTACTCCAGTGCGGATTCCCGTTTAAGTGCTGGGAGGAAGTGACCTGAGATGAATTCCTCTAAGTGTTGCATTGCATAAGTTGAGCATTGTCCCTAACCACCTGCAGCCACCGTTTAAGTTGCACTAGCAGTTATATGAAGTCACTTGGACTTCTGATGGGTCAGAACCTATTTGGCACTGGCATCCTGGAGTGCCGTGCAAAGGCACCTCGAGTGCCATAGGTTTCTGACCCCTGCACTAGACCGTGTAATATAATTTTAAGAATGAAATCACTGTGTAATATGTATGCACAAGGCTTTGGATACCATAAAATGATCTGTGCTAGGACAGACATTGGGTTGGTTAATCATGTGAATTTTGCAATACCAGTCAGGCAGGTGACGTTCTATCCACAACTGTCATTTTAACACATTGACACCTAATCAACAATTGCTTCTTCTGGCTTTTTGCTGGTTTTAATACTGTAATTTAGAACAATTATTTTGGGCTATTCTCATTTCTGCATAAATTGTTGTTTCTGCTCACTGTGGCTTAGCATCATTTTAAATCCTAATGGGTTACTCCAACCATGTCACCTCTTCAGTGATTTAAAGTGGTCATGGTGGGTAGGAGTCTGTATATGCAGTGTTTTTGCTTGACGCACTGCCCATCCAGAGATTGGATGCTGGGGATAGGTTGCACCTCCAGCACATGTGACTTAGAACTCTGTTTGAGCTGCCTAATGTCAATTATGTGCTCCTGCAAGGAGAAACTAGATCTCCGCTACCTTGCGCCTCCCTCCATACTCATTGATTTAAAAAATATAAATAAATCCCCCGCCTTTTGTAAAGCGGAGGAAAAATACATAAGGCAAAGTAATCTTGACTTTACTTCATGTATTTTAAGTAGAAAAAACAAATTAGTAGTGAGTAAGAGAAGAGGAACAGATTGCAGCATGGCAAGTATAAGGGGCAAAGCCGATTTAATAGCTTTATCTTCAGTATTTAACATCACTACAGTTTTTCTTTGAATCCTCATGAGGTGAAATTATTGGATTCTTGAAGGTAATATACTTTGTAAAGTGCTATTTTTTTTTTGGGCATTGCATAAAATGAAGGTCATACTTGTGGGAAAGTCTGTCAGGGCATTTGCTGTAATGTGTAACATGGGGGCTCTGTAAGATAAGGAATGGACTTTTACCCTTTCAAGTTAATAAAGTATAGAGTTTGCAAATACGGTAGTAGATAAAATAAAACACACAAAAAAAAACACTTTTTTTTGGGGGGGGTGGTTGCAGAATAAAGGCAATGAATTGTTCCATCTGCGATTTAAAAAAAACCTACTTAAACAATGGAAAGGTCTGTTGAAGGGCGAATGTGAATGAAAGTTGGGGCCTCTATTTATATCTCAGTACTATAGGTTCAAGACTGGGCTATTGAGGCAAGAAGGAGCAGCGTTCGTTGACTTGCTGCGTTTTCTTACCTTGCAAATAAATCGAAATATGTTTTGCTAATGTTTTAAAATCTACCCTAATTAAACGTTTGATTACTTCTAGAATGGTTCTCCGTAGACACACTAGGTTTTTCATTCCATACATAGCGTGTGGTTCACACCAAACATTCCTGGAATTGATGAGGGTTAATGAGTCCTAATTAGTCTATAAATACACACTGGTGTCACACTTCCATTATTTACTTATTTCTCTAACTTGGGATCCAGTGTAAAGATTGCTCCATTTGCTTACGTGGTTTGACATGGACTTGTAGAATGTGGGTGCTTTGGGTTGTGTGAAAAAGATAAAATGTTGCTGCTGAGGTAGATTTATATTTTATGGAGAAGACAACTATATGAAGAAAATAAAGACACCTCAATTAAATGTTGTGGAAACTAATTATTTTGGGAAGGACATTAGGTGTAACCATACATACAATCCTAATACAGCAATCTCGAGTCAGGTTTCCGATGAACAATGCAACTGTTCTTGTTTAAGGCATCAATATAAGGACAGCAGACTGCCCATATAATTAAGAATACACTTTTAAAAACTTGTCAGCATTGTGTAAGTGTGTATGGTTCTTGTATGAATCACAGAAGACCTAAACTTGGCATTTAGCATTAAAAAACAAACAAACAAAACCTCCTTACAGGTAATGATTGTGACATCTATATGCGTAACAAATATTTAAAGAGACACTCCATTTCCGCCCACCCCAAAATGAATAAAAAAAATCACTGATTAGTAAACGTACTCACGATAAACACATGCATATATTTAATTATGGATTTTTTTTTCACTGGGGTATATCTAATAAAGGCTTGGAAAAGCTGCTGATCTCTTGTCTGTAGCCTTTGTAACCCCTCCCTTTTTAACCCCGCCCAGACTTTCTGTGGCTGTCCAATCACAGACTTCCCAATGCAGCTCAATGAAAAGTCTTTGCAGGTCAGGTGCAATTGCTGCCTTTTGAGTTTAGCTTCACTGAGCAAAACAACCAGGTAATAACAGGGCCTGTTGTCTGACAGCCAGGGAGGGTAACAAGGTTAATTTATTGAATTGCCATTTTCTATTGAAATCTGCTCTTATTTTGTAAAATGTGGAGAAAAAAAAGGTACACTTCACCCATAAAGTCCTTTAGCAAGGTAAAGTGCTTTAGCTGTTTAGTATGTTCTTTCAATGTGGATACAAAATGCCATCATGAGGTTTTTTGTTGTTGTGTTTCCATTGAAATACAGCTTTAGCTCCTATTCAATAGATTTTAAAATGCTGTTACAATTCCATGTATTTTCAAGGGCATTTTCACTGCCACAATTTTATATTTTTTTCCCCCATTTCAACAGGAATATCCTGTTCTGCTGTTTCAACTGGCAAGCATGTTGAAAGTAACTTTTTTTTTTTTTTTTTTCTCCTCATTTCATGTTTTAGCAGTCGTCGATGTCTTTTCTCTGACATTTCTTTGCATATTTTTGAAAAGTGAAGAATGTATTTTTTTTTCTTTTCAGTTACAGTCTTTGTTATGGAATAGTGCAATCATTTAACTTCTAGGAATTTAAAATGTGTGATGGAAAACTTCCTTTTTTTTTTTTTATTATTTTACTGCCAGTTATATATTATACTCTTTTAGTTCCCGTTTTGTGATCTGAAATCCTTGCATGTGCGCTCTTATTTGTTCTGTATGATAGAAATCCCATGGGTTTTTGTGGTTGTCATTCTTACAATGTTAAGTATAAGAAAATTCTGGGGCAAAATTCTAGAATTTGAACAATCATCATGGAAACCAATGGCATATTCTGGCTGGTAGAATCTTATTGGGGATTCTAGTACCCCATGCTGAGCAAAGATCATCGAATATATAAAGGAAGCTAGTTTGTGAGTATTTCGATTTCCTCACCCTTTCACCTCCACCTGCAATAATTTATTATTTGTGGGTGTGGCTATGTTAGGTAAGCAGATAAAGATAAAATATATGGAAACATGTTTATGTGCATTGGTTCCTGTTTGGGAGGTTGACATTTTCAGGTGTTATGCCAAATTTTACATGAATCACATTATGATATGGATGCACCTTTTTGTTAAATAAATATATAATGTATGAGTTTAGTTAAGCATGATGTCACTACAGATGTTACTGTTATTGTATACTTTGTTTAAATTGGCCTAGCATTCTCCAAGTATAAACTTGTATCTGGAATGTTTCCTTTTACATACAGGAAGTATTGTAAAAAGTTTATTCTCCCCTTT
Organism: Pelobates cultripes; assembly: GCA_933207985.1. Classification (NCBI taxonomy): domain Eukaryota; kingdom Metazoa; phylum Chordata; class Amphibia; order Anura; family Pelobatidae; genus Pelobates; species Pelobates cultripes. Next base: position 26,489,020 of record OW240915.1, read on the forward strand.
ACACACACACACAGAGTAAGCAATATCCATATATTAAAGGGACACTATAGGCACCTAGACCACTTCATCTCATTGAAGTGGTCTGGGTGCAGTGTCCGTGTAAATGGTTGAAATGGTTACCTTGCAGGAGTAAGACTGCCACTAGTAGCTGTCAGCCACTAGAGGCACTTCCTGCTTGCTGGGCGACTTTTGGTTACCTGACGCTGATCGTCCTCACGCTCTGCATGAGGACATCCAGCATCAGACAGAATTGCTTTCCTGTTTGGAGGGTATAATACGCTCACCGCGCATGCTTCGTTCAGATAACATTGGAGCAGGTGGAGAGCTGACGGAGATCGGAGCTTGTATCAGGTGAGCACAGTAAGGGTCTTTTAACCCTTACAGTGCCAGGGTGGTGGCATGTATTTCTTATACTATCGTGTCCATTTAAACCTAAATATGGTGTATATCTGTCTATCTTTATACAGCAAAATATATAGTTTGCAGGTAAAGGTCTGTGTACTTCATGCTCACTGTATTTATTTTGTGTATCTCCGTTTAATCCTTGCTTTGTAGATGATGAGAGCTTCCTTAGAAGATGCATGTAATCTGAGGATGCTTGATGACTGACTCACTACAGCCTCTCCCGTGCTATAATCTTCACGACAGTCCCTTCTTTATGTGGGCCTTTCTGTTCTTCCTCGGGGTAGTTGAGGAAATTGTTTTTATGAAGTATTATGCAATCAGAGCATTTATCGTTTCAAAACAACTTTTTGAGTGTATGAGAAGACTTAACTATGTTTTGATTTTTGTAAAGATGCTGTCTTCAATATATTTGAAATTTCTGAACCAATTAATCTGTCACATTCCATTTTAATCCATGAAAACTTATCCTCTTATGTACCGAGAAAAGAAAATTAGCTGGAAGTTCTCTATTTTAGTTTGTCGGCCTCATAATTCAGTTTAAATCTCACCGGGTAGCTGAATATGTTTCATCTCCCCAATGTGAAAATCTGGACTTATGACTTACCCAAAGTTTACATAACAAAAATCTCCCCTTATTGTTTTGTCAACTGTTTCTCTAGTAAGCGCTTCTAATGCCCATCTGAAATTTGCTTGTGACCCATGTGAAAACGACGTAGGTGACAGATTGTTTACAATATAATTGGTCTAAAACAAGCACGTCAAACTCAGTGTGGCACGGGCCGCACACATACTCACTGATTGACACACACTCGCTGACACAGACACTCTTTTCTTTACTGCTCCTTACCTTATGGAGCTGATAAGGGGCATCTCCCTGGCGTCCTTCCTGATCCCTCGCGCGGTTTAGTGGTGCCGGAATATGACGTCATATTACGGCGCCCGGCTTCACCTCAGTCGGCGCGTACGAGGGAGCAGTGTGGAGCTGGAACGCTGAGCTCCCTCGCGGCCATCCTCCCCGGTTGGGTAAATGATAGCAGAATAGGCACCTGCAATATGGGGAAAGCAGATGCCTACTCTGCTAGAACACCAGCATGTACTCGCAGCTCGCAGGGCCGCAAAGATGGTTCTTGTGGTCTAAAAGAAAATGCTTGGTCTAAAATAAACATATTTTACAAGGAAAGATCAGTTGTGTGTTTTTTTTTAATTTTTTTATTTATGATTGATTTCTGTCTTTGTGACAAAATTTAAAATTGATTTCACACCTAATTATTTATGAAAATTAAAGAAAATGAGGGATTATGGTGTGTATTATTGATTCATATAGCATAGCTTTAGGCAGATATTTTCAGAGTGTATGTTGGAAAAGAAATATTGTCACTCCTTAAAGGACCACTATAGGCACCCAAACCACTTCCACTCAATGAAGTGGTCTGGGTGCCAGGTCCCCCTTGTTTTAACCCTGCAGCTGAAAACATAGCAGTTTCATAAAAACTGCTATGTTTACACTGCAGGGTTAATCCAGCCTTTAGTGGCTGTCTTCCTGTCAGCCACTAGAGGCGCTTTTGCGATTTAAATTGCACTTATTTGACGCACAGACCCCCAGTGTCAAAAAAGATCCCCATAGGAAAGCATTGAGCAATGCTTTCCTGTGGGCGGGTTTGAATGCGCCTTTGGCTGCCCATGCACATTTGGCTCCACTCTGGAGGAGAGGTCACCAGTGCCAAGGGAGCCCGGCGCTGGATTAAGTTAAGCAAATAAATGGTTAACTATTTATATGCCGTGGAACGGTGACTAGGGCTCTATAGCGTTAGGAATACATATTTGTATTTCAAACGCTATAGTGTTCCTTTAATTTTGATATATAGAGTTTTGTTGAGGTTTGCGAATAGCATCCAAATTGTCAGTCAATTAACAAGCCGGGGGATTGCAAGGAGAACCTGCTTTGTAGAAAACAGAGGTAGATCAAATTATAGCCTACCCCGACATCCACCTGCTGGTGCTTATGACATTGATAAGACTGCTAACACATTGTAGGAGCTGTAGTTGTACAATAGTTTTAAAAAGTAAATAAATTAGTACAAATCATAATAAAACAGAGAACACTTGATTTGCATCCTGCTCGTGTTGTCAATGTAAATAATTTCCCTCTCCTAGTTAACTTAGTTTAAAATACTGCTTGTATAGGTTCTTCCTGTATGTTTAATACTATACACAATGACTACAAATTTGCTCTGATTTACAAGCAGTGAGCAGCAGACACAACATTTTTTTTTTTTTTTAAGTTGAAGGCCTTGCAGAGGGCTCTGCTTCAGAGTAGGTTTTAGGAACTGTGCAGAAAATTTTTACCCATCGTAGTTAGAACTTGTGAGCTTCCCACACACAAAAATGTGTAAACATTTGCCTAACCTTTATCCTTGCTCAATTATTTGGCTGTCACCGACTGCTTACATTTATTTTCCAAAAGTTATCATCGAGGAACTTGTTACACTGATTTACTAATTAAAATTTATCCTGCATGGACATAAGGCTTAAAGGAACACTTTATAATTAGGAATACAAAGCAGTATCCATAATACTAGGGTGTCCCTGTGCCCACCCCCACCCCTGGAATCAAAAGGTTAACCCCTGGTGGAAGCACTTAACGATGCAGTCCGTCATGCGTTAAAATTAACCCCAGATCGTCACGATCACAGGGTTAACGCTCCTCCGGTCTGCCCAATCGCACTGGACTTCTGATCCATCTCTCTGCTCTTAAAGTTAAATATCACCCCCCCTTTCTCTGCTTTAATAATATTAACCCATTCCCTGCCAATTGATCACGGACTACAGCGATCAATTAGCAGGGACTACATTTTAATGTGATCTGATTTTTTTTTTTTTTTTTTTTTTTTAACCCTAACGGGTTGCATTTATTTTATTAAAATATTTTAAAATTACATATTTAGATGGGGTGGGTGGAAGTTAGTGGGGAATTGAGGAATTTGGTGTTAGGCAAGCTAGGGGTTAACTTTTAAAAAAAAATCTTTAAAAAGTAAATGTTTTCAAAAATGTGTCAACGTAAAAAAAAAATCCAAACCCCCTTTACCCAGTCCTAATAAAAATTAACCCCTTCCCTGCCAGTTCCCCGTATTATACTGGCATTTGATTTTTTTGATTGATTTTTTTTTTTTTTTTAACCCCTGAGGGTTAACCTTTTATTTATTTTTTAACTCTCAGGGGCTCAATTAATTGCTTTAATTTAAATATTTTAAAATTATATATTTTGCTAGCTGGGGTGGGTGGGAGTTATGGTAAATTAGGGAATTTACCGTTAGTGCTGCTTAAAAAAACTGGCTGCATCTCAAATGTGCCCCTTCAATATCCACAAATACCTGTCAAAGGTACATATTGCTGTACTTAGACAACATAGCTGAGCAGAAAAAATGCTTATTACCACTACACTTGGTACAAGCTAGCCGAAAAATAATTCCATGCTAGGGTTCAAAATATGCCTTTTGAAATACCCTGGGATGTATTCTTTAAAGGTTCACTATAGGGTCAGGAACACAAACATGACCCTATAGTGTTAAAACCCCATCGAGCCACCATTAGCCCCTCATGCCTCTCTAAGTATTGAAATCTTACTGTATTCAAGCCTGAAGCTGTAGATCTGCATGCTGTTTGCCTCAGAAAAAAAACAAGCTGTCTGCTGACATCATCAGAAGTGGTAGCCTGATCCAATCACAATGCTTCCACATAGGATTGGCTGAGACTGACAAGGAGGCAGATCAGGGGGAGAGCCAGCACAATTCAAACACAGCCCTGGCCAATCAGCTTCTCCTTATAGAGATGAATTGAATCAATGAATCTCAATGAGGAAAGTTCAGTGTCTGCATGCAGAGGGAGGAGACACTGAATGTTTGGATGCATTTTAGGCAGCCATGATCCAGGAAGGATCTCTAACAGCCATCTAAGGAGTGGCCAGTGAAGTTATCACTAGGCTGTAATGTAAACACTGCATTTTCTCTGAAAAGACAGTGTTTACAGCAAAAAAGCCTGAAGGTAAAGATTCTACTCACCATAACAAATTCAATAAGCTGTTGTTCTGGTGACTATAGTGTCCCTTTATGAAATGGTATGCCTTTATCGTGTAGTTGGAATATGTAGCCTGCTCAAGTGCTCCAAAGTGGGACCTGGACGCATAAAAACCCTCACACTTAAAAACCTGAACTTGTCACGTCTCGTTTACAGCACTTTAACTTCACAAAATAGTGTCTAGGTCAGAGGTAGGCAACCTACGGCACTAGTGCCATGCACGGCACTCAAGGTGTCTTTGCACAGCACTCAAGGCTGCTAGAGCTAAACAGGCTCTGGCCTATCAGGAGTCCCAGTGAAACTTCAGATATCTGGTAATACGAAGAGGACAATCCTCAGTTTATGCATTGCAGCACATAGAGTAAGTGATTTCAGGTCCCTTCCTCCCAGCACTTGTGAATGGGAATCCATACTGTGGTAGAGCAGCCCACAGCGGATATCGCAGCTCCTGCCCTTCACCTGTATCTGGCAGGCCTGGTCCCCACTGGAACCCAGGGAAGCCACCCACACTGCTAGATATACACAGAAATGCACAATAACCCTCCCCTCATACAAATAATACGAACAGCCCACAAACAAACAAACACACACAATCCGCACAAACGTAACCCACTAACAATCCACATACATGCACACAATCTCACATGCAATACCCCAAACAGCCCCACATACACACACACACACTACCAAACACACAATGTGACACATCTATCCACACACACAATTCCACAAGCAGCCCCCGTACACAGCCCACATTCATATGTATCATACACAATACCACAAACTACTCCTGAACATATACAATATAATAGCTCATATAAGCACAAATACAAATATACAAAGCAATTACAGTAAAAATAACACGCAAAATGCTGCAGCATACAGACCTCAATTTTAAAAAATAGGACCGGCACGCTACGGGACATTACAATCCTATATCGGCACAGTGCTGCTAAAAGGTTGTCTACCCCTGGTCTAGGTCATACATTGGGCATATTGTTTTACTCAGAAGATGTAACTGAGCATAATTTGGGGGGTTTATGACAGTGGTACAAATAAAGTGTAAGAAATACTCAGCAAAAATGCAACATAACTTGGTGAAAAAATGGTGACAAGTTAAGGCACAATATACGCCATATAAAATACCACTTGGTTATATGCTTTATGAAATGGAAGCCCTTTGTGGGGTTATTTGAATACTCACACTGATTTATATACCCCAAAATGAGACATAGGCTCGTCAAATCCATGTATGTAAATTCTAACTATAGAAACTGAAGTAGCCTTATCTGTTATATGGCATTTTAGCTTCACACAATGGGGGTATCGTTATACTCAGCAGATGTAGCTGAACACAATATGGGCAGGAATAGCACACACCAGCTTTACGAAATACACATTACAAAAACCATAGGCGTGCGCAGCCTATTGCATTAGGGTGTGCACCCTAAAGCACAAGCACACGCTGCATATATATATGTATGTATATATATATATATGTGTGTGTGTGTGTGTGTGTGTGTGTGTATGTATGTATATATATATATATATATATATATATATATACACACACTGCTGTGTGTGATGTGTGTGTGTGTGTGTGAGGGTGTTTGTGCTTGTGAGGATGCTGTGAATGTACTGTGTTTGAGGGTGCTGTTTGTGTGTGTGTGTGTGCGCTTGTGAGGGTGCTGTTAATGTACTGTGTGTGTGTTAGGGTTGTGTTTGTGAGGGTGCTGTTTGTGTACTGTGTGTGAGGGTGCTGTGTATGTCTGTGGGTGCTGAATGTCTGTGGGTGCTGAATGTGTGTGGGTGGAGGTGGGGTACATGACTTGCTATCCCCCCTCCCTTCTTATCTTTTATAGGGAGGGGGGATCCTTGTTGCTGCTGATTCCGTCCCTGGTGGTCCAGTGGAGAGTGAACTCTAGCCCCTATGGGGCTAGAGTTTACTCTCGCGAGATTTGAGCGTTGCCATGGCAATGCTCATATCTCGCGAGAGGAACCCGGCGGAGCTGCCGGCAAGAGCTCCGCCGGTCCTCTCCTGCCTCCCTCCCTGCATGTGGGTCAGTGGGGAGGGAGGCTGAGAGCAGAGCCGGCGCTTGGATAGCGCCGGCTCTGCATGAGCCGACAGGGGAGTTCCTGAGATCTCCCCTGCCGGTCTCAATACACATAGGCGTGTGCGGGGATTAGGGTGTGCCCAGGCACACCCGGCACACCCCGTGCGCACGCCTATGACAAAAACCTTATGTGTATATGCCAAAATAGAGAAAAAACACAATTTTACTCCAATATTTAGCAGAGATTAGCAATGAAATGGCTACGTAAAAAGTGTCAAAATAACTTTTTAGGTAAATAGCCTGTGATGTCTTCTTTATATAAATATATACTTTTCTGTGGCAATTTTGTTTTCTGTGATGGCCACTAAACATACCAACTTCTAAAATTGTTTTACTTTGAAATTTCTTTTTGTGACCTGTAACATTCAAAATAAGCTGAAATCCTATACATATTATGTACTCTAGAAATCAAAACACATGAATGCATTTATTTTGAATTACTTTTTCTAAGCTGTACATATTATGCACACTCTATTATTGCCAAAACTGTGCAAAAAGAAATCGTCTTTTTTATTTTTTCATTTGCTTGGTGCTTTTTTAAAAATTTTTTTATAATTAATGAGAATCTATCGATGTGTAGGTCACATCAAATTAAAGCTCCTTATTTAGCCCACTAAAAACTGTGTGTAATATGTGTTGGTGCAATAAATGACAGAAATGCAAATTGTGTTTGAACACAAACAGCAAAAAAATGCAAAAATTGCTTATGTCCCTAAGGGTAAGTCCAGTTTTTGAAGCTGCATCCTTGAAACCCCTTTTTACGCTTATAGGATTAGAGTCCTTGGCCATGGCTTTGTTCCACCTCATCCACAATTAGTCCTTTCCTTAGTAAAACATTGAATCAATGCTTTCCTAATGATATTTGCAAGACGCTGGACATCATCTTCCAAAGTGTGAGGATGTCCTCTGTGAAGCTGGAGTGTCACTGGAGGCAGTCTTAACATGTAAACTGTAGTTATTTCAGCTGTAGGGTTAAGGGCACAGGGGCACTACACTCAGAGCACTTTAATGAGATGTAGTAGTAAGGGCGCCTATAGCATCCCATGAAACCTTTTTAGTATAGAATTATAGATCATTCTCCTGCAGTCTCACTGCTAAATTCTAAGCCATTTAGGAGTTAAATCCCTTTTAATTTGTTTTATACAGTCTTAGCCACACCTCCCCTGGCTGTCACTCACACAGCCTGCATTAAAAAAAAATGGTTTCATTTTCAATCTTTACATTGTGTTTACTGTAGAAGTTTGTATCTCCTAATCTGTTATTTGAACTTTAATTACTCACAGGATGCTCCTGGTCTAGCAGGCTATTAACTGAGCAGGAGATACAAAATTCTAAATTAAACAAAATGTGCAATAATGGAAACTTAAACATTCGTTCTCTCTTTGCAGGAAATGTATAAGGAGACTGTGTAGGTAACTTGCAGAAAATATATAAATAGAGCGGCATGAGCAAAATGATTTAACTCCTAAAGTACTGCTAACTGAGCAATTGGACTGCAGGGGTATGGTCTATACACCAAAACTACTTCAGTAAGCTAAAGTTTGGTTTTAGTGTTTATAGTGTCCCTTTAAAGTTACAAATTCCAATGAACATTGTTAATGTGCCTTTAAAAAGAAGGGCAATAAATTGTATACTTGTGCACAAATGCAGCTGTTACAAACAAATAAAAATCCTTTTAATCTGCGCTCATACAAATTGATCCGTTTGGGATTTACTTGTGGAGTCTTATTGAATGAATAAGACAACACCGGTAAATCCCGGACAGATCAGTTTGGTTGGGCACAGATTAAAAGGCATTTGATTTGTTTGTATCAGCTCGAATGCGTTTGAGTCTATATAGTATTTGCACTTCTAAAACCGTGACCTCAAACAAGGAAAAGAAAAAGGGGAGACAAATACATTTTAGTTTATTTTTTTATAACTCAAAACATCTCACAACTGCTTTAAATACAGTTATAATTCATTTAAACAAAATAAAAACGAATGCATTTGTTTTAATTTCCATTAATTTGGGTGTGTTTAGAAGTACTATAAAGATATATTGCCATTGGCAGCAGCGCAGAACTCCTAAACTGCTAAGAAATTTGATGCGTGTAGATTGTTTTTGTTGGAGTTAGAGGTGCTTTAATACGACCGAGAAAGAGCAGTATGGCACCTGGATATAAACTGTTCTCTCATCTTCTAGATCGGGGTGATCAAAAGGTAGATCCCAAGATGTTTTAAAACGACATCTTCCATAATTCTTTGTCATTCTAAAGCAGGGGTCCTCAAACTCCTGCGCCCCAGATGTTGCTGAATTACAATTCCCATGATTCTTTGAATTACATAGATAGCCAGAGAATCATGGGAGTTGTAGTTCAGCAACATCTGGGGGGGCCGGAGTTTGAGGACCCCTGTTCTAAAGGAATGCTAGGGACATACAATGCATCATGGGAGTTGTATTTTTTTTTCTAGCATCTGGGGATTTACCTTCTGGGCATACGTGTTCTAGATTCATGTCACTGGGTATACAGGGAAATATTGAACCTGCAACGCTCACTCATTGTTGACTGCCCCTTTGTGTGAAAGTCATTCCTGTTTTCATTCATTGCACTATTATTCGTTGTAGAACACACTTGTTTTACTTGTTTGATACTCTTAAAATATTTTGGTGCAAACAGAACGTACACAATTTTACAAAATCTAACATTTATAAAATATCGGTTACTGGTTATGGATTTGAGTTATATTCCTGCGTAGTGTTTTAGATTTTAAATTTAGAATCTTCAGGTATAATTCCTTTTTCCCTTTTTCCGCCTTCCTTTAAATTTACATTGTATACCAGCCTGCCCTGGCACAGCGAGAGCGTACCATGTAAGTGAATAAATAACCTTGCAGGGCCGTAAATACTAATGACCCTGTTGAGGGAATGACTCCCCGTGTGTCCTTTGTTTGCACATGCTAGAATGTGCACCAGTCATCCTGTGACAAGGTAGTCCTGCTGAGGATCCTGTGTTTTTAGACTAGTCTGGTCTGTCCCAATCAGAGCATTTACCTATATGATAAAGGAACTGTCACTTGCCAAGTATTGAGAGTTCAGTTTTGGGATTTAGAAAATGTAAATGCACCTGCATTTTCTAAGCCAGATAAATGGGGAATCCATGTTGCCTATCAAAGGTGCCTCTTTTATTGACCGCGCACTTTTATCCAATGTACTAGTAAATGTGTATAGTTACTGTTATTATATATAGAATATATTCGCTCATTCCTTTTGTGTTTCTGGAATTAAGCTAAAATGTACACATATGCTACTTTGGTAGATGCACATACACATCCTATGACAAGCCATAATCTATCCCAGAACATCCATTAGGGAAATATAACTGTTAATTTATATGTTTGTGATGTGTAGGCTAGCGCAGTGTGTACAAATGTGATGTTTATGAATGGTACCTGGTTATCCCCACTTTACGTCCGTGGCGTGACCGCTTTGAAAGTTGATTTAATTGTTTTTTGGAGAATTTTACATCCGCACACGATTTTCACGCACTTTGAATATTATCAATACATATGTATTAAAGAAGGCACAAACTGTATTAATATTTGGATAATTGTATGATGTGCATAGCATGTAGAGATAGAAAACAGAATGGCATCTATTGTGATTTAATTCCTATAGAATGAAGCTGCTTTGCAGATGTCTTTTAGCAGCGCTTGGAAGTGACACATGATCCATTTTAAAGCATTACCTATTATCTGCCCAATCACGGCGAGAGCCAAAGTGTTGATGACAATTTACAAAACAGGATTGAGAATAGACTGGTCAGAGAAGACGAAGACATGTGGCAGATTAAGAGATTTCCTATCTGGTGATAGGCAAGTAAAGACAGATTAAATGCTGAATGCAGACGGTAAATCAGCCTTCTGGCCACTTTGTTCTGCAGCCTGTGGACATGCACACTTTGCTAAACACAATCTCTGAGTAATATGCAGATTATGTTTCTGTACGCTATTCCTCTGGTTTGGAAGTATTGTAAAATGGCATTTATTTGGGAGCTAGCTCCATTTTTAGATAAAATGTTAGTTATGCACAAATGTTAACAATATGCTTCAGGTCTACAAGCAACAGACCATTGCGCAACCCCCTCTAATGTAGAATTTGCTCAGCAACTAATGCCATGTGTATAATTTGGGTTCTTGTCGAAATGCATGTGGATTACGGAAATTTACTGGTGGCACTTAACCTTGACATCCATGGAGCTTATTCACTAAAAACCTACGGTATTTAACTGAAAAATTAAATTGTACTTGGGTAAAAATAGTTGATTTTGGAAAAATTCTCCCGCTTGCCTGTAGTCACAGCTTAATTATTTTAGCCTAAACTTTCCAGTTCCTTTCTCAATTCACTAGTTTTAGTGAATAGTCGTAATTCATTGTTTAGTGATTATGCCCGACTTTCTATGGATGAGGGAGTTGGCTTGCTGATCTGTGTATTGAGATAATAGTACATCTAGAAACCGCCCATGTTACATTAAACTCAACACTTCAATGCTATACTTCCTTCTGCAGGCACTGCAGTCTAGATCCAAATGCTTTTCATTCTAGACCTCTTTATACTTCTAATCTGATGGCATAGGTCAGGAGTAGGCAATCCTCGGCACTTCAGATGATGTGTACTATACTATCATTTATATATCGCTAGCATATTCCGCAGCGCTTTACAGTATTATAAAGGGTGCAATGTAACGATAAATAAGACAATTACAAAATGTCACAGGAACAATAGGTTCCTAAATGTACACTTCCTTTAATACTGTTACAATCATAATACTGTCAAAACAGGTGAGATTTAAAACACAAACACAGCCAAATAGACTAGACTAGATTAGATTCAGACATCAGTGTATCTATCTTGAAAATGTGGGAAGCCTCTTACATTCCCTGTATGGGATAAGCACCTCACCCATTTCTCAAATAAAAATAATCTTTGGTGAGATCATTGCAATTATTCATTTTGAAAGGGCTTATGGCTACATCAGTGGTTCCCAAACTTTTTAGGTTCAATATTTTTCCAAGGCGCCCCAAGTAAAAAAAAAAAAAATACAATTCTAGGTTGTGTACATGTACAGCGCTGCGGCATATACTGGGCCCCTGTAACAATCCAGGCACAATAACTGATACAGTACGATGTAGTGATTATGGTGCCAGGAGTGCCGTGGTGCTCTCCGAGGGTAAGTAGTCAAAGTGTTTTAAGAACAGCTTAACAATTTACCTGAGGTTTGCCAGGATAGGAGCTCTAGTAGGGGATAAGACATTGGTGTGTGTGTGCGCATGTGTGAATTATTGTCTCTGTGGGGGTAGGAGGGCAAATTAATAAATATATATATTTTTTAAAATAAATTTGATATCCACATTCCCTGTTTACCTTTGCCTGGGAGTGGGGACAGTACAATTCAATCCCTGGTGGTCCGGCGGAGAAGCCTTAGTGGTCCAAGTTGTGAAAGTGAACTCTAGCCGCCTCAGGAGCTGCTAGAATTCACTCTTGCGAGATTCGGAGCGTTGCCGTGGCAGAGCTGCAGGTTAGAGCACCACCCTGGTCCTCTCTCCCTTACTTAGGGCTCATCAGTAGTTGTATTGCTTGTGCCAGTAGGCAGTCTGGGAAGAATTGGGGGAGACTTGAAACACACACAGGGTAATTTGCTGTAGTGAAAATTTAAAGTGAATTTTGGATTTAAAGTTAAATTAGGAAACTGGAGAAAGAAAAAGTCAGTCAGGCTGTCATTTCAGCTACTGTGTCCTCATCGACCTTGAGTTCTCACTTTAATAAATAATCCTAACTTGATTTTCAATTGTTGAAAATTGAAACATCTTCCAGTCCAGCACTGAGAGAAACCCATGTCTTCTGTCAAACGTATAATTATAAATATATAACCTTGAGAAAGTATCTCACACACTTATTGACTTAACCTTTCCATTATAGTGCTGACTATAGAAAAAGTCTCTCAACTGAGCTGCAGTACTGGAGAGAAAGAAGACTACATTTTATATTTACAAAAAGAGAAGTCCTGCGCTCACTCCCATCACTACTGGGCCGGCAGCAATGACTACAGTACACATCAGCCCCAATATATAGTAAAAACCAAAGAAAAGAAAGTTACCTGCGCTCTCTCTCCTTAATCCCTATTTATATTTAGACAAATGGAGGTCATTTAATTGCTCCAATGGCCATTGGAGGGAATGCCCGCCCGCCAACGTCTAGGCAGACCCCCCTAAACGGGTCCTAACACTGACCCTTCAGCCTGCTTTCTTGAACTTCCGGCAAAGATATCTCCAATGAGACAGAGAGGGGTATTTTTTATATACACCCTATATACTTATTAACCCTTAATAGGGAACACATGGGATGGGTCAGTGTTAGGACCCGCTTAGGGGGATCTGCCTTGACTTTGGCGGGCGGGCATTCCCTCCAATGGCCATTGGAGCAACTAAATGACCTCCATTTGTCTAAATATAAATAGGGATTAAGGAGAGAGCGCAGGTAACTTTTTTTCTTTTCTTACATTTTATATTTGCCTGCAGAGTAGAGGGATACGGTCACACATAATGTAATGCCCCTAGATCCGTTCCAAAACTCTACTCTTGTGTTAATGCCAATGCCAATTGTTACCTGGAATGCATTGAAAGACTGAGAATATATTGTCTTAGCCTTGCTCTCACAGCCTATCACTACTGCTTTCCAGAGTGGATAAAATAATATGAATAATTTAGAATGATAAATTCTGCTTTATCAAAGTGGCCGAAGAGGGCTCTAAGGGTGCTGTATAGAGCCCATATTTTTGTCAAACTGCTTGTTGGAGGGGCTTGGGGGGGTGGGGGGTGTTAATCATTGGGATACTTTGCACCATAACCACCACACTGAACATAGTGATTGTGTTGAATAGACTTCACTCATGCTGAGTATTTAGTGACCATTTTGGTGCTTGGAGATTGTACAACTATATACAACTTTTTTTTTTTATATATATAAGCTGTGAATCAGAACAATGATCAACACGTGGTATAGGGCTAGGCAGTTTTGTAAGGTGTTTTATGATGGCATAGACAGATTCTGCTGACTTTATAAGCAGCCAGACCACTTCATCTCACAAGTGGTCTGGGTACAGTGTCACTGCCTCTATGTAGAGCATTGAGGCAATACTTTCCTATGGGGAAGGCCTAATGTAAGTGTGGTACTTGCCACTCATGCACATTAGGTCTCCCATCAGCTAACAGAGGAGGCGGGACATGATCCGACATCGGTTCTGAAATCTGGTAAATTAATAAAGGGGGGGTTTGGGGGAGATAATGAAGAAGATGAACAATTAGTACTAGGAATACATCTATGTATACCTAACACTAAAGTGTTCCTTTAAACCAAATATTTAGGTAAAGATTAATTCTTGTAAATTTTCGAGTTTGTGCATTTGATGAATGGTTCATAGACTTCAATTTAGTATTAAGCTGAGGTTTAAAGAACAAAGGCACAGCCCTGTTTTTGATGTAATGAATAATCAGCTTTAATCCATGTGAGTTTGTCTTTCTGCTTGCTGAGCTCCTAGGCATTTTAGTTTGGCACTCAAAACAATGATAAATTCTTCTTAAAGTTGCTAAATTAACATTCTTTGTTGTGCATAAGGTCATTGGACTTGGTAATCAACCAATAAGCAGCAATAATAGAGATAGAACAGATTGATATAAATTCCATTCATACCATCCACAAATCTGAAATCCATCACTAGAAACTAAATTTAAACTTTAATTTGATACCCAGAAAATAGGAATTAGAATTGGTGTGATATGAAAATTTAGGGACCTTAACCCCTTAAGGACCAAACTTCTGGAATAAAAGGGCAGACTGGCTATAGTATCCCTTTAAATGCAATATTCGCTTTCAGTTCCCCAAAATTTTAACTTGAGTGAATATCCTTCTACAATGTAATGGGTATTGACTGCATGTGTTAAGCTGTGTCAACTGTATTGGGAGTATTGTTTAACTTATCTGTTTGCCTTGAAATCTGACATTCCGTCTCCTTAGTGTTGAAAGCCAAATATTTTATTTTTAGGTTTATATCTGCCAGTTCTTGCTTATAGTAGTAATGATAATATGCATTGTAGATCTATTACGTTTACGGATAATTGCAGAAAATACATATTCCAGCTTCATGCCTTTTGTGGTTTGCGGGACGTTTATAATTACAATACTTCTTCCTGAAATAGTTGTTTTTTTTTTCTTTCAAAAAAATGTTTACTTTTTCCAGTTCTGCAGCTTACACGGTTCAGAAGTTAGTGAAAAGGAGTTTTCAAACTATAGGTTTTAGAAGTATTGATTTACAGATTCTGCATCTTCTTGTTTAAAGGAAAACAAAATCTGGAATATTGTAAATTGCATTCTTCAAGCAAAACTGTAATAGGTGGTTTGTTTTTTTTAAAAAAATTTAACGCTTACGTCCGATTTCTCCCTGCTGTTTAATATACTCCGTGGCGACATTTTCAAATTCAGGAGTGCATTGTTAAAAGCTATTTTCATTTATGCTCTTTTGGAGGAGCACACGTTCTGTCTGTCCTAGCATATTTGCTAGCAAAGGTGTAGCTTGGGAGCAAAACCTATTTTAAAAGATTTCTTTTAACCACTTCTCATTTAAATCTTTAGCGGTCCTCTCCAAACATAGCACCCACTGTGCATATGCTGCAGTTGCTAAGGTGACTCCCTACTTGATGCTCCTAGTGCTGTCAAGGGACAGAATGACCGATGTCACTGTTTTAGACCCTGGGATGCCGACAAGAACGCCAGTGTGTCAGTGTCACACAGAAGGTTTGCCCTGCTTATGGAAGTGTCCCCAAGCAGGGCAAATCACACAAGACAGCAGGTGGAGAGCAGGCAAACCAGAGGGTTAATTTTACAAGACGAGTAAAACCCACAAAACTCAGAACATGGCAACTCTGGACTGGTAAATTAAAAAACAAAAATATCAGTGCAGCTTTAAGTCAGCCTCCTGACTTAGAGTTCTTACAGAGAGTGACATTCACAAACTACTTTCTGCAACCTAAAGTCATTGTGAAAAAATGCCCATATTGAGAAATATAAAAGTGTAGCTGGAACAGAATCTCCTCTAACAAGTGATGACACTGTGATGCTTCCTTTGATGTGGTGCATATGATGCTGCATGCTTCAAAGGAAACCATTTAATTCATGTTTTTAAAGTTTTAGTTTTTCTATCTTGTAGCCCCTCTTTACTCATCTCATTACATGATCATTAATCGTGTGATCGACATGTCACACCCAGGAACATGTAATAGTGGTTCTGGTCTGGTCTTGCTAGCCTGTATATTTGCGCAGCGCTGTAAGTTAATAATAATAAAAAATAAAAAAAATGATTCTTTCCTAATCTGTCATAAAATTTGAGGGTGAACCCAAATCACACTTCCATGTGCCCCTTTAAATACACGTCCTTTCAGCGCTCGTGTCTAAATCTCTAAAGAGCGTTTCTTCATATTAAATAGTGACTGTAAATCTGTATCTTGAGTTAAGAAAGACATTACTTTTAGTTTTTAGTTTTTTTTTTAAATCAGAACCTGTTTTTCCTGTTTAGTGCTTTTTTTTGATATTGTTAGCTATCCATGTAAAAACGTGTTTTCTGGTATACCCAGTGACAGAACGTGCATGAACATGTTGCCATGATAGAGAAATCAATTGGCTCATAAAGCTCGCCTGGTTTAGTGATCTTGGGGAAGGTCTTTGGGTTCTACTGCTGTCTCTGCCACATTTTATGTAAACATATAAAGTGGGGTTTCTCAAACTGTAGTGCATTCCAAAAAGAGACAATTTCATGTTTGTTTTAGAAATGGAAGCTGCTAGAATATATTAGCGATATATATTTATTCATTTTATATATGGATTGCATGCTTTTTTACCATCCAAAGTTGGCTGGAAAAAGCAATGTTTAATGGATTTGAGACATTTAAAAAGAAAAAAAAAAAAGTTTTTCATTGTAGACATTCACTGTTAATCACACTCCCACAGCTTATAAGCAACAGCTTGTCATATAAATCTGCACAACTTGTTGAGCTTGATAATGCTGTCGAAGCTTTTTGTATGACATGTGGAAACACACTCTCACATCCATTATATATGGTAGTGACTGTGTGTAATAGGGACCATTTTGTCCACTAATGTGTGGTAGGCAAAATCGGTTTATAGTTTCAACCATCACCTGGAGCTAGAAAAATCAAAAGCATCTCTTTGTAAGATATACTGAAAAGTGTCTTGCTTTTGCCTTTTCTAAGCAGAAGATTAAAATGGGACTCTGACTTTATTTTAAGTATCTTTCTTTTATTCTTTCTCTAGGATCCTAATTACTGGATTCAAGTCCATCGCTTAGAGCATGGGGATGGCGGTATATTGGACCTTGATGATATTCTTTGTGATGTGGCAGATGATAAAGACCGGGTAGGTACCTCTTCATTTTTGGAGATATTACATTCACATTCTGATTTAAAAAAAATTTTTTTTTTAAATTTTGTCGTCTGATTTTTAATTCCCTAGAAATCTTTATTAACAAGAATGCTGTTTTTATTAACTATTTTCTGACCTGCTTTGTCGTTTTACAAAAAGAGTGCTTTAACGCTGTTAGGGTTGCATAGCACACACTAATGATCGGGCCCTCCCTCCAGCACAAATAATCGCCCTCCTTGCTGGTTCTGATTGGGTGGACTGCTTGCCTGCTGGATTTGAACCTCCTGCAGCAAATCCCTCCGTTCCTAGCCATGTGGTCGCTATGACACAGTGATCATATAACTCAGATTGGTCTGATTGGCTGCAGCGGGACTGCCTGGGTTGTGAGGCAGGTCCCCCAACATATAATTAATAAAATCACTTAATCATACATGAATCATAAATATATTTATAATTGAATTATATTATCAAACTACACATGAAAAAAATAAAATAAAATCAAAATTATATATAATATATATATATATATATATATATATATATATATATATTATAAAAATTCAATCTAAGTGTAGTTATATAAAAATTATAAATATATTATTGTATTATATATTAGGGGGCATGCCTGACAATGCAGGCAGAAACCAGTGAATTTAAAGGGACACTGTGGGCACCCAGACCACTTCAGCTCATTGAAGTGGTCTACGTGCACTGTCCCATCACACTTAACCCTGAGCGTATAATTATTGCAGTTTTAAATAAACAGCAATGATTACCTGCTAGGGTTAACTCCTTCTCTAGTGGCTGCCTACCAGACAGCCACTAGAGTGATTTCCATGTCTTTAGGCAACTTTTTTTTGGGGGGGGGGAGCTATAGTGCAGGGAAAATGAATTTGTTTTCCTGGCACTATAGTTTCCCTTTAATTTGCAGGCCCTATATTTGGTCCTGTAACGTGCCAAAAACCCATATAATCTGTACACGGCTAAAAGCCACCAGTCAGAGTGCTCTTGGTCCTATTGCAAAGTGTGGGGAATTTTCTCACGCTTTGCTATACCTGTCATAGCGTGGGAAGCCTATATAACGGCTCCTGCGCTGAGGCCTGAATGGGTGAAGATGGATTATTTTTTTTTTTTTTTTTGTTACAGTCCAGGTTTTGCAATGCTAGTTATTTTGGCACATAGAATAGTCCAAATTTTCTTTGGTAAACTCACACAAAAACTAATCTGTCACTTTTATGGTTTAACCCCTTAAGGACCAAACTTCTGGAATAAAAGGGAATCATGACATGTCACACATGTCATGTGTCCTTAAGGGGTTAAAATGGTGAGCATTGTTTGTACTAAGCACCAATTGAATGGTAAGTATTGTGAAACCTGTTAATAGATAGCATGTATTATATGTGTCTGCATTGTAGTATGGATTACTGAATTCTCCATTCTTGACTCATTTTCATATTTCGCCATTGTAAGTGAATGTTTTGCAGCAGTAGAATGTTACTGGTAGTATTTTTTTGATTTCTATTTTGTAAAACTTAATCTATAATTAGTAGATCTAAAATTGATGTACATTAATGGTCTGCCATGTTTATTATGCGTTGGAAACTTAGTTACAGCTCCTCCTGACATTAAACTGTTACATTCCACATGCTTTCATGATATTGTGTTACACATTTATCCTACAATGTGGTGGGTGTATATGTATCTGTGTATGTCTGTCTCTATGTAACGTGTGTCTTTGTGTGAAATGTAACCTAGTGCTACTTGCGATCTTTGATACATTCTGCAAACAGCCGACCCAGTATCTGCTCAATGTCCAGCCACGTCAGCTGCCATTTTCAGGAGTCTTAGCATGACAACTGCTGTGGTTTCCACACACACAGCAGGACAGGTGCCATGCTGTTATACAGCCCGATTAGTCTTGCCTTGACTAATTTCCTCTTGTCCCACCTCCAGAAAGGTAGAGTGCAGCTCTTATAACCCAGTTCCCATGATGCTTTGTTCTTTCTTTCCACTCCAGAAATAGAATATACTAGGATACAGAGACTGCTTATTTAAAAACAAAAAAACATTTGTGTCTTATTTGGTATATGGTTTTCTCTGATCTACATTTGGGGATACTGGTTCCTGTACTTGATTCCTTGATACCACTGGATGTGGAGATGGGCCTTTCTATACCTACCTTTTTGCAAGCGCAGTAGTGTGCCAACAAATTGTCAAATTTTATACCTCCTGCGCAATTTTTTGTTTTCTTTCTACTTTTACATTCCTCAAGAGGTTTTATACCACCACCTTACTGTAAAATCCTGCATTGGTTACCACCTTTGAAGGGAGATTAGCCTGAATCAGATTACATCTTTGTTTATTCTTTGCAGATTTAATTTTGACTTTAATTACATCTTCATTAGAGGTTGTTATTATATTATCTATATATTTTTCACTTTTGGTTATTCCTGGTAATTTTCATCTCCTATGTCTGTTGTTTTTTTGTTGTTGTTGTTGTAACGTTTGGCAGTGTCCGTGGAGAACACTTTATTTGGGAGGTTATTTGTTCCGGTTTTCTGTGGTTTTACACTGTTTCTTTTAGTGGTATATTTTTGTTTGTTTTACTAGAATATATGGTGACCAGCCTTAAAGGGGAACTGTCACAGGTTTTTTAATATGATCCTTATGCATAAATGTAATGGTATAGATCTGAAAAATAAGTTTGAACATTGAATTCCACACCTCTTTTTCATGCAATTATGTACCTCCCTCTTGCTTCCCTGTCAATCATGTTACAAACTCAGTCCTTTGCACCTTTCAGTCAGCAAGAAAGCGTACAGAGACGAGGAGAAATGAAAAAATGTTTACAGTGTTTTTCCCAATTTGCACAGCTTTGACTTGTCTGAACTGCATCATGGTATTGCTAAATATTGAATATATAAATGTTAAAAAATAGAAATATAAGGAGCATCTCTGAAAAAAAGGTTAAACAAGTTTATAAGAGACTTTCAATGTTTTATTCAATTATGTAAATTCCAGAGACGTGGAAGGTCTCACAGTTCAAACACTGAGGCACTTCTACTTTCACTTCATTGACATGAAAGCGGACTAACGAAGTGAAATGCTATTGTCTGCTACTTGGCATCTCTGCAGAATTTCTTCTGCACAGTAGAGCTTCATCCAAACCATTACGCTTTATGACAGACCTGCTCAATATACGCAGAGTTCAGTTCTTCCTTCCTGCAACATCTTGCCAGACTCGAAATGCTGGATTTATAAGGCAGCTCACGACATGCTGCAAAGAAGGGCCTTTTCTATGGGCCATTCAGGTTCTGGTTTTCCATTGCACCTCAAAACAAACAAACAAACATGGGTAGAGCTGTTACTTTTATTGTGTCTGGCCAGGTAGCTTCTAGTATCATCAGGGTCTTCTCGCTTCCTGTTAATGAGACACGTATTATGTAGAGTTTTAGAATTCCTGACAATCTGGCATTCTTTTCAGTGTAGTTAAAGGGACACTACAGTCACCAGAACAACTACAGCTGATTGCATTTGTTCTGGTGAGTAGAATCATTCACATAAGGCTTTTTGCAGTAAACACTATTTTCAGAGAAAATGCAGTATTTACATTACAGCCTAGGGATACCTCCACTGGTCACTCCTTAGATGGCTGCTGGAGGTGCTTCCTTGGGCAGTCCTGTCTAGCATGCATCACAACATTTAGTGTCTCCACCCTCTGCATGCAGACACTGAACTTTCCTTCATTGCTTCAATTCATCTATATGAGGAGGTGCTGATTGGCCAGGTCTCTGTTTGACTTGTGCTTGCTCTGCCCTGATCTGCCTCAGCCAGTCCTATGGTGAAGCACTGTGATTGGCTCAGAACAACACTTCTGATGTCAGCAGACTGCAGACCGTTTCACAGGCAAACAGGGGCAGAGATAGCAGCTGCAGACTTGAATACAAGTAAGATTTTATTATATTTAGGGAGGCAAGAGAGGGCCAGGAGGGCTATATGGTGGCTTTAACACTATAGGGTCAGAAATATATGTTTATAGTGCTCCTTTAAGCGGGTGATTCAGTTCTGCTTTTAGCTGTGGAGTAGGGCTGCAAGTTAATTGACTGTGATGAAAGAGTAGAGGTTTCTGGCATTGAAACAGATGAGAGGAGGATAGTGATTGCCAGAGCTTGCTATCTAGAGGAGGCATACTTGGCATTTTTACATGGCTTTTTTTTTCTTCTACATTTTATAGATCATTCTGGATTATAAACTCTCCGGTTGGTCTACATCGTATAGTGCAGAGCTCCACAAATCTCAGGTCATCATTGTGACTGGAAATGTTGCCCTGGCGCCTGGGATTTGTCAGCCTTTTCCCTAAAGTGGCCAGCTGAGCAAACAATGGAGCCAGCCGGCTGCCCGTCCGCAAGAGTATGGAGGCGGCTGGCTCAGGGAGCTTTGTAGCGGACCGCCCTGGGAGGTATGGATTCGGCCGGCTCAGGGAGCATGTAGCGGACCGCCCTGGGAGGTATGGAGGTGGCCGGCTCAGGGAGCTTAGTAGCCAGCTGCCCTGAGCTCCAGCAAAAACCTAGTAAAACACACCGAGGCGTCTGTGTTTGGGAGATAGTGTACTTTGCTTATTCTAATTATTGCCCAGGCACTAGAGGTATAAAACACCCCCAAAACATCCATAATATTAACCCCCACAAATCCTATATCCCCGACTAGCTTATAACTGAGCGCCCAGCGTGTCCATGTAGCGCTCAGATCCCACGAATACAGCTGAATCGGGGTAAAGTTTTGACCAACCGCACACATGGAGTCTGCTCAAAGTAGTACCATGAGAAAAGTAGTAGCGGGCTGTGCCTTTCGGATGTCCCAAAACGAAAAAAATACCGAAATGTTCCCTTGGTTCATAGGTAGCGATTATTCCTCTTGTTCGTACGTACCTTTTCACCGAATAGCGATCTCCTGGCTTGTCAAGAATAGAAGCAGTCGTTCATACAAAATCACCTGAGTTTGCGGGGTCGAGTGTCTGACCTATAGTTCCAGACACTCAACGACCAAGTCCCGCTGCCTGCTTTCGGGAGAGCATTTAATCTTGTGGTTACTTTGAAGTTAAATGAGCCAGGGGGTGTCAGTGTAAGGTAGATTCAAAAAATTAACTGGGGCCAGGGAAATAGTTTGTCACACTTACATACTGCAATATTCAAGTTATTTTGTCATCTTTAGATTAGCCATGTTAGTCAATCAATAGATATCTATCCAGGCTTATAATTTAAATTCCTACTCGAGACAGACCTTAAATGTTACTCGCCACTTCAAGCCAAGAGGGTCTAAGGCACCTTACCGGGGGCATATGGCTTTTGGTGAGTGGGAATTGAGAGCCCATACATGTATATACACACTATATAAGTGGGCTAATCACATAGTAGCAAGGATTCATTTGCTAGGGTAGGACCTGCCAAAAATTTGATGCCCTGTTTTCCTATTCTTTAACTAAATAATTTGTAACGGCACATGCATCTCTTTGAGCCAACTGTCTCATTCAAAAACTTTAGCTTTAAATGACTGTAGCCTCACTGTGCAAGCTGAAAAAAACAGGTAAATATATAATTTTTTTTATATTTTCCTGCTTCTTTCTTATGCTTTCCACATCTGCTTCATGGTCGGCACTGATTTAACCAGTCACTATCCTATCCCTAGGAATGCTGGAAAAGGGAATTGGGCATGTCTGACAGATTTACACATGTACAGTTGAACAATCTGTTCACCCTGCAAAAACCTGAGGGGGAGAAGAGAGGATCCAGGGGACATGATCCGTGTGCTCATGTTGAGAAGGCTCAGATGTTGGGTTTCTCCTTCCGCTGCTGCACAATAATGGCCTGTTTTTGTAGTTAATAGACTGGTCTGAAACTGAGATTGGTGGGTAAAAGGGGGGCTGAAGAAACTCTGCAATATTAGAAGCATGCTCAATAATGCAACGTCAACAAGTGTGTGTGTGTGTGTGTGTGTGTGTAAATATATATATATATATATGTCGCTTTAAATTAGGAGTATAAAAAAAAAATGTCACTGACGTGTTTTGAGACTTTAAAGCTAATTTAAACTGTATGTGCTGGTTTCTGCGTGTTCTATCTATATATCTTTGCGTATCTGTAGCTATAAATCTAAATCTGTGTATCTATCAATCTGGTAAATACTGCTGATTATGTTTTATGTATATGCATGGAAGATATGAAACACTATCATTTTTCTTTTTCATGCAAAAGTTATTATTGTTCCTTTCATCTTATTTAACATTGCTTGAAGAAAATTGGGAAACTAGTTTAGCTTATTTTTTTAAAGTAGTTCCTTTGAATTTATTTAAAATGGTTAAAGTTAAACTCTTATCTTTCTCTCTGGTTGCTGAAAAAAATAAAAATTTGATGTCTGCCAGCCTTTGCTGCTCCTGAAAAATGTGTTTCCCCTTATGGTTGATAAAAACAATTCTATATCTGTGGATCTCTCAGCTGATCCAGCTTGTGATGTTCCCTGATGCTTTCATTGTGTGTTCCGGTTTATAATGTGAAAGCTGATTAGTAAAATATAATGTCCTCTTTCATAAAGGTGGGCGCTAAGTAATGTGATGAAACCAGTAAAATGCGATGGATGGTGGACTATATTACTTGTCTCGTTTTGTGTGTATGCGTTAGTCATGGGTTCTGAATAAATATCTTACATGAGCACTTTTACGAGATTGCTTATTAAGATTTTGAAGGTGGAATCTTAAGCTCCATTTTTTTTTTTTTTAATACAATTTTTTTTTGTCATTATGTAATGTCAGGTTTTTTGATTAAACTATTAATTGTGGAGACTTGACACGGTTATAATTTTTAGGTCGAAATAGTCTAGCTTCTAAAATAACCATTCCAACCTTTCTGGCTTAAGTTTTACAATTAGCGTGTCAATTCTCCATTCCTGGCTTAGCCAATAACTCTGCTGTTTCATGGCAAAAGTGTTCTACCTAACTGCCCTGGCCATGCCTCAACAACCCTGGGGAATTGATTTGAAAATGTGGGACGGCTGTGTGAATTTTGGCACCAGGTAAATCTCTGTGTAATTGGTAAAGTCTGTAGTGCTTACCTTGGAGACAGTGGGTTTCTTTGCATATGAATTTAATGGTAGTCCCCATGATAACTTGGTGGGTCTTCAATGGTTTGTGTAAGTACAATCTCTTCGGTATATAGTAATGAATTGTTCTAATGAACTTGCAGTCATCTAAGCATTTTGGTCCCTGTATATGTGTCTGCTGTCAATCTAGAACTGTTTAGAACTTGTTTGTAATGCTGACAATAGTTTAACTTCCAGCCTGGTTCTGATTGGTTGCCCAGACTCTCAGATCCATATAATCCATCTGCTTATAATATTGGTTTGTCTCGTTCTCCTTATGGCTTCCCATTGGGTCCTCTCTCTGCATCACACACAGGTTTCAGTGCATTTTCCTGCCTCCGTGAATGGGGGAAAATTAATTCATAGATTGTAAGCTCATTTAAACAGGGCCTTCTTCACCTCTTGTCTCTGTTCTATTCCTTATGTAAATTGTCAGTTATCCCCATTTTATAATGGTAAAGCTCAGCGGTATATGTTGGCGCTGTATAATTGCTGGTAATAATAATAATGTCATTGTTATATAGCAGAATTCTTTACCTGTGTGTCAATCACAGCAATACCAGCTTTTCTAAGAATAGACCGTCTGCTGCTGATAAGCATCTGTTTCTTGTCTGAGAAGCTCAGAGGAAACTAATTTTGTTGAAAGTGTAAATGGTAAGAGCGGAGAATGAAGGACAGCTGACAGGTTCAGGTTCTACTATTTGGGCAATTAGTGACAAATATTACTGAATTTATTCACTAAAACAGAACTTTCTGAGTGAGAACCAACAAGAAAACGGTACATTTTCCGATCAGAACTTAATTGTAGAAATTCTAACCTCTATTTTACAGCATTCCTCCTTTTTTTTTTTTGCCCAAGATTTGCAATTCTCTTGTCAGTTCTCCAAAACACGTAACCCTTGATTTATTAAATCTACCCCAATGTTATAACTTGTTGGAGTGTCATACTTACTTTTTTCCTTAAATCTTGTGTATTTTTACTGTCACACAATTAATTAACCTAAGTAATCAAATCCATAGATAGACTTTTTTTTTTTTAATTTGTGACGCAGACTCTAAAGGCTGTAAGGATTTATAAGTAGGGCCTATTCATTCAGTCCCCTTTTCCCCCAGTGCCATCCAGTCGGCGAACAATCCAGCTTTAGAAAAGGCTTGCTTTCTAATCCTTTCCTGAACAGCAAACCTTTCAGAGTTTGGACAATCTTTCAAGTTTAATTCTCTTGGTCCCTAGTCCGTTCTTCTCAGTCCAGTGCGTAACCAAATTTAGGGTTACCAAATAACCCTGCATATAGCCACATGGATCCTCTGATAGTCCACCTGGCTGTGTGTGCCTTTATCATGCCAAACACATTGTGCCTGAATGGGGACTTTCTCCAAATGTTTCAGAGATAATGGTTGATCTTCTGTGTGGGCCGTGTTTTTTACTTTATGAATTATTCACATTCCTGCTGCTTGCTAATGGAGGAGGAATACAATTAAGCAGTATTTTAGTGTTTGTTGTTTTTGGGTGTTTCCGGGTATTGTCTTAGTAAGGTGCTGCCCTGGTTGTGTGAAATTGTCTTTTGATTTCTGTGGGCCTTGCATGCCCTCTAGTGGACACACTTCCACATAGTTTAATATTGAAAATACCCATAATATATTCCCCATTCAAGCCTTTGGTTTACTTGTAGTCTTTGAATGTTTGCATCCATATGACATTAAAACCTCACTTTGGGTGACATTTTGTGTATTTATATCCCTCCTGCCAATTCTAACTTTTCATTGAGGCCGGTTTCCCTGGTATGTAGGCTGGATCGAAGGATGCATTCTGTAGTTATTTGCTGAGGTTAGAGCCTCTCACTTACATAATCATGTGATCTCTAAAACTATTACACAATTCATGAATGGGAAATAAAAACAAACCAAAAAAACCAAAACACATTGCCAATATAAATTTAGTTTGGAATGCACAAGCGTTCCATAAAAACAATAAATGAGTGATTCGATCACAGCCGTAGTCATGTATCATACAAGTCCTCGCTGACACTATGAATCTAGTGACCATGCAAGCTGCATTGGCTATAATGTAAATGTAAAACATCCCATGATGTGTGCGTTGCAAGTGAGCACAAATGCATATACTGATAATTGTGGTAAAACACAGCCTGCCACACAGAACCAAAATCAGGAGTATTGATGATAAGTTCACCTGAATAAGTGGAAAAATATTGTATACAGTTAATCAATTAGATGTATTGCTAAAACTTAACTTTTATTGAAATAAGATATAATGTGTTTTATAAAAAAACACACACACACTTGACCTTCCAATTGGAATGTAAATGAAAATAAAATTATTAGTAGTCTTGGGCCATCTACTAGATGTTAAGTTCCATTTTTCATATATTCCTATGGAATAGCCTGCCTACCGCCATCAGACTCTTCTCTAGTCTTCAATCATTTAAGAAGAGCCTTAAAACCCATCTCTTCAGGAAAGCTTATGGCCTCCCAGAGTAACCTCTACGTCACATACCTGTCTCCTGCTCTCTCCTATAGGGCAGCATTCTACTCTCTCCTCCAGCCCTGCTTCACTCCCACCCTATTTGATATTTCCAGTCCTAACGTGTCTTATATCCCACCTCCTATAGTCTGCAAGCTCGTTTGAGCAGGGTCCTCTTCAACCTATCGTTCCTGTAAGTTTTCTTGTAATTGTCCTATTTATAGTTAAATCCCCCCTCTCATAATATTGTAAAGCGCTACGGAATCTGTTGGCGCTATATAAATGGCAATAATAATAATAATATATTTCCTAAGTATTATCCACAAGGTATGATGACCTCTAGTGGTGGCATCACGAAATTGAAATGGAATCAGTCAAGGTATATTAACTAGTTCATATAGTCCTAGTCCAGTGAGTCTCATTTCAAATGACCCATCAGTGATAAATCGTAGATCAGCTAATTGTTTGTACAGATCAAATAGTTTTGCTGATGTATGTTTGGATATAATATCCTGTATTTGGAGATCAATATTACCTGAATTAGATGATATGGATTTATGTGGCTAAGGCATAGTTACCGCATTGAAATGGAAGTGGGAATCCCAGAATATTGTTACAATTTATATCATAATGTGAACCAACTTGTTGAGGCCTTCAAACACAGCATATCGTTGCAAACTCAGTCAGGTGAGGGGGATGTAGAAATGTAGATGTAGAATTGCATGGTAAATGGCCAAAAAGGATAGATTCTAACAATCTATAGCTCTACTATGCCTTTAAGGGCACCGATTTAAAAAAACATAATCACTAAATCTAATAATAGAAACCCCACATATCTAAATAATCTAAATAGTAGCAGAATACACCATTACTGCAGAAAGACACATTCGCAAACAGCAGAATGGATCTGAAATTAAAAGGGGCTCCGGCAGGCTTCAACACACAGCCACTGTATTATGAGCTAGCCGCACCAACTGAACTGTATATAACATTGTTCCACTTATCACTAATACCAATACTCCTGATTTTTGTGCTTATGTGTGATAGTTATTCTGTAGGTGTTATCCTCCATTCAGGAGCATTAGCAGTTACCCTATTTGGCTCATTCCTTCTTTCCCCCCTACCCCCAATTTCTTTTGATTTTTGTTTTGTTAAAACAAAGCCTGACATAATATGGAACTGCAACAGAGTTAAAAGACAACTGTGGCTTCAAACACCCCTGTGTTCCTTATTGTTTATTGGGGTGAGGAAAAAAAAAAGGAACTTTCGAACTGAGGTTATCAGTCCTCTGTAATTGTAAACATCCCCCCGCCCCCACATTTTTAAAATCGACACCAAATGCAATATTTTTAGACTGCTGCTTTATCTCTTTCTAACATAAGGCTGACATGGCTGTAATGTCTTCCCATAGAGCTTGTAGCCTTGCCCTTTAAGTAAAATCCTATTATCTTAGATTCTTAATCCTTTTATTGATTACATTAACATAATCCTCTCATAAGTATTTCATGGATAGAGTAATACCTATAATAAAATTAGCTTTAGTTAGAAAAGACATGGTTATTTTAATGTAATCTTTGTGTGCTTTAATACACTGTGATTTTATTGTACATTAAAACACAAATTATACAAAGTTTGCTGTTAAAAAGACATTTTCTGGCTGAGGTTAACCAGTTACATTACATCCCCTAGGCGGCAGTGTAAAATACATGCATTTTATAAATTATATGCTTGATATTTTCATATTATTATTATTATTATTATTGCTTCTGTTTTTCAAATTTTATTATTTACATATTGAAAACTCCAGAGCCGATGCGATACAGACTGTCACCTTTTGGGCTAGTTGCCAATAACCGGTGCCGATATTCTGTACATTTAAAATTTTTTAAAAAGCAACACATTGTGCCTAATTGGCTGGTGGTCTGAGTTTCTGAATGTGGAAGACTGCGTTCGGTGACTGGTAGAGGCGAGTAAGTTATCGGTAAATTACTAGGCCGAAATAGAGTATTGGTAAAATTCTGATTTTCGGATATAATAATTGTCAGAACTGATAATTGGTCAATCCCTACTCTTCATTACCCCCTTCTATGATAACTTAACTTCACATTAGAAATATGATTGCTAACATGACAGAATGAACATACTTTGCTTTTGGAATCATAATCAATTTGTTTATTGGTGCGAGGTGCTTGTAATGCTGTCTAATGATTAGCTGTACAAAATGGAACTTTGTGTAATGTTCATGCAGATACTTGTCATTTCTACTTTCATTGAACTTAAATTTTTCCTTATCGTGTTCACATTCTATTAAAGGAGCAAATATATGAATAAAAAACGAGAGTCCCTCTGCCACCCTTGCAGTAGATCTTGTAGACCATGTGCATGATATTACCTATGAAAGACTATGCAGTTGGGTGGGGTTCTCAGTAAAATGTTTTATGCCCCATGTACACAAGAGTACACCAAAAGAGTCGAACGACAAGAAGGTGGTGGCGTAGAGGAAGTAAATATCTCTTTATCACATGTCACTTCATGGGGGGGGGGTTCGGATTTGGGAAAAACAAAATCCCCAAAAAGTGTGTGTTGTTTTAAATGTTCTACGATATATATACACACTGCTCAAAAAAAAAAAATAGGAACACAAAAATAACACATCCTAGATCTGAATGAATTAAATATTCTTCTGAAATACTTTGGAAATCAAATTTTTCAACCCATGGAGGTCTGAATTTGGATTCACACTCAAAATTAAAGTGGAAAAAGACACTACAGGCTGATCCAACTTTGCTGTAATGTCCTTAAAACAAGTCAAAATGAGGCTCAGTAGTGTGTGTGGCCTCCACGTGCCTGTATGACCTCCCTACAACGCCTGTGCATGCTCCTGATGAGGTGGCGGATGGTCTCCTGAGGGATCTGCTCCCAGACCTGGACTAAAGCATCTGCCAACTCCTGGACAGTCTGTGGTGCAACGTGACGTTGGTGGATGGAACGAGACATGATGTCCCAGATGTGCTCAATTTGGATTCAGGTCTGGGGAACGGGCGGGCCAGTCCATAGCATCAATGCCTTCGTCTTGCAGGAACTGCTGACACACTCCAGCCACATGAGGTCTAGCATTGTCTTACATTAGGAGGAACCCAGGGCCAACCGCACCAGCATATGGTCTCACAAGGGGTCTGAGGATCTCATCTCTGTACCTAATGGCGGTCAGTCTACCTCTGGCAAGCACATGGAGGGCTGTGTCCCCCCCCCAAAGAAATGCCACCCCACACCATTACTGACCCACTGCCAAACCAGTCATGCTGGAGCATGTTGCAGGCATCAGAACGTTATCCAAGGCGTCTCCAGACTCTGTCACGTCTGTCACAGTGTGAACCTGCTTTCATCTGTGAAGAGCACAGGGCGCCAGTGGTGAATTTGCCAATCTTGGTGTTCTCTGGCAAATGCCAAATGTCCTGCACGGTGTTGGGCTGTAAGCACAACCCCCACTTGTGGACGTCGGGCCCTCATACCACCCTCATGGAGTCTGTTTCTGACCGTTTTAGCAAACACATGCACATTTGTGGCCTGCTGGAGGTCATTTTGCAGGCCTCTGGCAGTGCTCCTCCTGTCCCTCCTTGCACAAAGGCGGTGGTAGCTTTCCTCCTGCTGGTTTGTTGCCCTCCTACGGCCTTCTCCATGTCTCCTGATGTACTGGCCTGTCTCCTGGTAGCGCCTCCGTGCTCTGGACTCTACGCTGACAGACACAGCAAACCTTCTTGCCACAGCTCGCATTGATGTGCCATCCTGGATGAGCTGCACTACCTGAGCCACTTGTGTGGGTTGTAGACTCCGCCTCATGCTACCACTGGGGTGAAAGCACCGCCAGCATTCAAAAGTGACCAAAGCATCAGCCAGGAAGCATAGGAACTGAGAAGTGGTCTGTGGTCACCACTTTCAGAACCACTCCTTTATTGTTAGATTTATTTTTTTGAGCAGTATATATATATATATATATATATATATATGTGTGTGTGTGTGTGTGTGTGTGTGTGTGTATGTGTATGTATATATGTGTGTGTATGTATATATATATATATAATATATATATATATAATACATTTTTATTTCTTAAAACTTTTAAGTAAAATAGAATGACACGTAGCAATGGCTAGAATATTGAAGTTTAATTCTGTCCTGAACCAGACAAAGTCAACATTTTTGCTGTAAGAAACAAGTACTGTACATGAGGTATATGTTTCTTAGCAGTGCCATCTAGAGGCTACTTAGGGTACTGGACGTCAAATGATTTCTGGTTTTGCAATGCTTTTTTCAGACATTTGATTTGCTTGTGTCAGATATCTGCATCAATAGAAATGTAAAGCCAAGGTTTTACAGAAAAAAAAATTAGCATCTACTTTTTACCTTTTTTTAAATTTTTTTTTTTTTTTTACTTAAAACTAGTTTGCTTCATTTACTTAAAAAGCGATAGAACATAAGCATTTTTTGGATTTTAAATTCTGAATGGTTTATTTACTAAATAGAGAGTGAGTAAAATACAGAACGGTTTGTAAAATAGATGAATTGGATTATTTCTTCAACCTGTGTTTTGGCCTTAAGTTTTCTCTTCCTACATCTCAAACTAAAATTAACATTGTAGTAATAGTCTTGCTTTTACCAATCTGTTCATTATTTAAATTTCCATTGTACATTCTGGCACAAAATAAATGCAAAAAATGTGTTGAGAATAGCCTGGACCTCTGACAAGTCTTCTATGTAAGAAGATGTCTTACAGAACAATAAAGAGTTAGGAGGGTTCTCATCTGGATGAGTGGTAAAGGAGTTAAAAAAAACTGCTGCCAGGTTAAGGTAATGTGTCCCACATCATAAAGGCCTCGCAACTCTGTCTTAGACGGCTGTGTAGACTGAGATCTGGGGTTTGAGGGTTCATATTGGATCCTAATGCTTGAATCAGCTCCTCATCTTTAAATCCATGCTGTGTCTAAATAAAATCCTAGCTAAAGGTGCTATTTCTTTTGCCAAAATGCGCAAAACTCTGGCTGTCCAGCAACATGTCTTGTCGGCCACTTCCAGCACAATATCATTTGGATATAATTGAGGCACATACTGCACTAGGTTCTCATTCCTGTTGGTGTAATGCTGTTGCGCTTTTGTTTTGTTTTCTTTTTGAGAAGGTACATTTCAGTCGCCAAGATAAATTACTCAGGTCATCTTGTCTTCCGCTGTCTCACTAGAATATGATGAACTGCAAAGGAAGATTATATAGTTGTCACCTGGCTGGGTCCTCGATTTGTAGCACACTTTTGCTAGTTACAGCATTCCACTGAGAATTTCTCATTGAATTAGACTTGCTGTAAATGCAATTTAAGTCTGTTTATATACTTAACTCTTTTTTCAAGATTAATATAAAAAGTCCACCAAATTCATACAAACAGTTTGCCCCCTTTTCCCCTCTGACCCTTGCCCTATGGACTTACACATTTGTACAAACAAGATGTTTGGTTAGGCCTGCATTACAGCATGCAATCAACAGCAACATACGAAAATACCCTATTCGTAATGATGGATAAATCAGTTTGAAATACTCCATGCCATTTCTTGCTTTTTTCAGCTAATCAAGCTGAAATCCCAAGCAAAGTACAATATATAATGTACACAGCTATATATTGTAATGCTTAAATTAAACTTAATAGGCCCTGTAGTTCACATCATGAAATAGCAGATTTTGATTGCTGCTTTTGCTTCAGGATTTTCTTTTGCACATTGTTAGCGTTCTTGATACCCAGGTAACCACAATCTAGCTTTTACCTCTTCGTTTCATATTCCTACTTTAGCCCTGTTCTCTATATTGTACTTTGTAACTTTATTGCATTACAAAACATAACTATTGGCTCAAGTGACCTTCTATCTAGTGCATAACCACTTTTAAACAATAAAGCAGAATATATCCTCCTTACTTTTTTGGAGTGACTTGGCTTGATCAAATAATGGTAACTATTAAGGGAAATTTTCTTTCTACTTTAAGACGATGATCGTATCATTGGAAATTGGAGGATCAGCTGGATTTATAAAACCTAACCAGTGTGCAGTACAAAATAATAATAAAAAATAAAAACTTAGACAGCTTGGCTGCTTATTCTTCCTCTCCCAAGTACGATTTAAATGATTAATATTTGTCTGTCTCTTTGCTGCGTGTTTATATGAAATGTGCCCGCATGCTCACTCTTGTAGGTCTTGCAATTTTCATGTAGCATCTGTTCCTCAATCCGACACAGCTAACAAGGCCCGAGCACGGCCTAGCAGATCGCACAGCAGGGAGTTACCTGGGTTGTCTTCCTCACTCGTACAACATATTTGAGCTTTTTAATTTCTTTTCACTTCGTATGGTTAAATTCTCTCTCTGTCCTCAGAATGTGCATAATTAATAAATAATTAATGAGTGGAATGAGGCAAACCGAGCTTACAGCCAGGGATAGGTCACAGTTACCAGATGTATAATTACTATTAGAAAATATTGGAAATACCTTTTTAAATAGCAGTTTGGAAACATGTCACTTTAAGCATCACTGTGAATTGGGTACAGCTGCTACATTGCTCCTAACGATTAACCCTTGGATTGCTGCCATCTCTGGATTGCAGACTCTATTCAAACCTGCAAACACTGGTTATCCCATTATTATTTTCATTATCTTTTGTGAATAATGGAACACATTGTTTTTAAATTACAGGCTACCTCAGTGCTAGTAAATGGGTATCTCGGTTAACTCTTCCAGGTATAGGTCTCTGAATGAAATTGCTGGTACACATTGTATTTCTGCAGCAAACCTCACCCTATTCTTGTCAATCTAGTGGTTTATTGGAGCTTTCTTTTGCTATAATGCTATTCAGTGATTGCTTACTATATGGGTTTTCATGGGTTAGGTTTGTTCTGCTTCTATGTAGATTGTCGCTTTGCAGACATTGCATGTTGTACAGGGTGAGCCGATTGGCTGGAACCACTTCAGGCTTCTCAAACTCTGGGATCCCATATGTTGCTAAACCACAACTTACACGATTCTCTAGCGGTCTGTTGCATTCAAAGAACATAAAGCATTTTACGGGTGTTCGGATTGTTCCTAGATTTTGACTATTCTATTTCTCAATAGTGTTAATATTTATTCTTGTCTAGACCTTTAAAGGGACACTATAGGCATCTAAACCACTTCAGCTCATTGAAGTGGGCTGGGTGCAATGTCCCATGCCCCTTAACCCTTCAGTGGTAATTATTGCAGTTTCTCAGAAACTTAACTGGACTAGCTAGAATGATTGCACTTCTATATTTTTCCATTTTTTTCCCCCTCTTTTTTTCTTTACATGATATAAGTTTTGTGAATCAATCATCTCTGCAGCTTTATACTACAAACTACAACTCCCATTAGCCTAGAACTGGTGGCACAGGTTCAGCTGCTCAGTGTGCTGTAATTCTGGGCTATGATTTTCTGTGACAGCCGCTTCCTGCTCCTGACTATCAATCAGAGACTGGGAACAATTAAAGCCCACTTTCTATGATTTGCACGTCCTCCTTTCTATTCACGTTAAATGTTATTTTCTGTAAGCGTGCCAAGTTTTAATTAAACTACCTTAATGGTCTAACAACTTATGAATCTATAATCACATTTTCAGCAACAATATTGTCTGCTTTCCAGACAGAATATTCATCAACGAGAAATGGCTCGAAAATGAGGGTCATGTGATAAGTGATGCATTGAATGAGTGCCACGAAGCAATAAAACTGGTCATTGCGTGTGCTGTGTGCCAGGGATACATTTTGAGAGAATTTGCACAAGCTTTCTCATAGAATGAAGAACGTTAATGTGGAACGATCACACTACATCATCTGGTTTATCCTTTAAGAGAGGGAGAGCTAACTAGTAGCTCTCCATTTGCTGTGGCACTGTATACAAACGGCAACAGGTAGCGATCATGGGATGCGGTTCCAAAGTTAATCTCGGCCAGCCCTACTTAAAGTTTTCAGAGGCTTAAATGGATGTGGGCTAAGTATAAAATGTTTGTATCAGGCTTCTATGGCTCTAGAGTGTGGAGTTCTGACATAGTGGATAAACAGGACGAAAATCCCTCCATGCAGATCCTTCCCTATGTATGAAATCCTTGCAACTATAGGCTTGATTTTACTTCGGATGCAAGGTTCTTAAATGGTTGTGAATAATTGTCCAGAAGGACACTTACTCAGAAAGCTAAATTGAGGTGTCACTCTGAGAGAGGATTTCATAGATTTGGCGGCTCCTTTCACAAATCAAAGAATTAACATCTGTAGGGGATTTACAGTAATATTATATTTTTGTTTGCTATAAGTTTTTAGAGAATTCATTTTGGGAATGGATGTGCGTGTGTATTGGGTTCATCTCATGACTATTTTCAAAAGTAAATCAATTGAGACAAAATTGTCATGTTTAAAATGCAGCTTTTATTATTCTTATTGAATTCAGTGAGAACCTGTTGGTTAGCATATAATGACCTGCGCAGGGTTTGAGATACATAATGACTTGTTCATAGAAACAACTGAAACTACTCTACGATTTATAGACAAAACGAAGGGGTGGGGGGGCCACCACCACCACCACCACCCTCCCCCCTCAGTAATTGAAAGAAGAAGGTGAAAAAGTGGTTTATATGCAGAAATGAATAAAACTTAAAATTTATTGAGTAATTTTAAAATAATTTTCCTTCAAAATACATATACAAGATGATTAGAGACTATTTGAATCAAATATTACAAACAGTGTCACTAACCCATACACAGTTGCATACAAGTATTTCTATGAGAGTAGTATATACTTAAAAAAAATAATAAATAACAATAACTTACTGGACTCGAATATCTCTAAAACTCCCGACAGACAGTCTATGGACATCAATATTGGACTGATGTTCTATAGAATTGCAGTATCAAAAGTCACCAATAGAGGCTCACAGATTGTCGGCAAAACACTCTAGATCGCATTTAACAGGTGGAAACCAAGAACAGGGAGTAGAAATCTAGTTTAGGAGGGAATTTTGCATGTGTTTTGCTCATATACGGAGATCGAGTGTTATACAAGTTAATAGGAGAAGGGGCAAGTCCACCCTAAGCTTGTTGATTAGCTGGACCACACAACTTGATAGTTAATAGAAAGGAACACAGCTGAAATTAAAGCTAGACTCCTTTGGAAGCAAATCGCAGACAGTCCATGCAGTGCTAGACATCAGTCAAACATTATTTTCTTTTTATTTGTTGGAAAATGCATTTCAACATGATCTGAGAAAACATTGGCAGTATTCCTGGAGAAGTGCAGGTGTCTCATCTCTTTTGTCTTCTAAATAATTTAATTTCACTAATGATTACCTGGAACAGCCTTCGGAGTTATGTGATGAGCGAAATGACAGTCTACTTTCTAGATATTTTTCATATTTAGAAACCCCTTTTTTTTTTTTTCTTTTCTTCAGTTCCAAGCCTCCTTGGCATTCTGATTAGTCCCTGGAGTAACATAACCATGGATGCTAAAATGAGTTCACAAAAATAAGTTTTTACTTTAAAATAACCCTATTAAAAAAAATAAAGCTGACAAAAAAATAAAAAAAATATATATATATATATATATATATTTTTTCACATTAAAATGTTTATTTAGGAAAATGAAGAATGATGATATATATATATTGGGTACGTTCAAGAAAAAAAACATTTCAAATATATAAAATGAACGACAAAACTAAGGATGGGGATAAAAAAAAAAATATTAAAAAAATATGCTTTAATGTGTTTGTTACAGTAATGCTATAGTTTGTGCAGGTTACAATACTTTTTCATAGGCTATAAATCCTGTATGAATGCTCCAGCGCAGTCATTTTAAGGCCCTCGCTGGGTGTACGAGGAAGGCAATAACTCATAGTTTGGAAGAGAAATATATTATGGTTGGCATTTCTGGGAAATAACTTTTTAAAGGCATTTAAAATGGCAAGCTGCTTCAATACATACAGCTTTGTGTAGAAATATGAGAAAGTATTAATGCCAATAATCTCCATAAATTATTGTTTAATGCAGTTTAATGTTGTCCAAGCTCTCTTTAAGTATTATGTCACCTCTTTAAAAAGAAAATGTTTAAATTCCTTAAGCCGCGCAGACCTGTACATTGTTTTTAGCCAGGCTTAGGGATACCAAGTTCTTCGATTGAATACAATGGTTTTCTTTACATTTATTCAAAAAAAATCATAATAATAAAAAATATAAACCCTGTTTAGTACATATAACCCCAACGAGAACTTGCTTATGCTTTTTAAAATGTTTTTTATTAGGAGTATATATATATATAAAAACAGCTTGCAAAACCTACAGTTCTCTTGTCTGCAGCCCTTGCAATCCCTCCTCTTCTAACCCCGCCCAGACTTTATGTGGCTGTCCAATCACATACTTCCCAATGCAGCACAATGAGAAGTCTTTGTAAGTCGGGTGCTCTGGGCAATTCCTGCCTCTTGAGATCAGCTGCATAGAGCCAACGAAACTAGGAAGCAACAGGACCAGAGTTGTCTGCTTGAAGGCCAAGGTGGTGTAACCAGGTTAATTTATAAAACTGTCAATTTATATTAAAGCCTGAACTTGTTGCAAAGTTGGAGGGGGGGGGGGGAATTCTACACATAAAACGTATATAATGCTTTTCAGCAAGCTAAAGTACTTTAGGGCATCTGGAATGTCCCTTTAACTCTCTTTTCCAGAACACAATAATTGTGCATACTGGTTTTCTGGAATGTCCAAACTACTTCTTCTGTAACTTCATGTCCTAAAGAGGTATAGACTAACCATGGCCACTGCAGAATATTGCCTACTGCATTTCCCATGATGCTCAGCCAGCCGGTCCACAGTATGATTGTCTAGAAGGGATACCGCCACCTTCAACTCCCATAATGCATTGCCAGGCCTAACACTGTGAAGGGTTGTATATCTGCGACTGCACTTATTGTACAACTCTGAAATACAGCTGCATTTTCCAAGGTAAACCATTCCTGCATTAGGCAGCAAAGAAGTTAAATTAAATAGCAAAATATTTATGTACTGCTATTTTTGGCCCTTTGCAATAAGTGGTAGGCACCAGGGTAGTATAATATCCGTCCGGTAACTCCTTATCTGATGTACTATACTGTAATAAGCAACAAAGACTATTCTTTTTATCTTTAAATGGATATTCCGTGCACCCGTGGTGCCAAAAAAGACTTTGTGCACAAAGGCATCCTCGATTTAATTAATGGATGTCATGTTGCCAGACGCACTCCACATGTGCAGCATTGCCTTATAGGATGCAGCATTTCTCTCGTTAAAATCATCGAGACCCAAGATTGGATGAAAAATATCTGCAGAAGCTGCTGACGTTGGCGATTGCAGTAAACGACGGGCGTTCAGAGATAAAAATCTTTATTTTGAACGGGACCCTGACTTACGCAAGTAGCACCGATAATGCTGTTTAATGCTGCCAGAGTTAAAAAAAAAAAAAAAAAATAAAAAAAAAAAGTTTGGACGGTAATGAGGGATCTAGGATAAAATCTCTCCTGTGCTACAGTAATCTGAATTCCCATTTATAAAGTAAAATGTCTGTAAGTGTTTCTATTCAGTGACATTGTTACAGCGCTCTTGTGGGTGGAATTGGATGTCCGGCATGCTTTCAAGCAGGTGGAAAGAAATATGTGATAAAAAAGAAAATCATATAAGATTTTATCATTTTTGGTCTCTCGCTTTTTGTACAATCCACGAGCCAGAGGTCAGTAACCGAAGAAACAAACCACAAACATTGAATGAAAATGCTTTTCTAATAGAGTGAGTGGGCAGACTTTATTTACTTGACATACACCGCCTACCGCCTCTAGTTTATCC
The DNA here is from genome assembly GCA_933207985.1 of Pelobates cultripes. Taxonomy (NCBI): domain Eukaryota; kingdom Metazoa; phylum Chordata; class Amphibia; order Anura; family Pelobatidae; genus Pelobates; species Pelobates cultripes. Next base: position 26,527,593 of record OW240915.1, read on the forward strand.
TGAAAGAATCTCCATTATCCTGGTACAAACTCTGACTCGAAGTGAAGCCAGCCACCGCGATCGCCTGTGTATTTCATTAGGGCGCATAAAGGTCCAATCACATATCCATTTGCTATAAATGCATGTTATAAGTGCTGATTCCCATACTATAGAGTAACATTTTCTCTCCAGCCAGTTATTCGATTTCCATTTTATGTCTGATAGATGTTTCATTATCTTATTATATGATATCATTCACTTAAGCATCACTTTACAGTATGAGTATATCGCATAAAAATGGGAAGTAGTGTGAGACGAGCCTTTCTATCTGGAAAAAAAGACATTTATTAGAATAAGTGATTTGCTAGGCACGTATTGTGAGTTTTAGATACATGGGAAGTGATTCTGCTAATGTAAATAGATGTCTTGTTTTGTTTCTAACCAAGAGAGTTTACAGAGACACACCGCATGTTTCTTTAGTTTGCCTTTTGTATTGTCTAGAACAGGGGTGGGTGAAAGGTAGACCCCAACTGTTACAGCTACTCTAATGATAAAATGAGATATAAAAATCCATACCTCTTAATCCTGCAATTTGGATGGAGTCTTCATCACAGTTCTAATTCAATCATTGTAAGAGGAGGTGTCTTTTGTACTGGACAGTCAGCATAGTGAGAGCATACAGAGCAAAGGAGAAATTAACCCCTTAAGGACACGACGGAAATATTCCGCCGTGATTCCCTTTTATTCCAGAAGTTGTGTCCTTAAGGGGTTAAACCATTTGCTTTGTCTGTTCTGGGTTAATATAACTTTAGATGTGACCGTACACCTTTATATCTTGAATAACAAAGCTATGATTGTAGTTGACCTGAATTTTCCCAAATCTCCTATTTTTGACTACATTTTGCAATTTGGTTTTCGATTTACTATAGTTAGGTGTATTAGTGGTGCACACCTTCCCATGAGCTAAACCTAAACCTTTTCTAAAGATGCAGCAAATGATTTGCTTGAATATGATGTAATGTTTTAGGTAAGGGTCAATCTTAAATAAAAAACAAAATAGATCCATTTGGAAGATTTTACCTCTATTCTTCCTTATTGACAAAAAAAATAAATAAAATCTACTCTTTTTTTTCCTGCTGAATAATAAAAACTAACATCTATAAAATACTACACTCTTGTAACATTCAACTCTTACATCCCTATTTTCAGATTTTTAGACTATATTGTGGTGTTTTATTTTGTGTCTGGTCATGTACATTTGTTGTTTTAAAATGTGTATTTAAAATCTTTCCCAAAAAAGGAAAAAAGTTTCAAAAATAGAAACTCAATTTAAATGGCTGGTTCATGACCTGTTTTTTCAAGTTAATGCCTGGATACCTCTGAATATATACTATGGGTAAACCTCTCTAAGCTTTATTAAGACCAATTTATTACAGCTTGTGTATTGCACACTGCAAGTATTGGATTTTTAAGATATTTGAGAAGGTCTGAAGCCATACAGCAAAATAAATATCATCCTGTCATAGGCAGCAAAATTATACTGTAAATTATTTGAAGCAGTGAGACGGAGGCAAGTTACCCTGTCCAGTACAAGATGTAACGCTGCATTAGAGAATTTATTTAGGAAATAGAATTCATATATTTGGTTGGCACTACATGTGATTTGATACATAAAGTAATGTGCAGTATTCAAAATGTACAGTAGAGGTCACTGTAGGCTTGTCAGTTGCTTATTTAAAAAAAAAAATATATATTTTTTAATGTACTGTATTCTTTTTTGCCCCTTACATTCCCGTTTAGAATTTGGATGATTTCTATAGATCTATTGAAATAGAAAAATTCTAAAATAACCATTTTTTTCCCCTCGGTAACAATTGAGTCAAAACTCATCTACTGATGATGCAAACTGAAGCTGAGGTAATTTTTTTTAAAACCCTGATTTATCAATTAAATGCAATTTCTTTTGCCTTAATGTAAGCTGAGTCATAAATAAGACTTTAAAATTAAAAAATGCAAAGTAACAGATGTTTCTTTTCTGCAATTTAATTAATTTGCATCCCTTTGCTGAATATGAAATCATACTGATTGACTTCCTTCGATGATTTTAAAGAGTTGTGTGTATTTTAAATTTTGTGATGGAACTTTCAAAGTCCACAATCCCTGGATTAATTTTTACACTTGATATTTTAATTCAACCAAATTAGTGCTGCTTTCTTTGGAGAGTTAATTCTGTATTTTGTTAGAGCTCCGTATATTAGCTCATTCATGTGGGTTTGCATTTATAGAGATACCTTGTTTGATGAAATTTCTCCTCTATTGTTTCAATGACCAACGTCTGGATGCTGCCCAATTATTGGTAATGCTTTGATTCGCTTAGGTTTTTGACCTGCTATGAGTACCTAAATACCCCTTTCTGTGTGAGTATGGTTTCATAAGAATACCCCTTTCTGTGTGAGTATGGTTTCAGAACAATACCCCTTTCTGTGTGAGTATGGTTTCAGAACAATACCCCATTTCTGTGAGAGTATGGTTTCAGAACAATATCCCTTTCTGTGTGAGTATGGTTTCAGAACAATACCCCTTTCTGTGTGAGTATGGTTTCAGAACAATACCCCTTTCTGTGTGAGTATGGTTTCAGAACAATACCCCTTTCTGTGTGAGTATGGTTTCAGAACAATACCCCTTTCTGTGTGAGTATGGTTTCAGAACAATACCCCTTTCTGTGTGAGTATGGTTTCAGAACAATACCCCTTTCTGTGTGAGTATGGTTTCAGAACAATACCCCTTTCTGTGTGAGTATGGTTTCAGAACAATACCCCTTTCTGTGTGAGTATGGTTTCAGAACAATACCCCTTTCTGTGTGAGTATGGTTTCAGAACAATACCCCTTTCTGTGTGAGTATGGTTTCAGAAAATACCCCTTTCTGTGTGAGTATGGTTTCAGAACAATACCCCTTTCTGTGTGAGTATGGTTTCAGAACAATACCCCTTTCTGTGTGAGTATGGTTTCAGAACAAATACCCCTTTCTGTGTGAGTATGGTTTCAGAACAATACCCCTTTCTGTGTGAGTATGGTTTCAGAAAAATACCCCTTTCTGTGTGAGTATGGTTTCAGAAGAATACCCCTTTCTGTGTGAGTATGGTTTCAGAAGAATAACCCTTTCTGTGTGTGTAGGGTGGGGTTCTGAAGAATACCCCTTTCTGTGAGAGTATGGTTTCAGAAGAATACCCCTTTCTATGTGTGTGTGGTTACAGAAGAATAACCCTTTCTGTGAGAGTATGGTTTCAGAAGAATACCCCTTTATGTGTGTGTGTGGTTTCAGAAGAATACCCCTTTCTGTGAGAGTATGGTTTCAGAAGAATACCCCTTTCTGTGGAGAATGGTTTCAGAAGAATACCCCTTTCTGTGGAAGTATGGTTTCAGAAGAATACCCCTTTCTGTGGAAGTATGGTTTCAGAAGAATACCCCTTTCTGTGTGTGTGTGGTTTCAGAAGAATACACCTTTCTGTGTGTATGTGGTTTCAGAAGAATACCCCTTTCTGTGTGTGTGTGGTTTCAGAAGAATACCCCTTTCTGTGTGTGTGTGGTTTCAGAAGAATACCCCTTTCTGTGTGTGTGTGGTTTCTACCCCTTTTTGTCTCTTTAGAGATATTGCCATTTTATGAAAGCAGCAAGGTGAATTGTTAGCATTGGACTTACCTAGGAGGATTGTCTGGACAGGACGGGTGAGCTTACAATTTAATAACAATTAAAGCGCCATTCTCTAGTTATTTAACTATGCATGGGGATTTGGAATTACATGCTGGTAACTTTGTGTTTTGTTCTTAGCTAGGGGTGTGCTATATAACATTCATTTATTTGAATGGATGATGTAATGACTGAGCAATGAACACTGCTTATTTTTTTATCATATTTGTTTAAGGTCTGGGCACTAATAGCCAGGTCATTAAAAGAACAATACCATACTGTTTCTTGTTTTTAAAACGAGTGTTTCCTTCCATTTCACTTACATGAGATCATATCCATTTTTCCATAGTTTCTTTTTTTTTTTTTTTTAAATCTCCAAAACAAATATTGATCAAATAGGATTTATTTATTTTATTTTATTTTTTTATTTTTTGGGTGTGAAATTAAAGTGCACTTCGCTGAAATTATTTTCAGTATGCCAAGTGATTGCTCTGTTGTGGCAGGCAATTGGTTGTTCTTATATAAAACATTTATTATTGGTTGCCACATTATTAAATACAGTCACAATCAAGTAAGAATGGATTGTCTAATGATGTGCTTGCGCATTGCTCGGTTAGCTCATCTGACAGAAGGTGTCAGAAGGAGACGAAGATAACTATTAGAGACGGAGCAACAGGCCTGGCAAAGGAAACCAAGCTAGACTTCTTCTCCAACCTTTGTCCTGTTTTATCAACTTCTGGTATGATGGGCATAGTATGATGGGCCTACAGCGGATTGCCCTCCGCTTATGGGGGTACTTGTCCTCCTGGGGAGTGCTGATGTCCAATTCTCAGGAAAAGAAATAAAAACAGCCAATAGTGCTCTCTGGTGAGGTAGTTAGCATAAAATAATAAAATAAATAAAATATACTCACAAGTAGAGTGCAGGCCTTTCTGCACTCTATGTATCGCGTGGGTGGTATGATCCCCACCTTAGGATATGCCAGGAACAATAAATGAGGATAAAATAGTATAAAAAGGTAATATATGTAAAATAATTTATTAATACAATATATTAAAACCAATAACGCGTTTCGCCGTAGAGTTTCCAATTTGATAAAGCCTCTACGGCGAAACGCGTTATTGGTTTTAATATATTGTATGAGTACCCCCATAAGCGGAGGGCAATCCGCTGTATGCCCATCATACTAGAGCTGGTCCTAGCTCATGGACATGTGAGTGTGTAATTTATATTTTAACTCCACCATTATTTATTTATACACTCTGCACGATTAGTTCTTTCCCGTTGTGTCTTTCATATCGTGAGATGGACAACTGTTAACAAAGAAGACACCACATCAGTTGAGACACCACCTATAACTGGAACTCCTTTACAGAACGTTTTTTTATTTGTACTGAATTCTTTTGTTTTATTTATCCCTCTTGGCGCAGCCTTTTCTCTGGTTTTTTTTTTTATATACTCTTACTGTAGAGGGTTAGAGGGTGACCCCCTATTAGGCTGCTGCCTCTTATTTTATCCATTTTTATTATTAGCGCTAACCGTTTTTACTGTTTTGTTTTGTGTCGCGTTTTTCTTCTGTTCTGAGTTAAGCTGATGTAAACCCAACATTTTCAGAGAAACTGCTATGTTTGCATTGCAGGGTTAATCCAACCTCTAGTGGCTGTCTTCCTGACAGGCGTTTCTGCGACGCTGGATGTGAAATTCGCATGCAGCGTGCAGAACGTCTAAAGGAAAGCATTGACAAATGCTTTCCTATGGACTGTTTGAATGTGCACACGGTTCTTGCCGCGCATGTGCATTCCGCTTCACTTGGGAGCTGACGTGGGCAGGGGAGTAGAGGTCACCAGCGCCGAGGAAGCCTGGCGCTGGATATAGGTAAGTGGCTGAAGGGGTTTTATCCCCTTCAGCGCCAAGGGAGGGGGATCCTGAGGGTGGGGGGGGTCCTAAGGATGCTATAGTGTCAGGAAAACAAGTTTGTTTTCCTGACGCTATAGTGATTCTTTAACACTAAGTAACCCCTCTGTTTTAATCTTCCTTCACAAGTGTACTACTTAGTTGTTTCTCAAAAGGAAGTTCCTAGACCTGCAAATCTCTGAGCTAAAAAGTGTTCTCACAAAATAGAAAAAATAAATTGGCTCATGTTAGATGCAGGCCTCCCGGTAACCCGTTTTACTCCAATATCCTCACATCTTGAAACTTTTATATGAAAAGGCTGCTGTAGATTTAGCCTTGGGTCAGATTCTGTTGGTGCAGGTGCCAATGCCTATAAATTGTACAATATATACCTGGTTACATTATGTATGTGTGCATCATTTTGTTTGAAGAGGAATTGTTGCATCTGAGATTTATGCTCAAACCGATGGCCAATAAAATGGTGGCTTCGGTTGACTTTGGCTAAATTCAGTCCTTAATTTGTTGTTTTTTTGTTTTTGTTTTTTATAAGTGTCGGCATTAAAATTGGGTTTCCCATCTGGCAATGAATTGAAATCTCATACAATAAACAAATTAATTAAAACTAAATAAACATGGCTAAAGCATGTCTACCTCTCTAGTGAGGCTGTAATAAATGTGACACTTTATAAGCTGCTGATGAATGTGTGTAAAAAAAAAAAAAAAAGCGGTGGGCTGAAACCAGTCCTCTGACATTTGCATTTTTTGAGCTGTATCTACAGCCAGCCTTTACCCATTCTAGTGTCTTTAAATTAGGCTTCCATATATATAGCATGTGTCACCGTAAGGCAAACTCTGCATGGTATCTATACAATTTACCAAGGATTGAAGATTAATTTAAATATTATAATTAATGTTGTGTGCGATGTCACATCCAAACCCAATTGCTTTTATTCAATCGCTGATTCCAACTGGAATATAATTATAAATGCTTGGGATACACTTTGCCTTTTAATTGGCGTTCCAGAAGGGGGTCTTTCCACTTTGCAAAGAAATGCTGGCGCTGAGCAAATCCGTGGCTTCCAGCCAGTTGTGCCATTCACAGCAAGTTCTAGGTTAATGCTTGTGGATTAGTCCAGACATGCACTCCGAGGCTGGGAGGTGATAACACCTACCCCCACGTCTGGCTTCTAGCCACATAGACCCCAGGAAATCCTTGTGGCAGCATTTTTTCAATGACACACAGGGTGAGCTTTCCACTTAGCTATCTAATAGGTACATTATCTGTGCTGGTGCCACAGAGGGCGAGCTGCATATTGCAATATGTTGGTCTCCCCATTGGCAGTACTTTCTAAGTCAGTAATTTGATGGGGGCTAATAAGATTATCGGTAAGGTAGCACCTGCCGGAGCTGTGAACTGGAATATGTAGCACCAGCAATGTTTCCGGCTTCAAATACTCTTAAAGTAGATTTGTCACTTACAGGATTTTCAATATTTATATTTATGTATTTACTTCATTTAACAAATGTATATTTTGTGATGTCTGGAAAACCTAATTAAATGTAGAAATCAACGTTGGCATTTTTATCAATATGCTGGTACTAAGTACTTCCATCTTAGCTCCCTGTTATTTATAGTTAGAATTTTCCCCTTATCTGCAATTGGACAGTCATTTAAGAGAAACAAGCATTGCTTCTGTTTCTCCTCCTCGAATGTAAGACGTGCCAGGGCTGATCTGGATTTAGCAATTGCTAAATCTTTAATATATTGCAAGAAAAGTGATGGTTCCCCTTGACGGTAAGCACCTTTATTGCGCAGAACATCCCTTAAAGCTGCTGTTTTATGGGCAGTTGATATGTCCTTTCCCTTCCACAGAAAGCATGTACAATTAATTTACTTGTTCAAAGAGAGAGGAAAAACTGGGTTCTCCCTTCCATTTGTTGAAATTAATTGCAGTTGATTAGCAGAGGAGAAGACAGGAAACGGTAGACTATATTATTTTTAGTGGCGCTGAGAAACGCGTTCGGAATCTCATTGTTAAGAGGAAACGTTTCAAATCCTGCCTGAGTTGATTTTCCGAGACAAGAGCTCTTGACTAATCAGTTTTGTAAGGTTGGTCAACAATTTTGGTTTCAATAAAACCTCTACACAGTTCTTCTGCAAGTTAACTATTTAGGTTTTTTTCCCCTCTTGCTCTCTAGTGGAAAGGTAGCTTTTTTTGTGTCACCATTCTAATATATTAAGTTTTGTTTTGTTTTTTTAACTTAAGTAGAAAATGCTCTAGAAAGGCTCAATTGTTTCTTGCAGTTTTTTACTTTTAATCAAGGAATTGGATATTCAATTCATGTTATTTACTAAATTGCGAGATGTCAGGAATTCATGGTGAATTTCAAGTTTTCCACCTAAACAAATAACCGTAGGTTAGCTGACTTGAAGACCTATTTACTAAATTGACTATTGCTGCATAAAATTTCAAATTCACTTGAATTCCTGTTTTTTTTTTTTTTTTTTAACTTTGTTGGTGTGACATTGTGTTTTCACCATATTATGTGCAAACGTGTAAAATTTTGCAAATCATACCTTAAGGAACACTATAGTGTTAGGAATACAAAGCTGTATTCTTAACGCTATAGCGTTCTCCTTATTTAAATTGGGGGGCGCTGGGGTGGGGGTAATCCTACCGTATTTTTTCCTTTTCCCCCATTCCGAGATCCGAGATCCCATTCCGTCACCACAATGCATTAGATTTTGAATGATGCCAGTAGTTTCTATGACTCTGTGCAGTCTAATAAGATTACAAACATGCTGACATGTTGGTAACATTACACAAAATGGACATACACACAAATAGAGACGTGCTTGTACAGAAAGATTGATAACTAAACAAATAACTCGATTGGGATCCGACTCTTAGAGCATTGAAGTCAAATTGTTGGAGTCTGTTCTACATCATCCAAGACCAGAATCCCAGTAGAATGAAAAGTAATTACTTTTTATCCTCATTGTTATCTAGAATATTATCCGGAATCCCATGTGTCTTTAAAGAAGTTAATTTTGTGTAAAGATGGCAGTACCTTAATGTAAACCCTCAGGTTTAAATAACTTTATAAAACCTTTTTATCATTAGTGAACTACAACTTGACTTGAGGGTTTACGTCTTCCCAATATAGTAATACATGGTTTAGTTCCTAAAATTGTCTATCTGCTGGCCCTTAAAATATTTGTAATTCCAAGCTGTGTATCCTCCATTTTGTTGTTATTCTTTTGGCAACAGTTATATCACTCATTTAAAAATCCTCTCTTTCAAATCATGGATCTCATGTAAGATAGTTAGATCAAGAGATGGGGTATCTTGAAGATCCACCAACCTTCTCCATAAAATACTGCCCTTATGCCCGGTGAGGTAGGTGATCAATGTGCTGACTCTATTCGTTTGTCGGCATAGCCGACCCTGAGATGCATTTTAACTTTTTTCTCTATTTTTAGAGCTTCGAAGATCGTTAATGTGTCTTGCCGGGTTTTTAATTTCACATTCAATACATTCTTTTTACTATTCCAAATTACTTTTTCTTTTATTGCTCTGCTGAAATGATCTGTTCTATTGCTAGCGACTAGCTCCTTCTCGTCTGTTCTTGCAGTCGTCCCACTTCCATCACACTTTCCAACTTTTTTTAAATGTGTTTTTATTACCTTTTTATTATTAGCTAGTAATTCAGTACTATCGTAGACATGATTTCCGACCATCCATTATTTATTTATTTATTCCTTTATTTTTATGGCTTTGGCAGGGGAATTGTGTGTTTATCTGAAATTTAAATAAACCTACAGCAGCATTCGCTCACCTGCAGCATACAGGGCATTTATAATTTATTTTGTGTACTTTTTACATTTTTAGTGAAGAGCTTGAATTTGATGGATCTCAGTCTATTCGGGGAGAACACCCATAGCAATCGTCACCCACATTATTATTTTCTTCTTCTAAAATGTCATTTAGAAATGAGCCATAAAGAGGTAGAACGTTGCCACATTTGGTATGAATGAGAGTAAACAAGGCAAACCGAGAGAGATGTTGGAGAATGGCCTGGGAGTCTTTGCATCAATTGTCTGAAAGAACGGACACACACTACAGAATGCATGGAGAGATTAGGTTAATGAATACATGGGCTGTATCCTACTGGAGAGGATCTGTCATGCCTGCGATAAGCACATGTTTGTGTGCAGTACATAGAAGTCATAATTCAGTACTAAAAGTGGTAAACGAAGTAAGTGCTAAAAATGTTGGGAAATCGCAAAAAAATTATTTTGCACATATTATTTTTTTATTATTTATATAGCGCCATCAGATTCTGTACAATGGCACTTACAGCTAGTGACTTCTTTACACGCTCTTTTGAACTACTTAGAGGACTACCAGGCACTTTTCACGTGTGCCACGTTATAATGCATTGCTCATTTGACACTTAAATGTGGAAAATGGCATTTTAATTTTTTTGGCACTTGCATCGTTTACCACTTTTAGTCTTCAATTGTTTATTGTGTTAATTGTTTTATATAAGCCTTAGTTCTTAAAACACATTCAAGAATATTCCTCCCAACCCTTAATGGCTGCGTTTGGAAAGCAGTGGCACAGAGCAGGCACAGACAACTGGTGGTTCTGGTTGTCATGATAGCTGCAACCCTCCTGATTGGCCTGTAGCACGCGCGCCTAATTAAAACTTAGCTCAGGGTCCAACGGCTATGACTCTGGCCTACAGTGAATTTCTGAAATGTAGCCAGCACATTCTAGTGTTAGATACACAATATACATAATGAATCAGTAAAGTGATTTACAGCAAGTATGTGCAATTAAGCCCACTGTATAGGGTGCTTCCAACCTGTATTATGCCAGTCAGAAAATAATCCCAGGATAAACAGTGTGTGCCTTTAATCCATTAAGGGACAGAAAGGGAATGCTTTGGGTATATTTACAATCTTTTAAAGGGACACTATAGTCACCTGAACAACTTTAGCTTAATGAAGCAGTTTTGATGTATAGAACATGCCCCTGCAGCCTCACTGCTCAATCCTCTGCCATTTAGGAGTTAAACCCTTTGTTTATGAACCCTAGTCACACCTCCCTGCATGTGACTTGCACAGCCTTCCATAAACACTTCCTGTAAAGAGAGCCCTATTTAGGCTTTCCTTATTGCAAGTTCTGTTTAATTAAGATTTTATTATCCCCTGCTATGTTAATAGCTTGCTAGACCCTGCAAGAGCCTCCTGTATGTGATTACTGTTCAATTTATAGATTGAGATACAATTATTTAAGGTAAATTACATCTGTTTGAAAGTGAAACCAGTTTTTTTTTTTTCATGCAGGCTCTGTCAATCATAGCCAGGGGAGGTGTGGCTAGGGCTGCATAAACAGAAACAAAGTGATTTAACCCCTTCAGGACGGAGTCAATAGTACACGTTCTGATCAAAACAAAACGTTAACAAAAACTGGAATTTGAGCTATATGTCTGTTCAACCGTAATTCACCTCTTTCATATTGAATGCACCCACACTTATTATATATCATTTTGTTCAGGAGAAACAGGGCTTTCATTTCATATCAAATATTTATATATGAAACATAATTTATTATGAATAAAATTAAAAAAACTGTGAGAAATTGTAAATCTTTTTAAAAAAATTTGTAGTTCCGCCTCACATTTTAGCTGTAAATGTCATAATACTGTTAGGTTTTACTGCAAAAAAATGCACATATTTGTAATCCGCGATGTCTCACGAGTACAACAGTACCCCCCATTAACAGGTTTTATGGTGTTTTGGAAAGTTACAGGGTCAAATATAGAACGTTCCATTTTCAAATTGAAATTTGCCATATTAGTAATGTTACCTTTGAAACGGTGTGGTAGCCCAGGAATGAGAATTACCCCCATAATGGCATACCATTTAAAAAAAGTAGACAACCCAAGGTATTGAACGTGGGGTATGTTTAGTCTTTTTTAGTAGCCACTTAGTCACAAACACTGGCCAAAGTTAGCGTTCATATTTGTTTTTGTGTGAAAAAAGCAAAAAACGAATATTTGGCCAGTGTTTGTGACTAAGTGGCTACTAAAAATGACTGGACATACCCCATTTGCAAGACCTTGGGTTGTCTACTTTTGCAAATGGTATGCCATCATGGGGGTAATTCTTATTCCTGGGCTACCATACGGTCTCAAAGGCAACATAACCAATCTGGCAAATTTTTAATGTCCAAAAAATGAAATGCAAGTTTTATATGTGACTCTCTAACTTTCCAAAACACCATAAAACCTGTACATGGGGGGTACTGTTATTCTCGGGAGACTTCACTAAACACAAATATTAGTGATTAAAACAGTAAAACATATTACAACAATAATATAGTCCATAAAAGTGCAGTTTGTAAAAAATGCAAAGAATTTCACTTTTCCTTAAAATTTTATTGTTTTAATACAATTTACCAATTTTAAACACTAATATTTGAGTTCAGCGAAGTCTCCCGAGTCAAACAGTACCCCCTATGTACAGGTTTTATGGTGTCTTGGAGAGTTACAGGGTCAAATATAGTGCTTGCGAATTAAATTCTCTGCACTTTCTCCCTGTGTTGTCAGGCATGTCAATCAAATTTTAATTAATCAAATCACATAATTATGTTAAAAGATTACTTAAATATAGACGTAGAATTTTAATATATGCATTTATAGGTATTTAAATTCTACGTGTATACTAATGTAATTTTTTATGTAATTATATGTATTTATCTATATATATATATATATATATATATATATATATATATATATATATATATATATTTGCAGTTATTTGTATTTTATAGATAGATATATATAGAATGTCATTCTAATTGTATTTTGTTACATATATTAATAACAAAATACAGTTCGAATGAAATTACATATGAATATATAATTTATATTAAATTTTGTTTCAATATTTTATTTATTATTGTAATTATACGTGTGTGTGTATATATATAGATAATATATGTAACGTCATTCTAAGTGTATTTTAATATTAATATATATTAATATTAGTATTAAAATACACTTTGTATGACTTTACATATATATATGTGTGTGTGTATATATATGTGTATATATATATATATATATATATATATATATACTTTTAATTTAATTTTAAACATGTTTACATTTTTTTTACATTTTTTTTCTTTACTCTAACTACCAGCAGGGGGACTGTCTGATATTTTAGACAGTCCCCATGCTGGCAGATCCACAGCCAGCTATAGCGGGCGATCACATGGCCCCCGGGGCTTCACTTGCCGGAAGAAGGCTGTCTGGGCTGTCAGGCAGCCCTTCAGAAGAGGATCGCACCGGAGGTAAGTACCGCCGAGGTCCTGGGGGCTTAAGCCGTTACGGCGTTCAGTGCCACCGCAACAGCTTTGAAGCCGCGACGGCATAGAACGCCATAATGGCGTTAAGGGGTTAACTCCTAAATGACAGTGAATTGAGCAGTGAAATTGCAGGGGAAGGATCTATACACTAAAACTGCTTTATTTAGCTAAAGTAATTTAGGTGACTATAGTGTTCCTTTAATGTTTGCAGTATTGTAGCAGAATTGTAGGAACTCTAACACACACTGTAACTTTACATCCCTAGGACTGTATATTTTTCCACTGCCAGTGAATGTAGAGTTTTCAGTTACGTTTAACATATATATATATATATATTGTTTTCTTTATGCGTTGGTGATATCAGTGATAATCCTGGTGACAGAAGAATATTGTCCTGTGAATGTGTGTAAATGGGAGCTTGCATTGTCAGCGACCACTGCTATCCATCTCACAAATCAGGACTGAACCAGAGATAAGAATGTATGTTAAATATTCTCTGGTACATCTTGAGAACAGATCGATTGTACATCAGGATTGTAATGTTTCTCTGATAAATGCACTATGCTACCCCTGCAAATGACAGGCATCAGTAAAAACAGTTTCACTTTCATCCATACGTTAAAAATATAAATAAAATTAAAAAAAATATATATATATAAATTAGTTTGCAACTTCTTTGTACCTCAGTCAGTTTTGTTCCATATTTCTTCTAATCTAGCTCTGTAGACTGGACAGATGATTCCCATTCCAGCCACAGTATGAATTCAGGGTGGTTGATAGTGAAATATCTTTTTAGATGAAATTATGTTGTCAAACGTTAAAGGGACCTATAGGCCTGGAATACAAAATTGTAGTGCCCCCTCGCCCACCCCTACCCCGCAGTGCAGAAATAAGTAGAAACCCTTTTGTTACTTACCTGAATCCTGCCCTGATGTCCCTCGATGCTGGGTCAAGCTCCTTTCTTCGCTTCTCCTCCTCGACATTGGGAACCTAATATGCATTGCCACAAAAGCATTACAACAACCCCATAGGTTTTAGCTGATGCTGGTCGTCCAGCATCAGGCGATCAATAGTCGCCAACCATCCAGAGGTGGAGTTAACCCTGCAAGGTAATTATTGCAGTTTCTCATCAACTACAATAATTACAAATGCAGGGTTAAACTGATAGGGACAGTGCATCCAGACAACTTCAATAAGCTGAAGTGGTCTGGTTGCCTATAGTGTGTCTCTTTAACTGTGGATTCAGAGACAGTCTCTGAGTCCACATGTTTAGGTTTCCAGAGAAAAAGTGTCTTTCTATGTTTCACACCTAAATATAACGCTGCAGTCCATTTAGAATTATTTAAAAATCCTAAGTCTTATTTGGTAATTTGAGTGAACCGTAATGATGTGATGTTTTCTCCTTTTTTCTTTATTTTCTATTTTGTTTATATGTATTGCGATGAGCAGAGCAGTTCCAAACAGGAAAATGAAGCGACTCAGACTGTACTGTTGGCTTGATTATGGAATACAGAACTAGACACTGGGTTTCACTAATTAGGATTAATTGTAAGTCAAGCTACATGAACTGCCGCGCAAAGTGGGCTGTAATTAAATAAAAATGTAATCATTGTAGAATTGTGCCTCTGATACCCACTGTAGATGGATAGTTCTTTTCAGAGAACCGTTATTACTTTTTGTGACCAGGAAGTCCACACATTTTCTCTGATTACTCATCGCTAATGGGGCTATTATCAGAAGGTTTTAGGATTTATCTGAAATGACACCGAGCAAAATGCCGTCACGTGATCCTGCTTTTCTTTTTTGCTGGAAACCTAAATAATCCGCACACTCGGAGAGAAAAATGTTTTGTCTGTGCATTTGCCTGTAGAGCACACATATGGTTTATCAAAATTGCAGTGTTTGCTTATCACTTTCACTATAGATCTGTTATAACAGATTTTGTCAGAAAGCGTGTTCTGAATCATTGTGTAAGTTGAGGGCATGTCATTTGAGATGGGGTCTAGCATGTCCTTTTTTTCTAAAGAGTTCTGATTGCATGTTTAATTAGTTTGCTCTGTTTTTAAAGGAAACCTTTACAGTGGAACCTTGGTTCTGGAACACTTCAGTACTCAAACAATTCGGTATTCAAACAAAATATTTGAGAAACAAATTTCTCGGTATTAGAACAAAATCACACAGCATTAACCTCGATGGTACCACTTTGGAACCTTGTTGGTATGGTGGATCGACCTCCTAGCACTAGACAAAGCGAACAGAGCTCCATTCTGTCAGCAAACAGAGTTGACCGGTAAAGTGAAGTTACATTTTAATTTCATTTACATTGTGTTTATTGGTTTTCTGTATGATTGTATGCATTTAAGGTATTATTAAACTGTAAAATGTGTTAAAATGCTGTACTTTTGGCGGTATGGAACAGATTGATGTAATTTACATTCTTATGGAAAATTTTGATTCGGTTTTCGAACAACTCGGTATACAAACAGCCTTCTGGAACGGATTAAGTTTGAGTTCCAAGATTCCACTGTAGTTCCATTCAATTTTTATGACCTCTGTCCACCTCCCTTTGATGTTTAAAAAGGTAAGGTACATATATTTCCAGCGCTGAGACACCGCCACTTCAGCCGTTTGAACCCCTATCTAATTTAAGCAATCTTGCAGACGTCTTCCATTTTCCAGTCCAATCTAATCATGTTCTTAGAGAATCACTGTGGATGAGATGCACATGCGCGACAAAACACTGCTCATTCAAGCAAATGCTCTTTAAGAGAAACATTGATTGAAGAACCAAGTCTGACTCTGTTATTGCAGCAGAATGGCCTCTAGTTGCTGTCTGAAAGACGGTCACTACAGGTGTGTTTTAAGACCCCTAAAGCTCCAGAGCTTGCTTAAGTACTTTGTGTAAAAATTGTGTCCTCTTTTTCGTCATTTTATAAAAAGTGCAGATTTCAATAGAAATGATCAATGTAATAAATTCAACTGGTTACACCCCCTGGCCATTAATCAGACAGCAGGTCCTGTTACTTTATGCTAATTTAGTTCAGTGAAGCTGAAGAGGCAGCAATTGCCCAGAGCACCTGTCTTGCAAAGACTTCTCATTGAGCTGCATTGGGACGTCTGTGATTGGACAGCCACAGGAGGTCTGGGCGGGGTTGGAAAGGGAGAGATTGCAAAGGCTTCAGACAAGAGATCTGCAGCTTTTGGAAGATGTTTCTAGATACACCCCCAATTAAAAATGCATAAATATAGGCATGCATGTTTTCATTGGGGTATATCTTCTAGATAGAATTTTTTTTTTTTGGAATGTCCCTTTAATGCATGTTTTACATTGCAGCGTTAAAATGACAGGGGCACAGCACCCAGACCACAGGGGGCTTATAGTGAACTTTTAATGGTGTGTCTATAAATCAAATTCAAAATTTTAAGTGAACATATGTTGTAAGGCTTAATTTAAAGATGATATATCATAAATATATGTAGGAAGCCCTAGTTACTGGGGCCTGTGGAGACCTACAGAATATCGACCTGATCACAGAACTCCCTGAAAGGCATCAAAAAACTTACTCTTGCCATCCCTGAAGTCTTCCCCTTCTTACCGAGCAGCTGCAACCTACCCGAACGCTTAAGGTGCCAGCTATCTACTTGCGGTGGCACTTTGGCAGAGACTAGAGTGAGATGCCATAATTAAGCTGGCAACATGGAACTGGTCCGAGTGGCAATTAGACACTGTATGTGGAATCATGATGCTCTTTGTACAGTTGGTAGCTGAGCTGATGAGCTATTTGAGGATGCATGGGTTGTGGGAGTTCTGTGTCAGGGAAGGAGGTTTTGGGGTCTTAGTCTCCTGGCACCTTACCTGGAGAGGACCCAGTGGGGCACGCACTGTTATCACAGACATGGTTGCACTGGAGAGGATACATTCCTTTGTTCTGTTACAAGGTCCATAATCTGTAGGGAGGTGGTTGGCCTCCAAGCCTCTCCACAAAATCGCAGTAACAAAGTCTTTCATTAAAGCATGCGTAACCACAGTATATTTGGAATCCTTGGCGTTTCATTGTATTTCTTACCTCCTCAATTAAGTTTTTACTCATGTTAAAAAAAAATAAAAAAATTTCTCCATATGTAATTTTTATTAGAGAATGTTATCAATGCATATAATATCAAAACTGTAGCATTTTCATATAACAGAGTAAACCATTGCTATACGACAATTTACAATAATTTTTCCTAGATTGACAACAAAGCTTTGCTTAAACGTATTATGCTGTTGTCCTCCGGTAATTGTAGCCTTATTATCTTCATTAAAACATAAGAATACCATAGAAAGATAACATAGAGGGAAGGGAATACAGAAAGGAAAAAAGGGGAGGGTG
This sequence comes from Pelobates cultripes, assembly GCA_933207985.1. Taxonomy (NCBI): domain Eukaryota; kingdom Metazoa; phylum Chordata; class Amphibia; order Anura; family Pelobatidae; genus Pelobates; species Pelobates cultripes. The sequence goes on from OW240915.1 coordinate 26,544,913, forward strand.
GGGGGGTTAGGTTCACATTGATATTGCTTATGCAACAGTTCTTGTGGCCTTAGAACCCTAGAGCCTGGCTGGACATTCAAGTCACACAAAAGTGGTGCCCTATAAGCTATTTATTCCTATGAGTGTCCTCATTGTTAGCGTTGCTGTTCTGTGCTTTTCCAATATTTGTGGTCCAGCATTCCCAATCTCTCACATACCTACTTACACAACCCTGTGTTTTGCTAACCATTCTCTCGTAAATACTTATCGTATTCAATCTCTGTATGAGAGTATCTAATGAGGGAATCATCGTGCTCTTCCAGTGGAACACCAAGTTTATCTTAGCTCCTGTGAGAATGATGTGCAATACTTTGTGGTTGGGGTGGTGTAACAGCCCAGGGATGATATGCAGAAGATAGCTGGTGGGCTTCTTTGGTATTCTATAGAGTGTGGTATCAGAGATAAATTTCCCCACCCGGTCCCAGTATTCTCCCAGGGCCGGACAATCCCAAAATCTCAATTAAGTTTTTAAAGGGGAACTGAGACTTTGTTAAAAAAGGTACATTTTAAGAGCAAACTAAACTTGTTACACATTTGTTTAGCCATTTATGTATTTCCTTTTCAACTTTTCTGGCACAAATGTCTTGAGATTCTCACACCATGACCACAACTGAAATGACATTGAAGTTCAAATGTGTTTTGGACATCACCTTCTAGTTTATTAAACAATATATATTCAGTATTGGTGACTGCTTAATCATGGCATGCCAGAGACTGCTTGTGATTCAGGGGCTTTTCTTTTCCTTCGAGATAAGGAAAATAAATCCGGGCAACCCTATTTAGATCAGGAGTGATGCTAAAGATCTTTTCTTCGACCTCTGCCCAGAAAGCCCTCTAGTTAGCTGTTCTATATTGGTAAAGCGAGAGGAAGATGCGACTAAGATGTTGGTCCATTCCACTGTCCTCTCTCGCCTTAACTACTGTAATCCGCTTCTCAGTGGTCTTACGTGCCCCCAACTTGCGCCGTTGCAGTCTGTAATGAATGCTGCAGCGAGGCTCATCTTCCTGTCCGCCCGCACCTCCCATGCCTCACCCTTCTGTCTGTCCCTACATTGGCTTCCTATAAAATATAGAGCTCAATTTAAAATTCTGGTTCTTGCTTTCAAATCTCTACATAATGCTGCTCCCACCTATCTATCCTCCCTTATACACAAGTATGTCCCGTCTAGGCCCTTACGATCTGCTGAAGACTTACGTCTATCTTCTGTCCGTACTCCCACCTCTGATGCTCGCCTTCAAGACTTTTCCAGGGCTGCACCGTTCCTGTGAAACTCGCTTCCCTCCTCTGTTAGATGCTCACCCAAACTCCACTCCTTCAAAAAATCTTTAAAAACCCACTTCTTCATAAAATCGTATCAATTAAACTGTTAATAGCTCCTGACTGATTCCTCTTCTGCAACTGTCATTAGTCTAATACTATCCTTACCTTTTTGTGTCATTTTACCCCACTCCCTCTAGCATGTAAGCTCATTGAGCAGGGCCATCAACCCCTCTGTTCCTGTGTGTCCAACTTGTCTGGTTACAACTACATGTCTGTTCGTCCACCCACTGTAAAGTGCTGCGGAATTTGACAGCGCTCTATAAATATCATAATAATAATATTGGTTGTGATCATTGAGAACCAGCATATATAGTAACATCTGGTCCCTCATCCATATAGAGAATAAAACTGTAACTTCTGGTATATGATGTATTTTTATTTTGCTTAGTTTTTTGTGTTTCATGTAATCTTTGCGATGGAAAGAAGTCCAAGGATCATAGTCTTTGTCTCGACACGTTCTCCAAACCCTCTGCTTGCTCCTAATCACACCTAATCACACTAAAGATGGTTTGTTTGTATTTTCTGGTAGTGGGGATGTCCGTATTCGTACTCTCCTTGTTCAGTAACTGTGCCAGGAATAGATTTCAGCTGGCAAGCTCTGCGTTTTGTGCCTGTGCAATATCTGATAAAACATTAATCATCTCTCTCCAATTCAAACCCATTGACAGAGATTGTAAAATGTGATTTAGCGGTGGGAATAGACTTAATGTTTTTTAATGGTCATAAGATTCCCTGTGATTTATTGTTTTCAGATCTTGAAGATTTTTATTTTGTATTTTAAAGCAGGTTATTGTAAATGATTTAGTGATGTCACTTATGATAAATGAGACGTGCTCCCAATCACAGACAGCAGGGGGTGCAGGTTAGTAACATGCATTTACCAGGACTGTAAAAGCCCCCAACTTTTACAGAACTGCAGATCCCCTGAGTCTTGTAAGGAATCATGGGGGTTGTAGTTCTAGAAGTACTTTGGGTTCTATCTCTTGCTATCACCGTGTACAAGTGTTTATGTGAACGACTCTGCAGCTTGAATCTTTTAACGATCAGAAGCAAGGCAAGCTGTAGTATTCGTTATAGCAAAATGCAGTACATAATGTAGCTCTTGTAAGGTTACCTGACCTGATCCAATTTGAAGATTATCAAAGTAACATAAAATAGTAATGTGTCTCGCGGGCCCTAAATTGTCAAGCGACCTTCTGAGTTTTATTTACTGTTGAAAATGGAAAGTGCTTCTTCAAATGGCCTGTGATCCCAATGGTAATTGAAATACCTGCAGTAAACAGCCGGCAAAAGACATGATATGGGAGACTACAGAGTTTATGTCAGCAATGAAAGTGGTTAATTTGAATAAAGCCATTTGACAGTGCGTGTAACGGGCATCTTATTTATTTATTTCTTATATTCAGCAGCTCTTAAAACCGTTTCCCAATTCATCTTACTGCAAATGATACACAGATCCTTTCTCTTATAACAAGCAAGGAGTTATGGCTTCTCTGAAGCATTACGAGTCCTCGTTCTAACACTTCATTTGCCTAGTAGAGAACTAGAAAACTTCTAGAGTTTTAGCAGCATTTCAGCTTCTCATTATTTTTGTGTTGTGAGGATGATTGCATTTTCTCTCGTGCTCTCTCTCTCTCTCTCTCTCTCTCTCTCTCTCTCATATTACTAATAGCGATTTCAGATATTTACAGGTCTAGCGCATCCCTTTAATACAATGATGTAGAAATGAGGTTTTAATAAAATATAAAGTCAACATTTCCACTAGCTATTGGTGTTGGACTTTAAATTTTATGGCGTGTATATGTAATAAATATAATTCACCCTCCCCATAACATTGTGCTTTTCCTTGTTAGTCCAGCAAATGTCTGTATTATAAATCTGCTGTTTGACAAGAGTGTTTCCTAAGTGCAACACACTATACAATACTGAGAAACGGACAGTTCATCCTAAGAAGTCGCAGAGTATGCCTTAAGGAACACTAAATCTGTATTCCAGATGCTATAGTGCTGGTATTCAGCATTTGGTCCTTGGTGCCCCTCTCTCCAGCGATTTAAGGTGATTTTTAAAAATCTTACACTGTGTGGGTCTTGCTGCGGTTGGCTCCACCTCTGTTGTCAGCCAATCCAATGGTTTCCCATAAAAGCATTGGGAAGCTATTGCGCATGCTTGGCAAAATGCCACAATGTGCGATCAGCATCTCCTCGTAGAAATGCATAGAATAAATGCACCTCCATGCAGAGAGTAGACACACTGATCACGTGCAGCACTGACCCAGGAAGCACCTCTACTGGCCATCTGAGTGACTGCCACCAGAGGTGTTCCTAGGCAGCAATTTAAACACCGCCTTTTTTTCTGAAAAGGTGTTGTTTACATTGAAAAGCCTGCAGGGAGAGGCTATAAACAGAACCACTACATTAAGCTATAGTGGTTCTGGTGATTACAGAGTTCATTTAACAATTATGAATTCCACGTTTACAGAGCCAGGATTGTTAATGTAAGGACATATAATTGGCATGGATACCCTCTTAGCGTTTTATTTGCACTTGATCAAGCCATAATACACACCAAGAATAAAATGACCAGCTGAGCATCTTTTTGTACTTGCAGTATATTCAATTTTGTAATCATTCTGTTCTCTCTTACCCTCCCTTTCCCTTCAGTAGTTTTAAATTAGATTTGTCTGAAACGGTAGTTGGTGATTAGGTCCTAATTACCAAGTACAGATGAGCCACTCTGCCTCTTCTTATCCGATTTGCCATCCGTGGTGCCTGCGCCGTGTCTAGTCCGACGCAATGCTTGGAAACGTGACTCCACTCAGGTCATTTTTCAGACAAAAGCACAATTATTTCCAAGTAAATTATGAAATGTAGTGCAGAGGCAGGGGGGGTTGAAGTATTTTTTGTTTTGTTTTTTTCCCAGCAGTACAGACATACTCGCTTCTAAGGAAAAAAAACAGAGCTAGAATCAGACTACCTTGGGAACATGAAATATGATGACTGCTGAATGACTTGCCATTTGCTGTTTAAAGTAAATAAAGTTAAGCTTGTTTTCACCCCTTTCCCATAAAAGGAGCGATTATTCTCCAGATGGCAGTTTTTTTAAAGTAGGGATCTCATTCCGTCTCACGGCTCTTTGAAGGACCAAAATATAAAAACAATTAATGATCTGAAGAATGACATTGAAAGATTCGCTTCCTTTAAGGGTTTGTTGGAAGAAATGTTTATTTTGTAGCATTAGGTTCGACAGCCTGTTCTCAATGTTCTCAATCAATTTTGGTCTAAAACTCTAGAACAGTCAGAAGCTGGGTGAGTGTTTGAAGAGTTTTGGTCTAACAACTTGGAGTCCTTTAATGATGGCACTGCCCTTACACAGGCTTTTCTTTATTGCGTGTCTGCATAAGCTGGTGACCCTACTTACACAATATATACATTTTTTTATTTAGCGGAAGTGATCCTTCGCACACATCTTTTAAGTTGCTTAAGTTAAAATGTGTCCTGAATTTTGGATTGCAACTCCTTTGATGGGGCCGAATATATTTTAAAAATGCAAAAAAAAAAAAAAAAGGGCACCCCGTTCCCAGTGTAACCACATGACCTGTTTTAAGAAAAGTTTCTGCTATTTCTTCTACGTGGAAAATCTCTAAGTCAAAAAAAAAAAAAACAAGAAGTGAGTGCTCATGTTTCTTATACTTTTGTAAAATTCTGTCTGGTCACATGATGTATTTCCATAGTTGGAGACACAGCACCCCCTAGTGTAAACGTAAAGGGACCCTATAGTCACCCAGACCACTTCAGCTCAATGAAGTGGTCTGGGTGCCAGGTCCCCCAGGTTTTAACCCTTCAGATGTAAACATAGCAGTTTCAGAGAAACTGCTATGTTTACATTGCAGGGTTAATCCAACCTCTAGTGGCTGTTTTCCTGACAGCCACTAGAGGCGCTTCTGCGACGCAGGATGCGAAATTTGCATCCAACGTGCAGAACGTCCATAGGAAAGCATTGAGAAATGCTTTCCTGTGGACTGTTTGAATGCGCGCGCGGCTCGGGAGCTGACGTCGGAGCGGGAGAAGAGGTCACCAGCGCCGAGGGAGCCCTGCGCTGGATTAATGTAAGTAACTGAAGGGAGGGGGGCCCTGAGGGTGGGGTGGTCCTAAGAATGATATATAGTGATCCTTTAAAACAATCAGCCAGATCATTATCTGAAAACTCCCCGATAATGTGTATGTACACCCGGTCACTGTTCTGCCTGGAAACACAGATCTAATATAGTTAAAGGGACATCCCACTGCCCTAATAAAAATAATGCTTTAGTAGATATACCCTCCAGTGAAAACCTGCAACAATTTAATTATGCATTTTTTTCATTGTGGGATATATCTAAAAACAATTTGCAAAAGCTTCAAGTTTTGTTGTCTGCATCCATTGCAAACCCTCCTCTACTAACTCCGCCCAGACTTTCTGTGACTGTTCAATCACATTTTTCCCAATGCAGCTCAATGAGAAGTCTTTGCAAGGCATGTGCTCTGTGCAATTGCTGCCTCTTGAGTTTAGTTCCACTGAGGTTACCAACCAAGAATAACAGAATTGGTTGTCAATTTATAAAATGACTATTTCTTTTGAAATTTGCGCTTTCTGTAAAAAGAAAAAAAGGACTACTGCATAAAAATAACATAAAGCACGCTACAAGCTTTAGGGGTCATTGAACCGATGGATCAAAATAGTAAAGATTCCCGGGAGGTAATGGGGATGACCTTAAACAGAGCGTAAAAATAAACATGCTTACTCGCTAGAACGGGGGTATGGACATGAGACCAGGTAATTACGAAATTTGAGCTAAAGTAGCAGATGAAGAATTTTCCAATTCAGCATTAAATTTGCAATTGTCTTGTCAACTGAAGATGTGAAAACTATGTCTACATATAACCTTCTACTCCTTGCACCCTTTTAAGACTGTTGAGTGTGCTTGTTTTGGTTGTTTAATTGTGTATTTTATATGTTTGTTTCTATGTGGTGGAATTGGGCAGCTCACATGAAGCAAGCTGTTCTAGTGTTTATCACGAGGCCAGCTTGTTGAATGAATCCTCTTCTAATTAGAGGATATAAATGAGCTGATCCTGGCACAGACCTGAGATGAAATTATGAGAACACAGTTTTTATACAACTACTGGCATATTTGCACATCATTAACATGGCAGGTGAAGATCTATAAATATATATATATATATATGTGTGTGTGTGTGTGTGTATATGCATATAATCTAACATATTGTTTAACTTCAAACTTCTATCACACAAATAAAGCTCCCTTTTATACACACAATTGAAGAGCCGGTTCAGGGAAGTGTGATCTAACTTGCTGGTGGAGGGTAATGAATGGTGCATACATTGCAGTTCCCATTCTGGTGCCACACATAAGAATTAATAATTTTCTGGAGGTGCAGTCTCGTGCCCGGGAAAGGGCCATTCAGTGGAAGCAGCCTGTAATGCGGAAAGCTAAAAGTAATGATCCCTGAGTTTGTGTAGACATGTTTAGGCGGTGGCTCCAACAGGGTGTCAAAATTATATTGCTGATTAGAAATTGGCCGAGATTTTGGCTACTTTGTGTCAGTTTCACACCTGTTTAGTCCCCAATCCTCCCGTGGCGTACTGTGATCCATGAATACCAGCAATTATCCATTTAAAAAGGACTCTTCTCTCCTGTCCTTCACTTTCCAATCCACGGTACACTCGAGTGCTTTGTTTACAGCCCACTGCTAATTGCAAAGTCTATTCCCTTGAATTGTTGCACGTTGAATAAATGGAGGTAACTTTCCACATGTCTGTCACTGGCACTTTCAAAGTCAGCAAAAAAATGCCCTTCTCTGGCGAGTCATTAGTATTCACAACTCCATCAGCCTGCAGTTTAAACTCTCCTACTTGTGTTTGTCATAGAATATGATGGAGGGAGGTTGCTTAGTAACACTCAGGCAAACTCGCGACAGGAATGATCAATCTGTTCTGAATATTCACCTCCACATGCAGGGGAGAAAATTGAGTTTCGGCGCTGACAACTTTAATTGACTGCATGTTGTCTTAGCAGGCCTATGGCATTTCAAGTATTATTTTCTCTAATTGTAATACTTGGCTTTTTTTTCTTCTCCAGTTTTAATAGGTGCATGATTTCTTTTGATTGGTTTATTGAATTGTTTTATTTAAGATCAGTTTATCTTCTCTAAATTATCAAATTATTTCTAGGATTAATCAGATCATGGGAAAACCTAATTCCCTTGGAATATAAAGACGTTAGGGACTCTTTGGTGACCCCCATTTTTTCCTGTACTTTAGATAATGCATTAAAAACATGTCTGTGTTTGGTTAGAATATCATTATCTTATGTCTTTCATATGTCCATTATTATGAAGTCTACATTACAAACTGGATCTCATACCTACAAGTCAATCTGACTCCTAAATTCTACGTAGTTTGTCTGTTTACCGATTTACTGATCTGTGCATCATTTATTCCCCCAGATTCTATGCAAGCGCAACAATTGAAAATCGTTTTAATTGATTTATACTGTGTCGCTCATAACGGCTGCAACATGTTCTCATTTCCTGGGGTCTAATTATAGTCCCTTATGGCCACTTGTGGATTGCTACATATTCTGTCTATAAGACATATAAAAACGAGTTTTGATGGACACAGAAGGATTGAAGCTCCAAGTTCAGTAATTGTCATAACCAGATTATAGTGAGGCACATCTTCCAAGAACTCTTGCCAAACACTTTCCTTGTGTCTGGAAGGCCGGTACTTGTAAATGTTTTATTATAGAATATGCACAAACAACTCCAATGTCAATTTATAGAGCAGACATTATTGTCACTTGCAGTTCTTGTGGTTTCCCTATAGACCATTATAAATCCCGTTTTCCCGGTGTTTGCATTTAGATTGTACACTTGTGAAGGTTTCAAAATATGTCCTTGTTTTGTATTTTGCGTCTTGACTCCATCCACTGTTTTGTGCTTAGCATCTTGCATATTGAGAGTGGTCTCAAGTGGTTTTTATTGTGCATTTAATTTGGCAAATGGTGAGCTGCTCCATGAAATGATGCACAATCTTACAAAATGTATTATGCCTACTGGGAACTGTGCTGGATGTAGATAGGCTGAAATTATTTTCTATAGACTCATTAAATCACCTAGTGTGAGTCAAAGCTTTATATGGACTGCATCTCGTTCTGGAGATATGATGGCTCTTAGTGGCCCTCTCAATATTTTTTATTGCATTAAACAACCTCATGCTTTCATGAACACATTTTCTTAATTGGAAGTATTTGTTTTTTTGTTTTATTTATCTCATTATAAAAGTTCCATAAAAATCAATCTATAAACACTCAACATTTCAGATTTAATTATCTTTTTTTTTTTTTTTTTAAATTACACTGCTAATTGTACAAAAGTCTTGCTGCCAATTGTTTATTTTAGAAAGCAAGAGATTGTATGAACTTTTTTTAAATTTAATTTTTGCCACAGGATGTGGTACAGAAATAAATGTGATCGACACATCATGGTCACAAAAACTTTGTTTAAAACACCCATAGATTATTTCATCCTTAAACTGACTACCTCAAAGGGGCAGTCTGGGCACCTTTTAGGTTGGGGTTGCTTTGTAGAAATCTTTTTGTGGTTGTTTGAAAAAATAAGCTGGTTTGCTTAAAGAACCACTATAGGCACCCAGACCACTTGAGCTTAATGAAGTGGTCTGGGTGCCAGGTCCAGCTAGGGTTAACCCTTTTTTTTTTTAATAAACATAGCAGTTTCAGAGAAACTGCTATGTTTATAAATGGGTTAATCCAGCCTCTAGTGGCTGTCTCATTGACAGCCGCTAGAGGGCTTCCACGTTTCTCACTGTGATTTTCACAGTGAGAGGACACCAGCGTCCATAGGAAAGCATTGTGAATGCTTTCCTATGGACTGGCTGAATGCACGGTCAGCTCTTGCCGCGCATGCGCATTCAGCCGAAGAGGAGGAGGAGGAGAGCTCCCCACCCAGCGCTGGAGAAAGAGGTAAGTTTAACCCCTTCCTCCCCCCTCAGCGCGACGGGAGTGGGACCCTGAGGGTGGGGGCACCCTCAGGGCACTATAGTGCCAGGAAAACGAGTATGTTTTCCTGGCACTATAGTGGTCCCTTAAGGCATTTGGCACCCTGCCCCTTCTCGCCGGAAGTGCTACTGTCTAAGTTCTACTTCCTTATTCATAATATTAATTTTGTCCATAATTCAAATCCATTTATTGGCTATGGCTGATCAGTTGACATGTTGAGCTAATGAATAGTGTCTAAATATGGACAAAATTGTTAATGCTAATGCGGAAGTAGAACTTCTGTATAATCACATCTGGTGATCAAGGATTGAGTTGAGTGTGCCTCTGGAACCTTGGTTTTGGTCAGACCATTCAAAAGAAGTATGAGAACCAGAAGAAGGATAGTACTTGCAGCCTAATGATATCATAGCTACATTATGTAATGTTTTGTATACGGTGCCTACACTAGACTTGACGGTGCACCCCTCTCCTTCCCTCCTTACCTCCCCTCCTCGTCCAACATGCAAAATGAGTATTTCATAAAGATAAAATTAAAAGCTATACTGAGACAAAGTGGGAACAATTTTTCTACATCTGACTCTTCTTGACACTGAGCGGAGTACTGCCATCAAGAAGTGCCAATCCAGCAGCCATCACCAGTGACAACTGCAGTAGGGATGCACCAAAATTTTCGGCTGAAAAGACACCCCTTCCCCAGCATGCGCAGACATTCCAACTCTCCCGGACGTTCTGGGAGCTTTCCCTGTTTACCTTCATAGAGTGAAGCGCATTTGCTTTCTGCCTCTCTAAAAATGGTGACCGTTTGAGTGCTCGCTCCTTGCCGGTGTGCTCCCACCCCAGGACCTACCGCACACCGCCATGTCTCTCATCACAGCCAGCTGCCTGTGCGTCCGCATCATCGGAGCAAAGGTGAGCCGCGACCGGGGCACCCCGGATGGGGCCGGGGGGCAAGGCCTCATTCAATGGCTCAGACCCCAGTCATCCAGGATCCCCTCTCAGCCCGGGGCAGCTATCTCTGTAAATGACATAAATAGTCTCCCAAGATTTTGGTCATTACTGCTATGCCAACAGCATCTGTATGGCATAACCGTAACGCGAAAGAAGTACAAAATAGTGTAACATATCTTGATAGTAATTTGACTAGCACAAAATATAGACTAATTGGTATTTTCTTTAAAGTGTCACCATGTGATTTTGATCAAGGTGCATATTAAGGAGTGCTATGTTTTATCTATATACTGTGTGGGCAAATATAAAAATAATTATTTTACATACTTTCTAAAGTACAGACTCCGTAATGCAGCTGCATCTTATCTGTCGTATGCCAAGGAATCTGTTAGCCTGCGTAGTGATTTTGTTCATGTCTTCTCATGAATGAAACTACTGTAGAGTGCGGATATATCCAACACACTCATTCCGAGCAGAGGTTGGATTTATGGCAACTTTACACTTCTGTTGAAAACCCATGGTCCAGGGCTGAATGCAGAAGATTTCCAGGATTAGGAGGTATTAGTTTTTATATCTTTTGTTCATTTTTTAAAATTACAGTATCTTTAGTTAAAATAGAGCACTTAGCTTGGAATGTTTCTGGCTTTCAGATATTTGTTTTATTTTAAGAATGTTGGCTAAAATTTTTTATAAACAAAGTAAACAAGGAAGCCAAAAGAATTACAAAGCATCCATGTGTTGGTTTAATTATTAAGCTGTGTTTTACATAAAGATTTGCTTCTGGTCAATTTGAATGAGCACCCTTACAGTAATCAACACTTTTTAATTAACAGAGTCCATCAAGTTTAACTGTTTCTCTGGCTAATCCAAAAAAAAAAAAAAGCAAAAAGTTTAAAGCTATTGCCAATTCTGCCACCCATATCAATTCCTAAAGATTTCAATATACACGTGTATGCTACTATTTTGGTTTTAGATGTGTACCCTGGGATGCCTTCATTCCACAAAAACTTGTCGGACGTATGGCTAGTAAATCCTTTTTGTGTTTTTTTGGGTGTGTGCATGTGTTGTATTGTTTCACTTGGCAACACAGCTGATACTAAAAATGGACTGTCATAAACGGTTAATTCTCACTGCTGTGTAGATGAATTCACCCGGCTTAACTAAATGTAGATTTAAATTTTTTTTAAGTTATTTATTTTCTGTCCAATTTCGGTGTTACTTTTAATAAAAGTGTGGTTCTTTTATTTGCTTGTAGTTTTTCATATTTAACTAAATTCATTAAAAAGTCTATTAATAAAATTATAGGAAAAAAAAAAGATTTTAAAATAATTTGGGGAAAAAGTAATTTTCAATTTCAGTTTTCGGCCAAGGGCATCCTGAATTTCAGGTTTCGGCCAAGAATTTTCATTTCGGTGCATCCCTAAACTGCAGGGAAATTGGCTCTATCTGTGGAGCGAGAATGCTGCAGTGACGTCAAATCGAGGGTCTTTGCAAACTATGCAGAGTCCCAAGAAAGGGACAGTGCTGCTTTTAATAGTCATTGGTTCAGAATCAAAACAATCCCGATTTATTCTGTCCTTGGAACACCATGGCTCAAAACAGTCCTGCCTCTTCTCCCTTATCTCACCTATAACCTAAATCTACATCAGCTACGGAATTTGCTGACGCTATATAAATAATAAAATAATAACCCATGCTGAAAATAACCTATAACAAAATGGAATGTCTCCAAGACTGTACAGAACTACTAATGCTAAATAAGCAGGACCTTTCATACTAGCAGTAGTTTTCACTACATTGCTGGCTGGCCGTCTCTTTAACAGGTGTTAAAGATATATTAGTCTCCTTTTAAATGTGACCTCCACACGGAGCAGCATGCACACTAATCCTCTTTCAAGTGTATGGCAGCATTCTGCATCACCTACACCACCAGAGCAATGTATACTTGGATGGCATATAGCTACCTAAAGGCGAGCTGTACATCAAAATACAAAGTTTATTTTAGAAGCTGCTATATCCATATTGTTTTTTCGTGTTTTTCTTTTTTCTTTTGCAAAAGAGGGGGTGGGGGGAAACCAACAAAATCCATGGGAAAAAAATAAAGAAAAAACAAACCCATCATGTAATATTACTATTAATGATATTTTAGTGCTATATCTTGTACATGCAATGTAACCACCCACATCAATCCATCCACTTCAACGTGTCACATTCCGCATATGTTTTATGTTTCTATGGTATTTCCGAATCTCTGAAATGTCAGTTTAATTTTATGTAGCATTAAACCCAGCAGGCAGCTGTGACAACAGAGCTTTAAGTGACAAAATTTAAAAAAAATTAATCCTTTTGAAAGCGGACCTGCCACCTAAAAATAAATAAATAAATGAATTAAATTCCCACTAAATATTGAGAAACACAACTTGAAAGATGCTCTTAAACTCCTAAAATGCCTACTTCACAACCTTGTTTTTCAACAAAAAGGCAACTAGTACACCAAAAGTAGGCCGACTGGCCACATTAGCGTGCGCTGTTGTACCCCAAGGCATACTAGGCGCCTGCTTGCCCCTACGGCATGTGCCTGCTTTGCCCAAATGCAGTAATCCGGAGTGACAATGGAGGCGTAGAGGGAGCTGTAATCTTCATGATCTACCAACACTGCTCCTTTGCATTCCCTGTAGTGATGCCAGGAGCTGGGTTAAATCGCTCGAGGTCCGGCATCACTGGATAGTGCATGAGGGAGCAATGCTGAAAGAGCACAACGATTTCACAAGCCCCCCACTGGACCCCATGGAAAGGAATGTTACTAGCAGGAAAGTCATAGACTACTTGGGATGACAGCCCATACCATCTAAAATATATAACTTCAGAACTGAACCAGTATATCATCTTGCATAGTCTAAAGCTTAGCTCATTACGCATTGTGCATAACATGGTTTTAAGAGGCCTGAACAGACAATGACGATAAGATATGCACAAAAACATATCCAAAAGAAAATACGACCTCCAGCAGGACAGACTTCTTCCTCAAGCTCAGTCAGGGGATCTTATAAGAGGCTACTTCAGTCCTTGGTAAAAAATAAGGCACTGTACTGACGGGACCCAGACCTGAGAACAGGTCTGGAGGTTGTATCGGAGAGTAAATCATAGTGTGTCCCTATTGCCCCCACAGTAATTTTATACACAGTCCCATTATCGGTGATCATGAGGGATCTTGTGCCCCACATCTGTAGGTCACCCCCGCAGAGCGCAGGCAGATTGTGAGTTGGCCTAGGGACTTACGCCATTAAAGTGTGGCGCTTGTCAAGTCTTGAATAAAGGACAGTTGCGAGTCAGGGGTTGGCTGACGTGAGGTAGGCTCCAGACATGCACTTCTGTTTATCAAGAGTCGGAGCTTGAAAGAAAGGCATCTATCGATGCCACTTGAAGCCTGGAATTTGATTCTGAGCTATGTAGGCTGGGTGGTGCCTACTTCTTTTCTCTTTTTAATGCATTATAAACTGGACTGTCTTTTTAAATAATGCATTCACAATAACTAGACCTCTCTAAAATAATAGAATAACATTGGCATAAGCAGAGTACTTTATAGCAACATATGTTCTCTCATAGTGTGAATGTATGTGTATATATAATTTTGTAGTTTGTATATTTTTTTTTTTTCCTTATTCAGTCGCTGTTTCCCAGTTGCACATATTAAAGTACAAACAGACGGCTGACAAGCTATTACTGCACTCTCGCTGTTCTTCCGCCTTGGGCACAAGGCCTTAATTGAACAGCCTTTTAAAATCGTATCCCAAAAGTGTCAGCAAAAAGCAGGTAAGCCCTTTGAGCCAGCAAAATGAATTTTGAAATGAACTTCCATCGTTCAAAAATAATATAGTGCACTACCTTCAGCACTGCTGTAATCCTGTCAAATGCCACAGCTTCTGTTAAATGTAACGCAGGTATGGTGTGTGTACCATCCAGGCGTAAATGGCCTCCGATATCTGCAGGACATTTGCAACCACTCTGGAATACAGTATTGGTTGTTTTAGTTTGGACCATGGGTACAGTAAATTAAAAATAATGGGGTTTGTCAAAGGTCAATTTTAAAAGGTTATTTAGTGTATCTGAAACCTATTGTACTTATCAGAGGATGCAAAATATCAAATAGAACTTGGTATGTAATGTGTCACTATAGTATAGACTTGCATGTTAAACTCTAACAATCATTTCAGCACAGTACCCTATCTCAGGGGTTTGCAAATCTGTCTTCTGTCTGTAGTTCTGTTAAAAACAAAAAACAAGCCCCATGCATAGCAATTATTATGCCTTGGTAAACTTGCCCAATGTATCTTGTACATACGCATGCACACATGGAATGACTGGAGAGATTGTTTCAGTGCAATACATGTTTTGGCTACATAGATTGAAGGACGATCCCTACATGAACCATCATATACGATGACTGCTTGCTGGATGGAGCGTAAGAGGTAGCAAATGGCAGGTCACATGAGTTTTTCTACTTTTCACCTGTACTGCCATCCATCCCCATGTGTTCTGATGATAGGGGCTTGCCGTATATGGAATATAGGTAGAATGAAGCATTACATTATTGTACACTTTTGTTGCCAAGGTACATCTTTTAGTTGCTATGGTGACTTGAGAGTTTATTCACGTAAGCGGGAATTGTAGAGGATGGAAAAGAATTGCAAATTTTGTAACGAAATAGTTGAAACTGAAACATTCTCTGAATCTGTGCTAAACCCCCACATTCCCATAGTTTGGCTATTTTAGCCTAAAATATTCAGATCTTGTAATTGTTAAATATTTATCAAATAGAGCTGTGTTTATTATTTTATCTCTTCAAGTTGTTTGATTTACAGATCTAATAAGGGGGTGGTTTTATGCACTGTATCCTGGTACAGTAGCATGAATCATTCATGGTTAATAATTGAAGTGGAAATTGCCAAGAATTCAAAGTGAATATCAAATGCAAGGCCAGAGTAGTCAAACTGAATTGATTTGGAGAATGTTTCTACTTCAGCTAGTTTGGCCTGAATTGTGAAATTTAGTTTGAATTCCTGGCACGTCTCACTATAGAGAATAATAACCCCACTTTTTTAAATATATTTTTTTTTGACCTGTGTAAATAATGTGAGATTTTAAGATCTGTGGTCTATATATGAAGACTTTTTAAATTCATCTTTTCTTACTTTGTTCATAATTAACAACCTAAAGTCTTGGACAACAGTTTTTTACCTATCTAGTTTTAATTGTGAAACAACGAATGTCACGATGGCATATAACGTGAAACTTTGCAGTAAAGCAATTTGTTCCTTTGTGCCCAGAATGGTGAACACAACATTTTTATTTTTATTATATTAAAGCTTTTATATGTCCGTGTTACAAGGATTTATTTTTCCAATTTTTGATATGTTATGGTGACTTTAGCATGATATGATTTTGTCAAATAGAATTTGAAAATGTATATAAAGTCCTCTCAGTACCTCCAGGTGTACCGGGCAATTATTTGAATACATTTTTTTTAGAATTCACGCCAACTGCTAGGGTATATCGACTAAAGTATTAATGAATGCTCATAAGTAAAGCTTATGGAATCCTCTGTACATTGAGAGGTATAAGATTTGGTCATGTGATATGCCAGTGATATAGTAGTAGCAATTCAGTATAGAAGGGGAAACCCCGGTGAGCATGCACGTTGCCAGATATCTATCCAAGCTTACTTAAATATCATTCTCTCTGTGAATGAGCACTTCCAAGGGCACAAAAATACTTGGAGCAGGATGACAGGGGTTCCAAATCAGGACTTTTCTGTGTGATCTGGATTGTGGGATTGTTTGCTCTGGCAATATAGAATGCCATTTAATCCTGGCATAGTGACTCTGAACTTTTAATTGTGATGTCAGATTTACAGCCTTATGAAATGAGACACTTTAATTTACACTTAGCTGGCTTGCTTCCCGAGCAGTAGCGTTGTCTGCTTACAGCAGATGTTTTCTAAGGAATGCTGCAAAAGCTCTTCTAGACAAGAGGCTATGTCTTTGCTCTAGAAGTCTTATTATGGCAGTTTATTGCTTTAATTCTTATTTTGAATCTTTTTGATGTCCGTATGAACATCCCTTGTGCTGTTTTTTTTTTTTTTTTTTTAAACGAACGGAATCTCCATACTTTACATGGTCACATGGTTACAGTCACATACTTTCAAATCTGAGATGGAGCACTGACCGTGCTTGGTGTAGCAACCTGTTCAGGAGATATTAATAGTGTTTTTCATTTGCTGCAGTTGTTGTACCTGTTCAGATCTCACCAACATAAGTGTTTTGTTTTTCAGAGAATGTGAGATCTCTGGATTGATTGGATTGGCTGCTGCTAGGTACTATACTAATTAAAATGGAAAACCTTAGTGCTCCCGTTTTAAATGTAGTACAATTTTGTAGGATATATTCTTCTAGCTTTTTTGGGGGTAGGGGGAAATATTTTACTTACATTGTACTGCTGGGATGTGACTGGAGATGTGAATCAATTGGCCAGGAGAAGAGCTGCTCATTATTTTCATTTCTGAATGTTAATATTTTAAAGGCACAGGGTAAGTTATCCATATATACACTAAGCTCTAAGATAATCTTAACTGAGTGAACAAGATCTTTTCGTCTTTAAGCAGGACGTTTAATTTAAATGGGGACAAAGACCCAGAGATAGTCTGCTTGTAACATCCACCACTGAATTCTAATGCCTTAAAGGCACGCTCAAAAATGATAATTATATACTGATAATGTGTCAGTGTTTCTTTTAACTTATAGATTTAACTCATCCCCTTGGAAATACATTAAAAACCATATAGAACCCACTCTCGTTCCGGCCGATGTTTCACTTCCTATGAGATCATCAATTGAATCATCTTTTCCAATCCAATGGTTGTCATAGGGAAGCATTGGATACCTATGTTGCATGCATTGAAATTGCTATGTTCCATCCGTTAGATGCTTCTCATAGGGAGGCATCATGACAATGCTTCTCTGAAAAAAATGATTGGCATTTGGTGTTCTCATGCTGGGTGTGGTAACAGCCAAATTGAAGACCATGAATTTTTGAAGTCTTAATGAGGAAATGCCTCTAGTGACTGTCTTTATGATTGCCATTATACGTGTATTCTCTAACAAATGAAACATTGTCGTTTGTCGGAAATGGCCATGTTTACTTTTGTCATACAGCAGAGACCGGATCTATGCACCGAAACCACTATATTAAAATGTATGTTCTGGTTATTAGAGTTTTGCTTTAAAGTTCAACAGCTAATTTCTTTCATATCTATTTCTTTGAGGGAGCGCGGCTGATTTGGATAGCGTTGTCAAGGTTATTCACTGTAAAGAGTGTGTTGTTACCAATTCAAAGTGTAATTAATTTTTAAGGCCATAATAGTCAAATTAGATAAATTTTGCAGGCCAATTGCTTCTCGTTCGACTACTTTGGACTACAATTTGGCATTTTCTTTAAATGAAGTGTTCTAAAATTACATTTTCCCCTCTCACATTCATAATATACACTATGCTAATTTGTAATAAGGTCTGTCCCTCTTCCTCTAATCAGTGTTCTCTATTTGGAGGGATTCTCCAGTGTTCTCGGATTCTGTATACATGAAAGTGTGGAGTCCTTTTGTGGACTTCCTATATATACAAAAATGTAACCCTGCAAATAGTATTGAAATTTACATTTTGATCCTTTTTTGTTTTGTTTAATCTTGCTCTTTTGTGTATTTAAAATGCTAACTATTAAAACAGGAGGAAATTAGAAAATTGCTCCTCTGCGTGAAAAATGTATTTAATTAGATCCCTCTACGCAACTATTATAAACTTCCTCATAAAAGCTACGAATTGGACATATTTCTTTATCAGTCTGTATTGCTATATGTTTTCTGTATCAATATTTCAATCACACACTTTTGTTATTAGCATTTATTAAACACTGTTAATAAAGCGTTGTACATTATGCATACTAAGTGCTTCGTTTCATTGTCTTCACCTGCTCTTAGATGAGATAGATGCATTCGTAGTCATGCATACTTTCTGTGCAGATTAAAGATTTTATGGAGAACTTCTATTTACATTTTAATTTCCAGCTTTTCGTTCCCATCTTTTTAATCTCCTGCCATCTATTCGTGTTTTATTATGATGTTGGTTTTCTCCTGGAGACATGTTAAATGAGCCAAGAAATAACCAAATATTGGTTTATCAAAGGGTGGAAAATACTTCAGAGGAATTTCATTGAAGGGATAGACACAGTGTTACTCACTAAACAATGAATTGTCAGCAATCCACCAGTGAATTTCAAATTGTAGGCCAAAGTATTAAATTGGAAAAAATTTGCCAATTTGTAGCAAGAATATACTTTAAAAGAACACTTTATCGTTAGGAATACAAACATGTGTTCCTAAGGTTATAGTGCTGTACTCCCTTTTTAGATTAGAGACCAACCTAAATTACATTTAAATTAAAAAAATAAAAAGTAAATAAGGTTTTTATTTTATTTGCCCCAGCTTCTTTATGATCAGCATTAGATGATGATTGACTCCTTGTGTGAGGACTTTTAATGTCACGAATCTGACTCTGTTCTCAGAAACTGCAATGTTTGACAGGGGCATTGTACCCAGACCACTTCAGATGCCTACAGGGCCCTTTAATTTCTTTAAATCAGACTTTCAGTGGTAAGTTCCTAACTATTAACAATTTAATGAATACCCTGACAGTACAAATGTGACTTTTAAAGTGACACTGTAGGCACGGAGAACACTTCAGCTAATTGAAGTGGTCTGGGTGCTGTTTCCCTTTTGCACTTAGTGCTACAATGTAAAACATTGCAGTTTTAAAGGGACACTATAGTCACCCAGACCACTTCAGCTCAATGAAGTGGTCTGGGTGCCAGGTCCCTCAGGTTTTAACCCTTCAGATATAAACATAGCAGTTTCAGAGAACCTCTGTCTTCCTGACAGCCACTAGAGGTGCATCTGCGACATTGGATGCGAAATTCGCATCCAACGTGCAGAACGTCCATAGAAAATCGTTGAGAAATGCTTTCCTATGGACTGTTTGCGCGCGGCACTTGCCACGCATGCGCATTCCGCTTCACTCTATAGCCGACATCGGCGGGGGAGGAGAGTCACCAGCACCGGCTTCAGTTCCACGGGATGGGGACACTGAGGGTGGGGCACCCTAAGGACACTATAGTGATCCTTTAAGTCAGCCCTCACTGCCTACCAGACAGCCACTGGGGACTTATGGTCCGTTATCTGACGCTGGAGGTCCTCATGCTCTGCACCTCCAGTGTCAGATTTTTTTCCATAGGAAAGAATTGATTAATGCTTTCTTATGGGGAAATCCTAATGCAAGCGCAGCCATTGTCGCACATGCGCATTAGGTCTCTCCCGCCGATGGAGAGTGGGCAGAGCCTAACCCAGAGCAGAGGGACATCGGTTCTGGTTTCAGGTAAGTGACTGAAGGGATCCCCTTCAGAGCCACGTGAGGGGGAGGTGCACGAGAGAGGGGGGCACTGTAGGGACAAAGCAGTTTTCCTGGCACTATAGGATCCTTTTAAGGAGCTGGGGTTGTTATAATGCTAGATTTGACGTTTTACAAACCTTAGCAGATTTTACATACATTATCTGTGTTCTAGCATTTTTGGGTTTAAAGCGGCACTGTCATGCCGAACTTACCTTTCCTCAATCTCTTCCTCTTCTCCCCCTCTCTCAGGATCTGTTTTTCTTTTCTTCCTGTCTTCTTTAGTTTTCTTTAAAATCATAAGACAAAGTAGGGACTCTTTGCCTTATGGGGGATTCCTCCGCTTGACCAGCTCTGACCAGCGGAGGAGCAAAGTGTGCTTCATTTCCGCTGATCAGAGCAATTTTCCCATGATCCCTAGTTTTCCTCAGTGTTCCCACAATGCTTCCTGTCATTTTACACAAAACTGCCGAATTGCGTTCTAACTGAATGAGAACAGTCTGTTCGTTTCTTTTAGAACGCAATTCGGCACTTTATTCGGATCAGAATTTCATTCGAATGAATGAAACTCTGATCCTATTCATTGCTGTGGCTGCATCTTGCAGCCGCTTAGTAGATAACTCCCTAATTCCCATGGTATCAGGGAGTTATCTACTAAAAGGCTGAAAGACCTAAATTGGTCTTTCAGCCAACTTTACTAATACCAAGTAAAAATTACTTAGTATTAGTAAGTAATATGCCCCTACTCGCTATACTGCGAGTAGGGGCATGTCTGGTAAACAGTGAGCAGCCTGTGGCTGCTCACTGTAAAAAAAAAACTATTGGCCCCCACCCCTAAACGACGGGTGGGGGCCCTAAAATAAAATAAGGGGGGGAGACCAAATGACCTACTGCCCCCCCCCCGCCCCCACCCCTGGGCGGCGGGTGGGGGCAATAATGAGGGGGGGACCTACTGTCCTGCCCCCACCCCTGGGCGGCGGGTGGGGGCCCTAAGTCAATTACCCCCCCCCAAGGTGACTAGGGGTCCCCAAGCCCCTAGTCACCCACCCCCCACCCAAAAAAAACCAAGTCCCTACCTACCCCCCTCACCCTAAAAAATAGTGAGGGGGGGATAAAATAACTAACCTGTAAAATAAAATTAAACTTACCATTCAACGTCTTCTTTTTTCTCAAATCTTCTTTTTTCAGCCCCAAAAAAAGGCCAAATAAAAAAACCATCATAACCGTCGAATTGAAAATAAAATAAAAATCCCGAGCGCAAAAAAAAAAAACCAGACGGAAAAAAAAAAACCCGAGCGCAAAAAAATAATCCATCTTCACCCATGGAGGGCTCCGCGCAGACTGAGCTCCGCAGAGCGGGGGAAGGCTTATAAAGCCTTGTACCGCCCTGCAATTAGGCTAAGAACACTCTGATTGGTGGGTTTAAGCCAATCAGAGTGTTCTTTGTCATTTTACACAGCGTGGGAAAATTCAAAAGAACTTTCCCACGCTGTGTAAAATTACAAATAGCACTGTGATTGGATGGATTTCAAGCCATCCAATCACAGTGCTCTGTGTCATTTTACACAGCATGGGAAAGTTCTTTTGAATATTCCCACGCTGTGTAAAATGACACAGAACACTGTGATTGGATGGATTTCAAGCCATCCAATCACAGTGCTCTGTGTCATTTTACACAGCGTGGGAAAGTTCTTTTGAATTTTCCCACGCTGTGTAAAATGACACAGAGCACTGTGATTGGATGTTGATTATCAATCACAGTGCTCTGTGTATTTTACACAGCGTGGAAAGTTCTTTGAACTTTCCCACGCTGTGTAAAATGACACAGAGCACTGTGATTGGATGGTTTGAAATCCATCCAATCACAGTGCTCTGTGTCATTTTACACAGCGTGGGAAAGTTCTTTTGAAACCCACCAATCAGAGTGTTCTTTTGCCTATCTGCAGGGCGGCAAGGTTTTATAAGCCTCGCTCATGGAGCTCAGCTCATGCCGGAGCCCTCCATGGGTGAAGATGGATTATTTTTTTTGGCGCTGATTTTACCTATTTTCAATTCACTAAGTTATGATGGTTTTTTATTTTGCCTTTTTTGGGGCTGAAAAAAGAAGATTTGAGAAAAAAGAAGACGTCGAATGGTAAGTTTAATTTTATTTTACAGGTTAGTTATTTTATCCCCCCTCACTATTTTTTAGGGTGAGGGGGGTAGGTAGGGACTTGTTTTTTTTTGGGTGGGGGGTGGGTGACTAGGGGCTTGGGGACCCCTAGTCACCTTGGGGGGGGTAATTGACTTAGGGCCCCCACCCGCCGCCCAGGGGTGGGGGCCGGGGGGGGAGGACAGTAGGTCCCCCCCCCCTCATTATCTTCATGGCCCCCACCCGCCGCCCAGGGGTGGGGGCTGGGGGGGGCAGTAGTACTGCCCCCCCCTCATTCTCACTATGGCCCCCACCCGCCGCCCAGGGGTGGGGGGAGTACTGCCCCCCCCTCATTCTCACTGTTTAGGGGTGGGGGCCAATAGTTGTTTTTTGTTTTTGTTTGTTTTTTACAGTGAGCAGCCACAGGCTGCTCACTGTTTAGTGGACATGCCCCTACTCACAGTATAGCGAGTAGGGGCATTTGGGAGATTTTTATCTCCCTTGTGCTATTATGGGGGTCATATTGACCCCCATAGAGTGAGAGGGGGGCCTGGGGGGCTTATGAAGTGGTGGGGAGCACTGCTCCCTGCCGCTTCTATCTTTACATATTACAAGGAGGGAGCTGCATGCCGGTAGCTCCCTCCTTGTAATAACCTGCACGAACAAACTAACACTGATACATTGTGTTTGTTTGTTCGGCTGATATTTCTATTCACTCATTCGCCTGTCTGATGAATGAATGAATAGCTGAAATTCCCGTTCGCATGTCCAGGTGTTTCACTGGGCATGTGCGGGAATCTCAGTGTCTGCCTAGTGTGGGCTGATGACGTGTCCCACAGGGACTTCATCTACCCACACAAAGATGGCTGCGCCCTGAATATAGATCGGGGCAGAAAATAAGGAATAAAAAATAGGTAATGCTGCGGGCTTAGGGGCATTTGGGGGTGACTAGTGAGTCAATTGGATGTAGTGGAGGCGGGAGAGGGGTTAAAAAAAAAAAACAGATTCGGCATGACAGTGCCGCTTTAAGGGCAGTGCATTTCTGCACAAGTCTTATTTAAATTGCATACGTTTAGAAACTGTATTAAACAGACAGCCCTGTTCAAACTTATGAGTGATGCTATGAATAAACCAATAACCGCTCAGTATGTCTATCTTATTCAGTATTTCTGCTTATCTTGAAGATGTGTAGAAACACAGGGAACTGAACTACATATCGGACAGGGGTTTAAATAAATGTGTATAGATCCCATAGTAGACCAGTATGAGCGGCTCTTGAATAGAGTGTTGTAACCTCATAAACTAGTGTTAATTAGCAAAATTAGTTTCATTCACTTTTGAAAGTGTGTCCCCACTCTCCTACTATCTGTAATTTTCTTAGCTATAATTTGAGGCTATCGTTATCGTCCCTTTTAGTAAGGAAGTAACCTTAGTTCGTGAAAACATCTTTAGTCTTTTAAGTCTGTTCTTTCAAAGGCATTGCATCCGGGAGCCAGGCATAATACCCATAAATAAAATATCCCCCTATCTTTTCTACTGAATTCCTGCAGCCCTTGAAATTTTAAACCATCTTAAACACCCCTTCAATATTTTTATTTTTTTTAGTGGCCTATTTCCTTTGCTTAATTACTAACTTGTTTTTGAAATATTTACACAGATTTCTTAAAGTGCTAATTGGTGCTACAGCGCCTGATCAGCATCTGAAGAGCTGTAAAGCACATCTCCAGTACATTTTTATATTCATTGCCTTTGCCTAGACTGCAGGCATAGAATGCTCTTAACTACAGGGCACACTTTTTCATTCCTTGTTTTGCTTGTGAGATAAGCCTTTTGAAAGGTTGCAAAAATAATTGGTCACAATTGTGCAATTGGAACACATTATTGTAATTTAAATAATTGGAATAATGACTGGAAACAAAGTAGTCCAGCTTGGCTTTAATGCAAGCCTGACTTTGAAATATTTACTTTATATATCATGTGCGCCAACCTGTAGTATATAACTTTAACAGCTTTAGAGGTACTCTTGTTAAATTTTGTTTTCCCAATCAGACTACGGAACTGACAGTTAAACAATAGCGTGCTTTTTGATGTTTGCTTTTTAATTGTTTGTTTTTTGTTTTAATTGCTCTGCATACATTAATCAAATTATTTTCATAGTATAATGAAGTAAACTCATATGTTCCTCTAAACTATCCAATGATATTTGTAATATTTCTCTGGAACTTGGAAATTTTTTTTTTTTTGGAGGAAGAAGGCTTACATTGGAATCAACATAAAACTTGCACTTGTCCAAACTTACTCAATTTGAACGCTTTACTGTAGCTGTAAAATGTTGGTACCTCCTCTGGAATTACAGTAAAATCATACGATGGATTTCAGTGACTATGAATGGTATCTTTTGCTTTACATTGCTCAGGGTGCTTAAACTTTAATGAAAGATCAGACAGTGTCTCCATCTTTCTGCTCAGTGCTCTATCTCCATAAAGAGTATATTAATTGCTAGTATTAATGCATTTACACAGTTTTAACAGACTCCAGTCTGTTCCATCATCAAAGCTCTTAGATTTTGTGTAATAAAGTGCTATTAATGTATCCCTTGCTGCTTGCTTTTCAAACGCATGCTCATGTTCCTCTTTTACTTCTTGCCAATCAACGCCACTTTAGAAGAAAGGTTCTGTATATGATTTGATTGCCATATACCTCAAGAAGTAAGGGATGTTGCATTTGTGGAATTACTTTTTAGATCAGCCAAGAATGTGTAATTAAAGAGACACAACTTTCTTTTTCTTTTTTTTAACAGATTCTTTTCTCTCTTCATAAGCGTTCCATTGTTTTTGTTTTTTCCCCTACTGCTTTTATTTATTTTAATTCCCCAGAAAGGACAGTCATTTGAGATGAGTTGAGACCTAGATCTTTAGTAATTAGGATTTTAGTAGTAGACCCTATGTAGGAGTAGAATTTGGAATGCTTCTGGGATGGAGTTATTGTATTCTGTGGCTCAACTGGATAATAATTCTTATTCAACTATTCTTAACTCCCCCTCACGCAACCCCCCCTTTAAGTGTTCTGATTAGGGTAAAACACAAGAAATGTAAATTTAAATCATGCTTCTAAATGTCCTGTGTTTGCTGTACTTGTGCTGGGCTGACATATGCTGAGACTGCGAATGCCAGAGATCCCTCTTCCATCCAAGGGGATGCTTAGTTTATCTATCACCTTTCTGTTGAGGGCTATGTAACATGTGGAAGTCCTGGCCACACATGGTTTAATCTATGAAAAACTTGAATGGAAAAGCTTGTGGGAGTTAATAGAATTGTGTACTACAGCTGTATGTTACTATCCATTAACTATTTTAATTTGTATTTTCTGTGAGTGAACGTACAAATGCAGACGGCATATCTCGTTCATAGATAGCTTTCCGTAAACGTATCCTGTATACCTGTTGCACAGCAAAAAATTTTTAGATTTTTCATGTGGTCGTCTCACCATATGCTTTTGGAAGTGGACGATAGGGGAAAACAGATCAGGTGCTTTTATCTTTTTGTATTTTTGTATTTTTTTTTTTTTATATTTGGCGTTATGTTGGGGAAAAATCAATCTGTATATTGTTACAATAAATAATATCTATAACTTTTCCTCCATGAGAATGTTTTTCCATATTGAGGACAGCATGTCACTGTAAAATTTACAATTTTTAAGGAATTTTTCTTTACGCAGGGTAGTGTTTTTATACTCTTCTCTGAAACCATTTTTAAGACCCATTGCCTTTCTATTTTTACCTCTCACCAGCCGTGTAGGTAGAACATACTGTACCAGTTATTTATTTGCCATTTGTTGCTAAAACCTTCTCTCCTGAAATGTTCGGTCAGTTCTACAACATGTGCACCTTGATTCTACAATGTGTACAAACCATCGTTATCCTATGTGGGGTGGGAACAGCTGGTACGTCGAAGACCAGATTACCAGCAGAATTGATGAAAGTAAATTGAGCAGCCAAGCAGGCACCAGAAATGCAAGAAATTAGGAAATAATGATGG
>OW240915.1:26571056-26647566 GCA_933207985.1 Pelobates cultripes
CCATCAAATATGACCGCTCCTCTTTTTAATGTAGTATTGTAATCTTTTAGCATTTTTTTTCTCATTAAGTTTTTTTGGGGCTTCAGATTGGATTGGGTCTGGAAAATCCATTTCAGAATTTCCATTTTGTCCTGGTATGCGACCCGCAACCACATACAATACGGCTTATGACACAATCACACACATCTTGTTTCCGAACTGGTCTTTGTCTTGCCATTTTATTGAACTTACAAGAAAAAAATGATCACATTACAGCAATTTTGACTGGTTTTGCTGTCCAGCTGCTTTCTGTCATTCGAGGACTTAGTGTATGTGACACAGCAATTATTCCAATGATACAGTCTCTTGTTAAAGATTATGGAATTTGAAGTTCATGTGGGGAGGGGGATAATATCATGAGTAATGTTTTAAACAAATCTACTTGTCCAAAGAACTAATATGGTTGCACAATCTACTTGTCCTGGCACAAAATAATTTCATTTCAAAAGATTGGGCCTCCTGCCAAGAGCCAATGGCCATTGGCAGGACTATTTGCTGAATTTCAAAATATTTCTGGACTGGAAGACATTATGCACAGTGGAGTTTAATTTATTTAATTTTTAGCAGGGTAGAAAGTTTAGATTGCTAGTACAGTATTCTAGAAATCAGTGTATTCTACATGCAGATGATCAGTTGTAGACCTAAAACTAACATGATTCACTACTACTCTGAGTCCCCCCACTTTTAGTCCCAATGCACCGCAGTGTGAGTGCTACCTGATGATCACCCAGGTCCTACTGGCTGTATTCCATTAATATATTTGTATAAAATCACATCCCTAGTTTTCAGGCCCCAGCATTAAGAGTACAATAATTAGCAAATCATCAATAAACTGTTGCAACCAGTTTAAACTGATTTTTTTCCACTAGTTTAAATGGAGTTTAAATTGACTGTTTTCCACTCTTAGACCCTTCCTTACTGTACTAGTTGCCGCTTATTTCAATATTTTGATACAAATCGCCGGTGTAGTCCATGCTTTGATTAAAACAGCATTCAATAAAGCGATCTGTTAAAGGCAGGAATCGAAATTGCATTTTTTCCAATTGATGTAGGGCTGCACCAAATAAAATGTAATGCTAAATATAACACTTACTTATGATTTCTAACATTAAATTGTCATTTACTTTAAGATATGCAAAACATTTCATCTTCTTTAACCCCTTAAGGATCAAACTGGAATAAAAGGGAATCATGACATGTCACGTGTCCTTAAGGGGTTAAAGACCTCAGTGTATTTGTTAATGCATATAGGGTATGTAAGTTTGCTGCATTATTTTTTGCTTCTCACTTTTGTCTTTAAGAGATTCTTAATAATATAATTTTTTTGTTTTTATTAACAGCTTGTCGCTATATATGATGAGCAAGATCCACATCATGGAGGGGACGGAACCAGCGCTAGTTCGACTGGCACCCAGAGCCCTGAAATATTTGGCAGTGAACTTGGAACCAATAGCATGTCTGCCTTCCAACCCTATCAAGCGACGAGCGAGATTGAAGTCACACCGTCTGTCCTAAGAGCAAGTAAGAGCGTTTTCTTTTTTTTCTTGCATGTCAATGAGTGCGTCTTTCTATTGCAGCTGTAAAGTTATGTCACATACTGTACAATATTTTCCACCGTATGAACATAGCGGTGTATCACATGTACTTATTGCAATTTAGTGAGCATTGTCGTTGCAGAAGAGTAAATTAAATGAATACCATGGGGTCAGGAACACAAACATGTATTCCTGACCTTATAGTGTTAAAATTAGTAAAATCATACATTTTACTTAGTCTGCTGCTGCTGGCTCTGCCCCTGATCTGCCTGTTTGTCTGACATAATCAGAAGTGGTCTTCTGAGCCAGTCATATAGGAAAGCATTGGATTGGCTGAGTTTGTGAAGGAGGCAAATCAGGGGCAGAGCCAACACAAGCCAAACACAACCCTGGACAGTCAACAATACTCTTAGAGATGAGTTGAATTAATGCATCTCTATGGGGAAAGTTCAGTGTTTGCATGGAGAGGGCAGAGACATTGAATGTCTGTCACAATATGCAGCACTGCCCCAGGAAGCACCTCTAGGCTTATAAGGTGCTTCCTTTCTCTGAAAACAAAAGTGTTTGTTGTAAAAAGCCTGAAAGGAGTGACTATACTCAACAGAACAATTACAATAAGCTGTAGTTGTTCTGGTGACTATAGTGTCCCTTTAAAGTTTATTGCTACTATTAATAATCAAAACCTCATCTGCGGTGTCAGTGATACAGCACAATTCTTAAGCTACTTCAATCTATGGTACTGCTCATAAATTTATAGGAGCATCGACCCAAGATATTTGTGATCGTCTAAATGTTTCTCTGCCCAGGAGAGACTAATTTAAGCACCATAAACACTGCATGCTGTTGTGGTACATGTAGCGAAATTTCTACATTAGTAACATGGCCAGTGGAGGCTGGGTTGTTGGTGCCTTGGCAACCCATGGTTTTGGTCAAACTGATCACAAGGCTTGACTGCATAACAGGTGATGATACCCATAGCCTAGTAGCACTATAACCACTACAGTGACATGTAGTAGTTTTGGTTCTTTACCTAACCCTTTTGTAAATCTGAAATGGCAAATGGAAAACTAAAGTAATTTTATTAATCAATTGTTATTTTTCCAACTGTGCTATCTTAGACAAATATGACTGTTTAGCATTAAAATTGAAAAAAGAAGAATCAATAAATAAAAACTTTCATTCAGATGAAAGAAAAAATATATATTTGGATTTTAAGGGGAAACAGTGTGGTTGAGCAATTACACAGTAAATAAACTGTGTAGAATGAATTAGATTATATTACGCATGGACTTTATATTAAGAAGTCCACTTAAAATAGCATAATACATTTCACTATTAGTAGAAAGTAGACATGTGCAATTTGTTTCAGTGCAAATATGAATTCGGACCAATTTCGGGCAATTCGGACATTCGGGTACTTCCGAATTTCTGAAGTGTCGAAGCACAATATTGCCTAAGTACTAATATACTTACCCAGTAAAAGAAGAAGAATGTTACATTGTATAAAATTTTAAATATAAAGTATACAAACATAGCCAGGATTCAGCTGTAAGCATTTGCAACAATTACAATCAAGTAACATACATTCATATAAAATGTAAGTTACTTAGCCTGTCAATGTAATGACAGGAATGAATAAGTAGATAACTCCGTAATTCCCACGGTATTAGGGAGCTATCTACTAAAAGGCTGAAAGACCTAAATTGGTCTTTCAGACAAATTTACTAATACTAAGTAAAGATTACTTAGTATTAGTAAATTATGCCCCTACTCGCTATACCGCGAGTAGGGGCATGTTGACTTATTTAAAAAAAAAAAAAGGTACCCCCCCTCCTGAGCTTTTAAACTAAAGGGGGTGACCTATTGCCCTCACCCCTGAGCGGCGGTGGGGGCCCTAATGTAAAATAATGTGGGGAACCTATTGTCCTCCCTCGGGCCCCCACCCCTGAGCGGCGGGTGGGGGCCCTAAATTATAATGGGGGGGCCCTAATGTCCTCTCCCCTGGCCCCCACCCCTGTGCGGCGGGTGGGGGCCCTAAATTGGAATAGGGGGGACACCTTAATGTACTTCCGCCTGGCCCCCACTCCTGAGCAGCGGCTGGGGGCCCTAAATACTAATAAGGGGGGGGGACCTAATGTCCTCCCCCCTGGCCCCCACCCTTGAATGGCGGGTGGGGGCTGTAAACTTTCCCCCACTTTATAAGCCTTCCCCACCCTGAAGAGCTCAGTCTGCATGGAGCTCTCGCCGGGTGAAGATAGATTTTTTTTTTTTTGCGCTCGTATGGGCAAAATTTACTAATACTAAGTAATTTTTACTTAGTATTAGTAAATTTGGATGAAAGACCAATTTAGGTATTTCAGCCTTTTGTTAGATAACCCCTAATACCGTGGGAATTAGGGAGTTATCTACTAAGCGGCTGCAATAGAAGTTCCGAAGTGCTAAAATCCTGAATTTTGAATGACGAACTGAAAATTTTCCCCATGCACAAAAAAAAAAAAAAGCGGTGTGGGGGGGGGGTGTCTAATGTATACAATAGAGATGTAATACCCTGAATGTTCATAGGAAGAGAATCTTGCTACATTGTTACCCACGACAGCAGGATGAGGCAGTTTGAACAGTTCTGGTGTCAGCTGTGAACTTGTTTTGAGATTTTTCAATTGCTGCCTATCTGTTAATAGAGGGGAAAGAGTTTTAGAAAAACACTTTAATTAAAGAAAAACTTGTTTAACTTTTTTTGTTCTATGTCGTTCATGTTACTTCTGTATCTCAGTAGTTTTTTCTTTCATCTCGCCACAACTCTTTGTTTAGGGAATACATCTCCAATGGTTTAGTTACTGATGCACGTGAATTACACCTTTCCAAAGCATTAGACATTGCGCACATTGTACGCTGGGTAATTGTCTCCTGCCACCCACCTTTTCAATGTAATTATAATATCTGGGACTAGCCATCCTGTAGCAGTGTGCAGCTGCGGTAGTTTGTGCTATAATTGCAGGTTACAAATAGTCTCCATATTTGTGTTGTGTAAACAGTGATCTAATTTTCATTTGTGTCATCAGTGATTACATCTATTTATAAGTAAGTTTATCCTAAACGTGACATTATTCATAGTCCAATAAGGCTGCATCAACACACATTCCTGTAGCCTTAATTTGATAATTATCCCACAACTAATCAAACATTTGAATCTTCATCATTGGAAATATACCCATTTTTTTTTTTAGCATAACTTAAACAACTTGGTATTTGCCATCGTGCAGTTCAGTTTGTGTTTTTATTGCATTAAGAAGCGAGGGGGAATAAATAATTTAAAAAAATAACTCCCTCCAAAAAAAAAAAAAGGCAAAAGAAAAAGCTGCACATATTATATAAGAATAGTTGTTTACTATCTAATTAAAAGTGTCCTTTTTTGTGACAGATTTAAAAATAAAAAAATAAAAAGAATCTTTAAAAGACATTTTAGTTTTTAATTGCTTCAAATATAGTTGTGATGTTTGACTTATTCTGAAAGTACATTTCAATACCCCTCCTTTTCTCCCCTGTCCTAACAGGATTATATAATTGGGAGGAATGGACTTGGGATTCCTCTCAACAAACAATTCATATCCGTACAGGGAAATGCTCTGCAATAAACAGCCAGAGATTCTTGTTCTTGGGAATCCGTTTTGATGTCGGTCTCTTGTGTCTAGCACAGATGAGTCCAAACTAGTTTAAAACTTGAGATGTCACAGCAGCTCTCAGTGAGATGTTAATTAACCTTGTGTATTCTGCAAGGATTGTAAGGAATCCTCTGCTTTGTTGAAGTCTGAAGAACATTATTAAAGAGGCACTAATGTGTTTTTTGTGTGTTTTGCTTTATTATTAATATGCTGTTCTTTTATTAAAGATAAAAGTTAGTAAGCACAAACTTAGTTTTGGTAATTTAGAGCTGTGCTATATTCTATCCTTAAAGGATCACTATAGGGTCAGGAACACAAACATGTATTCCTCACCCTATAGTGTTAAAATCACCATCTAGCCCCACTGGGCCCCTCATGCCTCCATAAATATAGCAACATCTTACTGTATTCAAGCCAGAAGCTGTAGATCTGCATGCAGTTTGCCTCAAAAAAACAAGCAGTCTGCTGACATCATCAAAAGTGGTAGTCTGATCCATTCACAGTTCTTCCCCATAGGATTGGCTGAGATTGACAAAGAGGCAGATCAGGGGCAGAGCCAGCATGATTCAAACACAGCCCTGGCCAATCAGCATCCCCTTATAGAGATGAATTGAATCAATGAATCTCTATGAGGAATGATCAGTGTCTGCATGCAGAGGGAGGATACACTGAATTTTCTGGATGCCTTTTAGGCAGCAATGACTCAGGAAGGATCTCCAACAGCCATCTAAGGAGTGGCCGGTGAAGTTATCCATAGGCTGTAATGTAAACACTGCATTTTCTCTGAAAAGACAGTGTTTACAGCAAAAAGTCTGAAGGTAATGATTCTACACACCAGAAAAATGTAGTCCTCATTTAAAGGGACACTATAGGCATCAAAACAACTTTAGCTTAATGAAGCAGTTTTTGTGTATAGATTATGCAGTCTTACTGCTCAATTCACTGTAACTTAGGAGTTAAATTACTTTGTTGGTACATCCCAGTCACAGCCTTCCTAAATACTGTAAAGTGAGGTCTAATGTTTAAACTTTATTGCACATTATGTTTAAAGGGAAACTATAGTGCCAGGAAAACACTTGGCGCTGGCTCTGCACTGCCCATGCTCCTCCCCAGCCGGCGAGGGAGACCTAATGTGCATGCTATGGAAAACATCCATTACGGAAGTCCCTCTAGTGGCTGTCACGTAGACAGCCACTAGAGGAGGAGTTAACCCTCAGAGGTAATTATTGCAGTTTATAAAAACTGTAATAATTACCACTGCACGATTAAGGGTCATGGGAGTTTGCACCCAGACTACTACAATGAGCTGATGTGGTCTGGGTGCCTACAGTATCCCTCTAATTTAGAATTTATCTGCTGCACTGTTAATAGCTAGAACCTTCAGGCATTGGCGTGACTAAAGTTGAATTTACAGAGCAGGTGATAAAAACTTATAAGTTAACATCTGATTGAAAATAAGACCAATGTCAACCACCCTACACACATTATATTACTACTGCTAGTATGCTCACACATGTATTTATCATTGGGATTTTCTAAGATGAAGGATTAAGGAACTATTAATCAGATAATTGACAGTTACTCTTCAAATCTGCATTAATGGATTGAAAATGTCTGTTTATCTATCATGGTGTTGGATGTCCTGTAACAGTGATAGCCTCCCTTTGCGCTGCAGATGTTTGTGTAGTATATATTTTTAAATGCTGACTTAGCATTGTGTGAGTTGTAATTCAGTCATTTTCTGTACCAAGGTTATACTGTGTTCAATTTCCTTTCAAAATTTTAACATGTCTTTGTCTTTTCTTTATGAAACCCCAGACTAATTTGGCATGGCATATAGCAACAGTATGAATGACATTAAGAAGTCATTTACGTAACAAACATAATTCAATTGTAGAGACGACTTGCAGACCATTTGTGAATCTTTATTTTTTTAATAATACTGAAACTGCATTTCAAGCAGACCTACCAGAGTGTTTTTCTGTGCTTAATTCAGTCAACCCAGATTAACAGTTTGTTGCGCGATGCCTTCTTTCTGGTTTTTAAATGGTTAATGCAATTATTTTATAGTAAATGGCCACTAGTTTCACAACGGCTTTCTTTAAGGTTTTTAAAAGTTGTAATATCTGGAAATGTGTTAATATATATATATAATTTTTTTTTATGGAGAAGGATTCACTAAATCATGGTATTCTATGCACCACTCTTATCTATTATACAAGCTTTGTTTGCCTGGAGTTCTATGGTTTAATAGCAGAGGTTGTGTCCAGGGTATATTGTATTGGCTTTGCTCCATTCTGGAGTGTTCTTTTAAAGGAAATACAAACCTGTATTCCTGACCCTATAGTGTTAAAATAACCACCTAGCCCTCCCTTACTCCCTTAAATATATTAACATTTTACCTATATTACAGTATGCTGCTGCGGGCTCGGCTCCTGTTCTGCCACCTTGTCTGACATCACCAGAAGTGGTAAAAGCATTGGATTGGCTGAGATTGCCAAGAGAGTGGGGCAGTGGGGCAAGGCTGAGCCAAAAACTACCCTGGCCAATCAGCATCTCCTCATAGAGATGAATTGAATCAATGCATCTCTATGAGGAAAGTTCAGTGTCTCCATGCAGAGGGTGGACTCACTGAATGTCAGTCACACTGCAGCACTGCCGCAGTGCTCATTTGGATATGCCCACCCAGAATCCCTTGCAGTAAAAAGAGCACTGAAGACGTGAGATTTCTGTGGAAAAGCAAGTCTTATGACTTGTTTGGTGCAGATCTGTGTTTACAAATGTATTTACTATCCACTAGAAATACAATGTTATCATTGTGTGGAATTTGGCGAATAACATTATTCACAAAATGCTAGAATTTTACATATTTAGTTTTTGTGTAATGGAAACAACTGAATGGCAATTGCAAACTGAATCTGATGTAATCAGTGCCTTTCTAGTTAACATTTCTGCATACATATGTTTCCACAATTTGGGATGTTAGTGTTTACAAAAGGTAATTCCCTTGTTGGTGGAATTCTCCCGATTTAGATCTGCAAGTCTTTCACTTTCCCGGTGTCCCCACAGTATTTTTGTCTATAACTACATGTTGATGTATTTTATTTCTGGGCCTAGGTAGGTATCTCACAGCTGATGACTGCTAAAGCAAGCTGATGTTCATTCCCCACTGAAATATGAATGAGAGGCGCAGGTGAAAATTGCCATACCTAATGAGCAATTTGGCAGATCAGATGGGATGTCGGGAACAGGCAGTGCAACAGCGGGTATACAGTCTGCTACTCAAAGTGTTTATTTCCTAGTAATGACTTCGAAGTCTTTTAAAAAAGAAAAGAAAACAAATCACAGAGTAAAACTGCTATATATTTTCATTTTTCTTGGACGGTCTCACGAAAACCTTCCTTTTATTGCTGTTTATTACTATTGAGTCTTTAGAGTTCAAATGCATTCTGTAGTCCGATGAATACAGTTACAAAGCGGGCAGATTTGATGAAATACATATTTTTTAGACAGCATAAAATAAACGAAAACTGCCCTAGCTCTTCAGAATATAATGCAAGTATACAATTGCTGCTGACGTTATCGCCATGTACAGCCGCATTGTATGAATGCTGAGCTTTGTTTTAAATGAGGTTTAAGAAAAAAGTAATCCTTCTGCCTCGTTCTACCTAAAATGGCACATTGATGTGATAGTTTAATATTGCATCTCCTATACATCACAGCTCTGTTGTAATCCCTCTATTGAGCGATAGATTAGTGGCATTCAGACCTATATCTCCACGAGGCTACCGGCTCCTTGTGTTCAGCTGTCTCTTGGCCGTTTCCTGTAAAAACATGGAAGAGGTACAATGATCATCTTGTTGTTTCCATCTGCATTACGAGCAGCAGAGATAAACTAAATGCATGGCTGAAATGATAAAGCATAAGAAGTGGTTGTATTGGTATTGTCTGGGGCATTGTGGTTCCAAATTCCCAAGCTGGCACTCAAATTTGAGTCCCTATGCTTGTCAGTAGTTCCAATTTTGTTTAGGCTCATCATTTTTAGAGCACAGGTAGCTGCTGTAGTTTTCCCAGTACAGTGGAGGCCCATTTATCACTGGAGTAAAGACTGTATAAATGGGTCACTAATGTATTTTTAATTGAATATTGATTCCTCATGTCAATACCTTGTATATAACTTGGGCCTGCACCAACAAACATTAAAAACTGTTGTGTTTCAGGCAGACTTGGGGAGCAGTACACAAAACATTGGATTTCGACTCCTTGATTTATGGTACCTTCAGCTCCTTATATTATATATAATTATTATATTACAATTTACTGTATGTACCTGTGTAAAAGTCAACATTTATGTGTAAAAAAATAAAAATCACCCGGACACTTCTCCAACTCCACACCCTGTTTTTAGGTAGTAGAATCCCTTGATAATTAATATTAATTTTGTATAGTCTTTTACTAGGATGTAGATACTAATTTATGAACAGGCCAGTTATAGACCCACTGTTTCGGATGGTCCGATACAAACCAAAACATCCATGTGGCCAACTGTGTTACATTGATGATTAAAATAACTATTCATTCTGAAATATAAACGGTTTTGATCTCTCCAACAAAAGTGCTGAAAAGTACTGTATTCAATATTGAAAGTGAAATAGCTCTATTTGGTTAGGTTGACATGAAATAAAAAGGGTGGTTACTGCAAGCATGTTTCACACTACAGGGAGTGCAGAATTATTAGGCAAATGAGTATTTTGACCACATCATCCTCTTTATGCATGTTGTCTTACTCCAAGCTGTATAGGCTCGAAAGCCTACTACCAATTAAGCATATTAGGTGATGTGCATCTCTGTAATGAGAAGGGGTGTGGTCTAATGACATCAACACCCTATATCAGGTGTGCATAATTATTAGGCAACTTCCTTTCCTTTGGCAAAATGGGTCAAAAGAAGGACTTGACAGGCTCAGAAAAGTCAAAAATAGTGAGATATCTTGCAGAGGGATGCAGCACTCTTAAAATTGCAAAGCTTCTGAAGCGTGATCATCGAACAATCAAGCGTTTCATTCAAAATAGTCAACAGGGTCGCAAGAAGCGTGTGGAAAAACCAAGGCGCAAAATAACTGCCCATGAACTGAGAAAAGTCAAGCGTGCAGCTGCCACGATGCCACTTGCCACCAGTTTGGCCATATTTCAGAGCTGCAACATCACTGGAGTGCCCAAAAGCACAAGGTGTGCAATACTCAGAGACATGGCCAAGGTAAGAAAGGCTGAAAGACGACCACCACTGAACAAGACACACAAGCTGAAACGTCAAGACTGGGCCAAGAAATATCTCAAGACTGATTTTTCTAAGGTTTTATGGACTGATGAAATGAGAGTGAGTCTTGATGGGCCAGATGGATGGGCCCGTGGCTGGATTGGTAAAGGGCAGAGAGCTCCAGTCCGACTCAGACGCCAGCAAGGTGGAGGTGGAGTACTGGTTTGGGCTGGTATCATCAAAGATGAGCTTGTGGGGCCTTTTCGGGTTGAGGATGGAGTCAAGCTCAACTCCCAGTCCTCCTGCCAGTTCCTGGAAGACACCTTCTTCAAGCAGTGGTACAGGAAGAAGTCTGCATCCTTCAAGAAAAACATGATTTTCATGCAGGACAATGCTCCATCACACGCGTCCAAGTACTCCACAGCGTGGCTGGCAAGAAAGGGTATAAAAGAAGAAAATCTAATGACATGGCCTCCTTGTTCACCTGATCTGAACCCCATTGAGAACCTGTGGTCCATCATCAAATGTGAGATTTACAAGGAGGGAAAACAGTACACCTCTCTGAACAGTGTCTGGGAGGCTGTGGTTGCTGCTGCACGCAATGTTGATGGTGAACAGATCAAAACACTGACAGAATCCATGGATGGCA
The DNA here is from genome assembly GCA_933207985.1 of Pelobates cultripes. Classification (NCBI taxonomy): domain Eukaryota; kingdom Metazoa; phylum Chordata; class Amphibia; order Anura; family Pelobatidae; genus Pelobates; species Pelobates cultripes. The sequence continues at coordinate 26,582,195 of OW240915.1, forward strand.
GGCTTTTGAGTGTCCTTGCAAAGAAAGGTGGCTATATTGGTCACTGATTTGTTTTTGTTTTGTTTTTGAATGTCAGAAATGTATATTTGTGAATGTTGAGATGTTATATTGGTTTCACTGGTAATAATAAATAATTAAAATGGGTATATATTTGTTTTTTGTTAAGTTGCCTAATAATTATGCACAGTAATAGTCACCTGCACACACAGATATCCCCCTAACATAGCTAAAACTAAAAACAAACTAAAAACTACTTCCAAAAATATTCAGCTTTGATATTAATGAGTTTTTTGGGTTCATTGAGAACATGGTTGTTGTTCAATAATAAAATTAATCCTCAAAAATACAACTTGCCTAATAATTCTGCACTCCCTGTAGAAGCCTCTTTGTCGAACTCTTCCAAAGACCATTTTTCTCACTGGCAAAGGATATGTGGAATAACCTTCCAGTAAACACAACAAAAACACTTGTGCGTAAAGGAAGATTATCTGAAGATATTATTATTATTCTATACTCTATATCTGTATGATGTGCTTTTTCCAGGAATGTATTCTGAATAAGATGCTGCACTATGAACCTGCGGTATTTAGTAAGAACCCACACGTTGACATCATTTTAGTTTTGTGCAAGAATCCACCTGAGATTTATTTATTATACTATATGTAGTTGCTAGTAACCTGATTCTTAAACGGAACCTCACATTGTTTCTGTTTTAAAAGCATTTGGTAGGGTGGGTTAGTTTTGATTTTTGCATATATTGATGTGTGTGCAGTTTCTCTAGGAGATGCTGTATGGAAAGCTGGAATTATACAAGTTGCTATGCTACTCGTTTTCCTTTTAGTTCTATTTTAATCAGCTTGTAATGAAGTTTTGTATCAGCGAGTCTCCATTCCAAGTGCCCATGCTGTATAATGCAGATCTTTGGCAAGGAATATTTTGGCTGTGTACACTGTTCACTGGTGTCAACTGCAATCAGTTGATAAAAATCTTGTTAGCTGGTGTGATCTCCAGAAGGGGTTTAATCCGCTTTGCTGGTGCCAAAAATAGCTTTTTCCATTTCTTTTCTTGGCCTCCCTTCCCGGAGTTGGGCAATCACTTCTCATTGTGGAGACCATGCTGTTTCGTCCATCTGAATAGAAACACCGCAGTACTGATTGCTTCAAAAATATTACGCACACACAAAAAAGGCAACAAACATAAAATAGCCAGTCACCCACTTTCCTCGGTGGCGTTTCGTTAAAATTATCAGAGGCTTTGTTTCCTTTCTTTCTTTTTATTGATTTACTTTTCTGAAATGTAAAAGCTCCACATTTCTATTTTGGTACTTTCCCATGTTTGTTTTTCTACTTTGTGATTCTGGGTGTATAAACAGACCAGACATAATTATACCCAGTCTCTTTTAGACTCTATAAAATGAAGATAAGGTCTCTGTATCAAACTCCAATGCCCAAAATTACGTACACATATGGCCAATTGATACACTTCCAGGTCTCACTTACACCTACCTGTCTTTCTGTTCATATCAATATACAAACAATCATTTTTCTGTAAAATATTTTTAATATTCAGAGCAGCATGCGATCAGGTGGCACTTTTTGACTTATTTAAACGTTTGTTTGTAAATTAAGTAAACTCAAAGATCCAGGAATAAGTGATCACTACCTAAATGTTTTTAGATAGATTTCCAGAAATGTTAATCACTCACATGACATGCTCCGATATTCCAGTAATGAGCAAACTCAATTCTCCCTGTTTAGTAATGGTCTAACTAAAGCTTGCCATGCTTCACATGCAAATGTGTATGGGGATAAAGCCATTATCTGCCCCATGAATACACATAATGTTGGCAAATGAATCTCTAAAAAACGTTCTTCGAAATTGTCAAAAACTGGTTAGAAACTAGGAATGCAGTACTTGATCACTGGTTACACGTCAAAATAAAGTTAATAATAATAATGTTAGCACCTATAAATACATGAGTAGACTCTGGCCACTCATTTGGACGACGAATGCAAGTATATGTATCTAGCAAAAATCTACATTATTTACTTGCATTACTATGTTTAATTTACTGGCACCCACTTCATTATGATATATTAAAAGATCTTATTTGAACGACTCCGGAGTCTAAATATATATTTCCTAGTTTATGGCCACAATTCTCAAAAGCAGATACTATTGTATTCCCACACCAGCAGCTTGCATGCTACTCTAATCCCTTTAGGACTTCAAGCCTATCTATTTCCCATTATTTTAAACTGAGTTACGAATAATGTGTTTTATTTACTTTTCAAAATTCTGGACACTCCAAAGCTTGGTGATAACATTAAAGGGACGAGCCATGCTGCTTTCTATTAATATTCTCATTGGATGGATTTGCCAGTTCTGCAGTGTGCTTTCCGGGTCAGCAAGTAGTTGAAACCTTTGAAACCAGTAGTAACCCCTCTCATTTCTTGAGAAGGATAAGCACATACCATAACATATATGAATGGCCAGCAGTATTCTGTAGGATGTATTGTTCTGCTTTCGCAGTAATTTCCTTCATGAAAATACATGGCTGAAACTACTGTGCATATTAATGGCAAATGCATCAGGGCTTGCCACTACTTACACGGATTGAGAAAAAGGAGACTCTCTAATAAGAATTAAAAATAGATTTGGCCTTTCCTGTGCTCTCTGAAAGAAGAAACAAGCCAATTTAGTCCATTCTCTGCTTTTGCAGCAGTTTTTAAGCTTTCAACCCTGACATTGTACAGGACAAAATAAATACAATATATAATCAGATTTCGTTACAATTCTAGTGTGCAAAAAATACAAACATGACACAATCTCTTAAAGACCTGAAGGTTCCTTTATGCGATACTCCAGGATGTACTTGTCCTCTTTCTCTCTATGGGTTGTTTTAAATCACACGTCTCCAGTCTGCCTGAGGCTAGTCTTGAATTTTTATTTTACTTTATTTTTTTTCTCATCTAATAGCAAAACACATAAATATGAGCTGTTATATCCCTCTTGTACCTGTCAGCACAAGCTCTGGGTACTAGTTTTAAATGTTTGTAGACAACTTGCTTTTCAGTAAGGAAAAGGTGAATGAGATCTTAATTGCAAGTAATCTTTGGTCTATAAACATTAAAATAAATAAAGCAAATAAACAAAAACAAAAAGCCCAACGTTGGAGTCATGTTCAGTATTTGACTTAGAAACTTATTATTCTTTTTTATTTTTATTATTCTATTATTCACCTTTCTTCATTTTTCCCTTGCCCTGTACATATCTTCTCCCACCAAAGGAGCAGAAATCTACAGGGCACATGATATCAAAAATATCCAGTTAAATTCATGTAGTGACTTTCCTCAAGTCACTTGTAACTGATCTGGAAGCGGGGTTTGCTCTGCTACTATTGAAAATAATGGAATGCTCCGATTTATTTTGCATGTTTTTGTTTCACTTATTTGTCCAACCAAGAATAATCATAGAATGCCTAAAAAGTGCATCCTAAATGGGTCATAGAATGTGGGCACAGTATCCAATGTTCATTGAATGCCTAGCACCACCATATGCTTTATAATACTTACTAGAAATAGGAAGTAAGATGTATTGAGAGTAGTATTCCTCAGCTATTGGGCCTTAAAAATATATTAAAGGGATTCTATAGTGTTAGGAATACACTATAGCAGGGGTTGCCAACCCAGTCCTCAAGTACCCCTAACAGTCCAGGATTCATGGATTACCCTGTTTCTTACCTAGTTACAGGCCCTTCCCCTGTGTGTGCTGTAATATAAAAATAAACTCCTTTACTCACCTTTTCTCCAGCTGAATCTCACTCTGCGCTGCCACCTGCTCCTTCTAGCATGATGTCATTCTAGAGGTGTGCCTCCAGGATTACTGTCCAATCCAATGCTCGTCATAGAGAGGAGCAGTGGGTACCATAGGCACCTACCAGCATTGAATGCAATGATTCTCTATGATGGCACAACTCAACAAGTTTAGATACAGTGTTCCTCATAGTATAATGGCCTAACGTTTTCTGCTCTTTATATATAGCAAGACCAAATTATATAGCAGACAGGTAGTATTTTGTGTACCTAACTCCAGGCTCTTTAGCGCTTTTCCCCATTGTAGGGGGTTCTCTTTTCAGATAATTATCTGAATGTAATGTGCTTCACTATGATGATATGATGTTAATAATGAAATTTCTAGTCATTAAAAGAAATGCTGCCAAAAAATGACCATCTGCCGCAAACATGTGACTTGCCTCTTAATATTAAGAGGTTGATGGAGCCTTGTCCAGGAGTAGGCTATCTTCGGCACTCCAGACGTTGTGGATTACATCTCCCAAATTGCTCTTACTGCTAGCTATAACACTGGCAAAGCACTATGGTACATGTAGTCCACAAAATCTAACGTGCTGAAGGTTTCCTCCTCCTGCCCTAGTCCATCTTTTCAGATGTGTGTGTAAGAATCTGTTTATAGAGCTTGTCAGTCCCTTTACAGAACTTGCAATGGCTGACCGAGAATCTGTAGAGAATCATTGTTTTGTTCTCTTGGATGAGAAAGACGTTAAATTCTCAGCGGTGTTTAACCTTTGCCTAGTTCTCTATATTATAAAGACTTGCTCTGCATAAGACCATGTTGCCATAGTGCTACAATAGTTCCTTTATTGTAAAATCAAATCTGTGATCTAAAATGTAGACCAGAAAGTGCTCAGTTCCTTCATTTCTCACTTGCCTTGCAGCACGCCTCACTTTGAAATGACTGTATAGAAGTGGACTTCTAATGAGCCTTTGGCTGCGACGTTTCTTGTACCATTATCTGTTCTGCACTTTAGATCACACTTAGCACAGAGATGGAAACGTCGGAGGGTGATCAATGGATACGCTTCCCTTTTAGTCTGTCTCCAGTTACACATTTGGCTGTGTTCATGCCTCTCTTTCCATATTTATCTTGTGACCTATTAGATTGCGAGGGCAGTTCATTGAGGGAATAAGTGATCTGGCCGCCTGTATTACCTACGTTATTACTGGTGCAATTTTAAAGGCTTTACCATTTGTGAGTTCAGGGATAAAGTGACTGGCATGTATGGAATATCATTTTATAAAGGGCTCTTGGCTCTGTTTGCTTAGTAAACCAGATATAATTACATACATTATATGCACTACAAAGGCTTTTACAGAAAATGAGACTTCAATTGCATTGTGGCCTTAATAAAGAGATAACCATGTCAAGACCATATTGGAAGCGATGCAGTCTTAAATCTGATTCTATTTTATTTTTTTCTTCTTCTTTTTTTTTTTCTTCAACATCAGAGGTATTTATCCCATAAGTTTGTGCCATTGTCTCTTAATAATAAAATAAATACCAATTCATCATATGTTATTATATATAATGGAGTTTCTAAAAAAAAATTAAATTTTTTTAAAGAATTTTTTTATTTTACGTAAGACCGGCTATAGGGTATCACTATCCAACCGAATGTACCATCGTAATCTATATCATCAAATATGTTGAGACCTTGGTTCCCCCATAGTCATGACTTATAAAACTAAACATATAAAACATACAAGACAATCTACTCATTCAAACCATGCACCAAAGCCATTAGAGAATGTGATTAAAGTTTCTAACTTTAAGGACCAGTTTTATTTTTTATGCTCTACATTATTGGTTAATGGATGTCTTGGTTGTCTAGGGTTCCCATATCTTGGTGTGTATATTGTCATATTGAGATTTCTAGATACCTGTTTCTCCATTAATTGCTGATATCCTATTTGAAATTCCACCTCTCTCCATGAGGGGATACTGTTTTCCAGTATCTGGCGATGCAAATTTTAACTGCCATTAATATATGAATAATTTAAATATTTTATAAGTTTACTTTTAGTAGGAATATTCATATGTAACAAAAATAATTGTGGAGAGTTTTTTTTTTTTTTTAAATTTCTTTTTTTGTAGATGTCGCTTGCTTTAACGAGTCAAGAATATAACAATCCCACCAAATGAGTTCCCTCGTGTCTAAGACATCTCCAGCAGACTGAGTCTGTAGGGGGTGGAATCTTTCAACTCTCGCTGGGACCATATACCACCTATGAACCAATTTAATCTGTAGTTCATATAAACTTATACAATGTATCACTTTTTTAAGCAAATCAAATGATTCCTTCCATTGATCCAATGAAAACTCACTTCCAATATCATTTTCCCACTTCAGTATAGATTTCATTTTATCCTTATTATACCTGCTATATAGAACCTTATTTATTTTTGAGACCATATTATTCTTATGTTCTGTCTTAAGGATATTATCTATAACTGAGGTGTTATATATTGGGTTAGATTGAAAAAAAATGCTTAATTCTAATATATGTGAATTGTTCTTTATTGAGACCTTTTGTTTCTATAAGAACTTGTTGAAACGATTTTATTTGTAAATCCGGGTTTAAGATATCGGCTAATTTTACCAAATCATTCTCCTATATATTTGCAATATTTCAATTGGTGAATTTATAGTTAGTTGTTCAATGATCTCTAATTTTTTCTTCAGCATGTGCATATTAGAAAAAATATCCAAAATATATCTTATTTTTAAGTTTTAATTTATAAAATGTTGGAGGATCAATCCAGTATAACAATTTAATATCAGATATATTACTCGAAATATGTTCTAGGTCTATCCACAAATTGTCCTCAAAGTTATAGTTATTCCATTCTAGAATATGAGAAAGCATGATTGCGTCATGAACTTGATTCACATCTGGGAATGATATTCCGCCAAAACAATTTCTCGTTCTATATTTCAGCGCTATTCTTGATTCTCCCCCCCACCCCCCTTTTAAGTAACGTATCTTTGATATCTTTCAGTAATGGGTAATAGTTGATTTTAATAATTTGACTCCAGTCAAAACTTATTTTTACTCCCAAATATTTTATACTCTCACTCGACCAAGTAAATAGGAATTTAGATTTTAAAGATAGAAGTTGTTGTTCATGTAGGTTGGTGTAAATTGCCTGTGTTTTATTTATGTTGATTTTATAATTAGAAATAAATCTATACTTCTCAATTAATTCCAGAAATACATATAGTGACTCCTCACATTCAGTTAATGTTAGAATTATACTGTCCGCATATAGTCGGACCTTGACTTGTTTACCGGCCATAGGAATCCCTTGAATTTTTCTCTCTAGTCTGATAGCTAAGGCAAGTGGTTCTATAGTTAAGGCATATAGCAAAGACGCCAAGGGACATCCCTGGCGTGTCCCATTATTTACATCAAACCACTCAGATGAGATACTCCTACCCATGACCCTGGCCGTAGGATTCGTATAGAATTTTGTTCTATCACCATGTTGTCTGCCACACAATATCTTGTTCGGTTTTATTTTAGTTTTTCTTCAAGCATAACTATAACATATTATTTATACAATATACATTATGTGACGATAAGGAAAAAAAATATTCAGAAACATAAATTGGGGCCAAAAAAAAAATGCAACTGCTATACCTTTATTTAAGTAATTTTGAAAAGCTGGTAGAAAGGTTTGGAAAAAGGAAAAGCTGAATAGACTTACTCTTGTTGCATAATGCAAGGTAAGGGATCATTTTCTAATCCGTAAGTGGCAGATTTGTCAATTTTAATTGAACCACTGCCTCTGGTGGCTAGTTTTGAAACAACCTGTCCCTCTCTCCATCAAAGGAGCACCTGTAACCCATTCCTAGTTCACTTTTTATTTTATTATTTTTTTTCATGCTTTCTTAATTTTCTGCATCATCAGACAGTTCGATTATCACGGCTTCCAATGCAGCACTGTCATATAACATCATTCTCAGGAAATGGATTTCAGATTTATGTACGGACTATAATCACAATTGTAGCAGCCATTTAGCAGAATATGTGAGACTAATCATTTTTAAAGAAAGATCTGCCCTTCCATCATTCATCGAGATGTTCACATGGACTGTCTGATACAATACACTGCAGATATGTGAACCATGCAGCTGTAGTGTAGAAGAGTTTAAAATGTCCTTGCACTAGCCATTGGCAAGTGAAAACTCAGCTATGGCAATTAGGTATTCAACCCTGGTGAATCCTTAATACTTGCCCTGGCAAGTAACTTTTAGGCCTGGCTTAGTTTGGACTGCAAATTTGTATTCCTGCTGAATAATACCCATGTCATTACTCTACTCTCTCTTTATATCACTGTTTGTTTTATCAGTGGAACCTCTAGTAATGTTAACATCTCGAGCTAAGCACTCCCTGTGTGAGAATTGCTCCATGTGGTGCTGAGCTTCCAAAAAGTTAGTTGGTCTTTTTTTTTGGTTTTAGAAAGGGGTTGTCTGTCTTTTTCTTTTCTTCTTATTTCTTTTCTCTATTAATGCATTTGTACATCCCAATTCATCTCCTCCTTCAGTGAAATAGCATCTGAACATATTATTTGCTCACTCGTTGGAGTTTGCCATGGTTGTGTCAATTACAGCACGATTTGGCCCAACATGAAAGAAATCCACGTGTAAAAATACACTTGCTAGTTATGGGTTAAAGCACCACAAAGCTTGGAAACAGCTCATCAAGACTCCTTGTACTATAACCACTAGAATACTTTGTAATGGTTGTCTATAGGGCTTTCCTTGTGGAAGTAGTATGGAACACTAACATGTTGATTCTAACAACAAACTATGCAGTGTGAATCCATATTTAGTATCTTCCAAGTTATTATATGTATAATTGTGTAGGTGAATTAAGTTCTGATCGAAGTGTCAGAGAATAGATGACACTTTGGGTCCCTCCAACTCCCTTTAAATACACATAATGATACAGCATCCTCCATGCATATTTAGTAATCCGTGTACCCGAATTATCAATAAATACGTAATACTGTACATTAAGCCAGTGCTATTGAGTTAAGGGAATTAATCATCATGTTCATATGTAGCATATTTGCCTGTTTCCTGGTTGTTTCATACTCTAGAAAATTGTGTTAACCTTTCCACTTGCAATTTCTATATTTGAATATCTATTACCTAGTTTTTCTTCTCATTCCATGCAAAAATGTCTGTTATCTTATTTTGCAGTCTCATTAAACTCTTACAGTTACCAGTGTCTTGGTCTAAAAATTTGTCTGCCTCCCAATGATCCATAGACGACCCAACACCGGTACCTCCAGCAGATGGAATGATGGTGGGAATGCTGAAATAGTGTCAGCCCAAACTGGAAGCCACCATGTGCTGGAGAGAATTTTGACCTGGTATCGCTAAAAAAAGGGAGAGGAGTAAGAAGCCCCATACCCATCTCTAGGCCCCACCTTGCAGTTAGACATGTCAGCTTGGGGTTCTTTGCAAAAATTCTCTGCAAGACACAGACAAAACTTCTTTAAGAATTCTGTCTGACAGACAACCAGTCCAAGCAAAGCTCAAATAAAACAAGCATTTTTTTTCATGAATTTATAACAGAGGCTGGCAAGTGGAAGTTTTGACTGAATAAACAAAAACACACACACAACTTTAGCTAATGCTAATTAACATTGCAAGGGGGTTTATTCAAAACCCATTTTACATTCAGAGTCAAATCAATATTTACAGAGCATTAGTGCCTCAGAGAATTTGAAACCTTGTGATTTAGAGTTCATCGCCGTTTTATCCGCTCTTCAAAGAAAGCACAGACATCAAACGTAATTAGCCTTCATTCAGGAATCAGCGACATTGCCTTATTCCCACGTGCTGCTTCTCGGGGTTTAATAATTAAAGATCCTTTCTTTGATATCTCCCTTAATTTCTTTTCCACTGTTTTCCTCTTGGAATCTCTGAAATGTGAGACACCAAGAATTTCGATAAAAACCTCATCCTAGTACACAGAAAGACAGTTACGCATTAATTAGCGTACACCAGATTAACTTGTCATGAACTGAAATGGAGCTAGGGTGGAAAATTGGCCTGTGGAAAAGTTTTCATGCAAATACCTTCATTTGTTAATATTGCTATAGGATTGCGGAGATCGTCAATGGCTAATCTTTTCACAGCAGATGTTTGCGAATTACAGTTCCCGTGATGTTCAGACAGGTTTTGGATGGCAAAATAGAACAATTCTTGTTTAATTAAAGGGACATTCCACTGCCCAAATAAAATATATAAAAATGGTTGTGTAATAGAAATACTCCCAATTAAAAAAACAAAAACATACATTTAAGTTTGCAATTTTTTTTATTGTGGATTAATAAGAAAACCGTTTACAAAAGTTGCAGTTCTCCTGCATGCAGCCTTTACAACCCACCTACTAACCCCATCCAGACTTTGTGGCTGTCCAATCACAGACTTCCTAAGGCAGCTCAAAGAGAAGTCTTTGCAAGGCAGGTGCTCTGAGCAATTGCTGCCTTTTGAGTGTTGCTCCACTGAGCTAAACAACCAGGAAGTAACACAACCTGTTCTCAGATAGGGTGGTGTAACAAGGTTAATGTATAAAAGTGTACATTTCTATTAAAATCTGTTGAAAAGAAGAAAAACTTCACACATAAATCACTTCAGCAAGCTAAAGTGATCTAGATGTGTGGCATTTGCCTTTAATTACACATTCACTTGTTGTGCCACTTGATGTTGATGCCACTTAATAGGGAATAAAAAAATCATATGTTATTCTAGTAGCCAAATAGCAAATATATTGATGGTCCGTTACTTTACTCCCTGCCAGTCTTAGCCTATTATGGGGGGGTTAAGGATGCGGATGTGAGCAGATCGCAAGTAGAAGCCAAGGCCAAGTTAGCTCCAAGCTAGCACCCATACACTAAGATTTGTACACTTCTGTTACTATTGGACTTCTGTTACATGTATGTATCCTTATATGAACTGTACCTGTATTTATAGAGGCTGGATCATTTACCCTGTTTATGTGCTATAAAGATCTGTAGATAACGGAATATAAAGGAACACACAAACACAGCCTGTTGTCTGTCTAGCTAAACAATAAGCTTGTGCAAAAGAAAAAGTCAACAATGTCTCCGAACGATATTAAACTATAAATGGCCAAAAAAAGAATTTTCATGATTCCTATATAGAGTAACAGTGCGAATAAAAACCCCTTAACAAAGCCTCTCAGCATCTCAGCTATTCAGAGATGTATTATTGTGATACCGCCTGGAATTATTTTTTTCCCTTTTATTTTCAGCTTCTTCCATGTGTGGGGTTTATTGGGCTGTTTTTAAAAGTGTGGTTAACTCAAAGCATTTCGAATGTTTCATTTTATATTGTATTGTGTTCAAATAGAATCCTGTGCTATTTTGAGTATTATTGTGTTTTCTAATTAGCTTCCTCCCCCGCCCCCCCAGCTCCCTTGGTGGAAGCATATTTAGGGAGTTATTGCTAAATACCAGGTTATAGAAAATGTATATGCAGCCAAAAAACCCAATCAACAACCATAACAAAAAAAGTATGTCCCCCCCCTCCCTCCCTCTGATAGATGACCTAGCAACAGTGACTTCTACAATTAATGGTAACTCAACGTATTTTAAATATGAAATCCCAGCAGCCAGTGACCTGATACTCTTGAAATCTTACTATCATAGCCCAGTCTGTGGATTTACTTCTTTACTGACTCTAACCTGGTTGTCTCCTAAGTCCTAGACTAGCATTTCTATTAAAGCCTGTTTGCCTTTGATGGCTATAAAAATGCTTTTTTTTCAGAGAGTGTTTTGTAAAGTTCTCTTCTACGTTTTTTGGAGATATGTACTACGATGCAAATATTTGACTTTTGTGCACTGGCCTCACTATGTGTTTTATATTTCTCTCCCCCCCGCCCCCTCTCCCCCCCCTAAAAAAAAAAAACACAAAAATTAACTCCCCTACAAAAAAATAAAAAAAAAATACGTATAAATATACTATAAAAAAAAAAGCCACATTTTTACCTTTAAAATAAAATGAAATTGCCACTTTCCTTAAGTGATCTTGCACCAAGCTTTATCCCTTACAAACCTAATCTAATAGATGGTATTGAAGGTCAAGAGCCAGGGAAATGGCCGATATACCAGTTTTCCTCTTTTTTTTTTTTTGCCATAGAGATCATATAATCAAAAAGATTCCCGGGGGGGAGGGGGGTTGTGTTTGCTATATTAAAGCTGTAATGGTCTGTATATTGTGTATATGCCAGGACTAGATTTTCTGAATTTTAGAGTTTTCTGTGTTTCAACCGTGTGTTTGTGTGTGTGTGTTTGTGTTTATTTTTAGTTTTAATGGTGAAGTGATACATTGTAGACAATTTTAGTTTATATACAAATTATTTTTATTTCTTTTTTTTTTTAGCCTGACATTTTTTTCTATTCAACTTGAGTGCTCTCTCGGGAACCATTTTTCATACGTCAGGGAAGAACTTGCAAAATAATGGTTTACTCAGTCTTTCAGGGAAAATACATTTCCCCCTGTACATTCTGCTTTTACACATGTATTTTCATTGTCTGTAGTGTATTATGTGACCTGTGAAAGATGTCAAGGCTTATTGTGTAGATGGTATTCATAGGCATGGAGGGGCTGGCTAAATGGGGCAAATGTTAAAATAGAGGGAGTCCAAAGGTATGTATATGTAAACAAGCGTAAATCTAATATACAAGGTAAGGAAGAGATCTATTGTAAGATCTAACCATATGTTACCCTGTACAGCTGAATAGGTAAGTTATCCAGAGAAGGAGAATTTGCATGGGGACGCTGAATTTTTCTCATAGAGAAATCTCTTCCTTACCTTGTATATTAGATTTACACTAGTTTATCTATACATACACTCGGACTCCCTCTGTTTTAAATTTGTCCCCTTCAGCCAGCCCTACATGCCTATGTATACCTCCCTTCCCGCTAATTCCTGGAGAGCCTTTAAGGCTTTTTAATGGGTATATCTGTCTTTTCTCTCTTTCAATTGTCCATTTGCTCATACCAAATAAAATTGTTTTTTTTTTTCTTTCATTTTTCCCCCCGTAATATATATATAATTTTTTTAAGGTACCTTTTTGTGTCTTTTAACCCTTTGAGTCCATTAGACATTTACATGTTTATTTTTACATTTTACTGAATAACCCTATAAATAAAGGACGATGATGTCCCTCATGATTACCATATCTGCATTTTCCAGAGACCGTGTAGATATTATTTGTGCTTTAATGCCATGGTAATGTATTGCCATAGTAAAGCAAGTTTTCTTGTTGTTAAAAGGTCAGCTTTATATCTTAGTGGGTAATTGTTTTCTATGAAGACGTGTTTTCCTCATTAAAAATAAAACACAATGAAAGCTGATGTGTTTAATCACATCCATATATACAATAGGAAGTGTACCATTCTTGTTGCCACATGAGAAAAAGTCCTGTCTATCAACCGTACACTCGAGAGAGAGTGTCACTCAATTGTTACTTTGAGAACTTGACTGATTTCCCAAGGTGACGCGCTACTAACTGAAGACAAGGCTTATCATCTGCTAATTTTAATGTGTTGGATCCTCCAGAATCAGTAAATCCGTCCCCAAGTACATTTACCAATTCCTTGCATTTCAATTTATTTCCGTTAAGTTTAGAACAGTAAATTGCTTTATTGACCTGTCACTTACTGATATGTAAATAAAGATATGGTTGCTTGTATTGTAGCTTAAACATTTGTTTTTCCAAGACACTCTTTAAACGGCTCATACCAGATCGTCTTCTAGTTTTTACCTCTTAAAGGAGTTATCCAGCCTGGAACTGACCCATTTTTTAATGCACTGAAGAAATAAAACCAAAATAATCACATATAATAAAACAGTTCCTCACATTTTGTAGTTGCTGTGACTGTAAAAATAAATTTCAGACCAGGAAGTGATCAATAAGTTCTGATGTCTAATTGTTTTCTTTAGGAAATTATTCTATAATCCCTTAAAACACTGTAGACAGAGCTATGATTTATGAGAACGTGTAGTTCAATTATCCGCTTTTTACATGTGAAAGCTGGTAGCTGAACTACAACTCACAGAAAGCTTTGCTTTGTGGCGAAGGAACCCAGCAGGATTAAGAGGGACAGAAAGTAGGCTGTGACATCATGCATGGGGATGTAGCCGTATCAGTGATGTTCATGTAACTCAGGGCAAACACCTATACACCAAGTATTTAAGATCAGTCCTGGGCTCTTAAGTACTGATGATTTCTGGCTAGTCCGATGCTTCTCATAGAGAAGTACTGGGATGCAGGGCTCATGTGCATCAATTTCAACACTGCCCTGCAAGGCTTAATACAAAAAAGCATTGAAACCAATTATTTATTTTCCTATGCGAAGTAAAGGCATCCGGTTTGTGCTCCAGAGCAAAGCAAGCAGGAAGAGAACCCTCCTGGCTCTCTAATTGACAGCGTGTCAGTTTGTAAAAGTACTGGTTTCTCTTGAAATCGGGACTTTTATACTGTAATAAGGAGGGGATACTGTTATCCCCTAAAACATGCTATGGGGGTTAGGAGGGTGTAATAGTCATCTAAAGGAACCTGGATTTTCACATAAATAAAAAAAATAAAAAATAACAAGTTCTAATTAATTTGTATTGTTTCCAGCAGTGGTTTAATTTCTAATGAAGTTATGGCTCCAGCTTTGAGCAGATTAGCCTTTAACCTGCCGTCTCATGTTGCCAATGATTTACCTGGTTCTGAAAATCTGACTTCCTTCAACACATATTTTAACCCATTGTGGTAGTGTAAATCATTATTTGACACTGCTGCATACTCTCTTAGCACTGTTGTTCAGAGCATTATTGGACAAGCAGTTTACACATATCAAATATTTTGTACCAAAAAGGAAAGTGCTTTCTGTTCTCTAAATTTACAACTCGGCACATGTTCCCATTTTTGTTTGAGGGTGCTGTAGGCCTCCTTCACTGAGCAGAACAATAATTTTTTCCTTGTTTTTACTTTATTGTTCTTGTCACAGAGAATGTAGTAGAATATAAACACGTTCTGCCTCCCCACGGGAGCTGAGATATGTGTGAACAGATGATGGATTTTTTTTTGTTGAGAAAAAAAAGTGATTATTGAAGAAGTAATATTCTCTACTGGACCCTCCGTCTTATCGTCTGCCTACAGCGCCAGTACCTGTCAACGTGAAAAAAAAAATTCTAGCCTAAATATTAACTTGATGTGTACTGTAGCTGTGAAGACTCTTACTGGTACCAAAACGCACTGGTCAGTCCAGACGCTCAGAGCTTGGAACAACATTGCACTATGATGTTATCCTTCAACATATATTGTACAAACATTTAGGGTACACCTTAAAAACAGAGACTGATGGCTGGTGGTCTCTGCAATGGGAATTATACTGTAACACACTGATCAGTTGGACACTTTGGGCTGTGACTGAACTGGGAATCGTGAAAAAGTAGTATGGACAAGTTAATTGTTTATAGAGCTGGATATCCCCTCCCCCTCACCCAATTCAGGTATTGCTCAATTCTGTGCAGTTCAGAGTTTAGTTAACAATGTACTTTATTAAAAATATAAGCATGCTAATTTTTCTCCCATGTGAATCATTGATCATTTACTTGGCATTTATTTCACGATTACTGCTGGAAACAGATTCTCACAAGTGTGTGTTAATTTTCCCCCCACTACCAAAGCAACAGTAGCAGTTTCTTATCATACGCCATTAATTTGTAAAATTATCTTTCCATTTACTAAACATAATGCACTTCACTGTTTTGTCTCTTGCTGTGCTCGATTCAAGCCTTGATGTTAAATTTATAAGAAATCTTGCAGTAACCTAACTTGACGTTCACCCAGGTCCTGGTTTAAAATCATCAACCTCACCATTAAACTGGCTTTATAAAAGTGATGATGAACCCTTGATGTGTTATGTTTTGCTAACTAAACACCTTATGTTACCTTTTGGGTGGTTTTCTGGCAGTTTTTTTTTTTTTTCTTGGGAACCATTTCTATTATTTTGTTGACGAGATTATTTTTATTTCTTTATTTTCAATGAATTAAACAATTCCTAGTGTTTAAATCGACCCAAAGAGAGCAAGTTTGTAAGTTAGTGTGTTTTCACCACAATTTGCTTCTACCTGATCAGCACTCACTGTAGATATATAACTGCCCTACTTTTAGCAAATCTCTTGAACTGTTAAAAATAAAAAACAACTATTAATAGGATGCAGGAACAATACATCATAGGTAGTTGTATTGCTAACAGTGTCCCTTTAATAAACCCCTTATAACTGTATCTTTGTCTAGTGCAGTGGTTCCCAAACTTTTTTTTCTCTTGAGTTCCCCTTGGCTGCTAATTTCCATAAATTGTACCCTTTATATCACTGGGACTTATGGTAGGGCTGGCCCTGACAGATACAGACATGGTGAGGCGCACTGACACACACACAAAGACAGACATACAGTGTTAATCGCTTAAATATAACAACTGAAGATGCCGTTTCAACTTTTTCCCAAAATTCCCAAAATTATTTTTAATATGATGGACATCAGCTGATCTTTGTGGTTGCATTTTTAGACCTTTGGCACGAAGTCGACAAAAAAAAAAACAAAAACAAAAAAAACACATTAGGCAGAATATCAATATGTACACCATTAGTGTTAGAGACTTTGATGAAACCACTCTTTAAAAAGCATTTTTTTTTTTTCATATCGTCAAGTGTTGGACTGAGCCACTGCCTGCTGTTTCACACCAAAGGCCTAAGCTCAGTTACTGGATGTAAGTTGTGTATATCAGAACAGTATATGTAGCTGTGAGCACTTGTGCCGTTAGCATAGACCAGGATTGGTGGAAATCTTGGTTCTGCTTAGACATACTCCACCTATTTGTGGTCAACGGGTGGAAGAGGATTCTGGGTCTTTTTGTTTTGGAACATCTGGTGATCCATGCTGGACAAGCTTGCCTTACACTGTAACTTGGATTTTTTTAAAAGCTTAAATATATACTTTATACCTGTACACATAGTTTTGGTGTAGAGCTATAGTCTACATTAAAGATTTATAAGGGTAAGAGCTTCATATTTTGTAGTTATTGATATGGCAGGCCTAGTCTTGGCATGAATGTTTTGAATGGTCTTCGTTAGGGATCGACCGATATTGATTTTTTAGAGCCGATACCGATACCGATAATCTGCGAACTTTCAGGCCGATAGCCGATATCTTGCCGATATTCTGTACATTTACTATTTTGAATAAATAAACTAATTCGAAAGGTAAATGCACAAAATATATATGCCACATGTAGTGGATGAAGTGTGTTTAGACAGGGGAACTGTGTGTGTTTGTGTAGTGTGTGTGTGTGTGTAGTGGATGCAGAGTGTGTGTATATAATGCAGTGTGTTTTTGTGTGTGTATGTAATGCAGTGTGTGTGTGTGTGTGTGTGTTTGTGTAGTGTGTCTGTGTAGTGTGTATGTAATGCAGTATGTGTACTGTGTGTAGTGTGTATGTAATGCAGTGTGTGTATGTAATGCAGTGTGTGTGCAGTGTGTGTCTGTAATGCAGTATGTGTGCAGTGTGTGTTTGTGTAGTGTGTATGTAATGCAGTGTGCCTGTGTAGTGTGTGTGTATGTAATGCAGTATGTGTACTGTGTTTGTGTAGTGTGTATGTAATGCAGTGTGTGTATGTAATGCAGTGTGTGTGCAGTGTAGTGTGTGCAGTGTGTGTCTGTAATGCAGTATGTGTGCAGTGTGTGTTTGTGGTGTGTGTGTAGTGTCTGTCTGTGTAGTGTGTGTATGTAATGCAGTGTGTGTGCCTGTGTAGTGTGTATGTAATGCAGTGTGTGTGTATGTAATGCAGTATGTGTGCAGTGTGTGTTTGTGTAGTGTGTGTGTGTGTTTGTGTAGTGATGTAATTTGTGTAATTTTTTATTTTAATATTTTTTTTAATATTTAAATGTTTTTTTTTTGTTTTTTGTTTAGTCCCCCCTCCCTGCTTCTTACCAGGGAGGGGGATATAGTATTCCCTGGTGGTCCAGTGGCTTGTTAAGTACAGTGGTGGCTCAGCAGCAGCAAGCGCTGACTTACCTTGCAAGCAGCTCCTACAGCTCCCTGTGTAAATCTCGCGGCTCTTAGTGCCGCGCGGAGCGTTGCCATGGTAACCCGTGGCAACGCTCTGCGGCCGCGGGTCTCGCGAGATTTACACAGGGAGCTGCATGCAAGGTAAGTCAGCGCTTGCTGCTGGCCCCCACAGGACCGCCGGGCTTGTAATGGGCCCGGCGGTCCTGTTATATATTATCGGCAATATCGGTATCTGAATTGGCCGATACCGATATTGCCGAAAATACCAAATATCGGCCGATAATATCGGCCAGACCGATAATCGGTCGATCCCTAGTCTTCGTCCCTTTGGTTCTCACATTATTCGTGTTCCACCAGCAGATGGTTAGGTTATCAAGCTCTTATTCGGCATGTATATTATTGAAGCCCATAATGATTGTGGTGCATGAGCGTTTGTAAACCATAACAGTGATGCAGTAATGGTTAATTGTGGCTTTATGGGTGCTTAAACACTATATTTCCTGAAGGCTGGTGAGCATTATGTGAAAATGTAGTTATTTTCAAAGGGACACTCTAAGCATCTTAACAACTTTAGCTTAATGAAGCAATTTTGGTGTATAGATCACCCCCAGCAGTTCTCTGCCATTTAGGAGTAAAATTACCTTTGTTTCTGTTTATACAGCCCTAGCCACACCTTCCCTGGCTGTGACCATTCTCTATGGGGGAAAAATGTTTTTTATTTTCAATAAGCGCAGTGTGTTCACTTTAGGAGTTTTTATCTTCTGGTCTGTTAGTTGAATTTTAAACTGGAAGATCTCTCTTTACAGGAAGTGTGTAAATGAGACTGTAGGTCACATGGAAGGAAGGTGTGGCTAACACTGCATAAACAAAGTGATTTAACTTCTGAATGGCACATAATAGAGCACTGCAGGGACATGATCTTTACACAAAAACGGATTCATTAAGCTAAAGTTGTTTTGGTACTTAGAATATCTCTTTAACATCTGAGATGTCAAGGTTCACGATCACTGCATAAGTGTGTTGCAAGTGAAAGGTGGGTTTTCTTTAGCTAATCCATGTTAATACTTTCTTAGAAATGGATCACAAAATGCCTTGTTTGGAACCATAGACACGCATAAAGTATAAGGAACAGCATGTAATATAGGTAATACACCAACTAGATGAGTATTTATCAGGGTTTACTTGTGTAGACGTACAGAGCTTACGTAAATGAATAGTACAAACCTTTATAGCAAACAGTCATAATATTAGCCTTTAGTACATAGCATCACAAAACTCCACTTCTCTAACTAATCCTGAAATCCCACTGCTGTAACTCTCATCCCAAAGTGGATTATTGGGAGTGAAGTATCAGCAGCAGGGGGCTGATCTAACATTTAAATGAACTATGCCAGATTTTATATGGCATGTTGGAAAAAGGTTTCAAGCTATGTACTTATTTTGGGTTTCCTTGTGAGCTGTATGTGCTTTTATTAAATAGTGTCTTGCACTATTTTTCTTTCAGACATGCCACTGCACGTGCGAAGGAGTAGTGACCCGGCACTAGTTGGAATAGTGACCTCTGTTAGCGATAACAATTTTACATCAGAAGAGCCGTCACGGAAAAATCCGACCAGATGGTCAACGACGGCAGGTTTCGGCAAGAAGAATTCTCACGCCGGCCATGGATCCAGTGAACGAAAGGTGTGGATTATAATTTCTGACCAACTCTGTGTCATAAATCAGATTGTTACTGTGAGGAATTGTGCATATTTTTACTGGATACGTTGGCATCTCACTATTGAAATATTATCCACCAATCCCAGTCCTTGTTTCCCATTAGAAGCATTGTGTATCGAGGTTTAGGAATATAATTTTAAGTATTGGTGTCCAACCTTTTGGCTTACTGGGGCCAAATTTAGCGAAGAGGAATTATCTTGGGCTGAACATAAAATGTGTAATATATTATTAATTTATATGGTAAAACTCTAAAAGCCCCTTTCCTAATTTTGGTATTTTTTTTGTTTAGTATTTAATTACGTTATTTGTTATATTTAGGTGATTGCCATATTTAAGGATACCAAATTAGGGAGTTATCTATTAAACATCTACATGTGTGTATACATATACTCATAACCATAGATTTATATTCAATCACAGCCCTTAATATACACACAATCACAGACACCTACACACGTACACATACAATCACAAACAAACATAATTACTGGCATACACACACATTTAGTAATTAAGTGGTCCACCCAGCCTCCCTTCCTTGCTCTGGGAGGGTTTAAAGGGAATCTCCAGTGCCAGGAAAACAATCCGTTTTCCTGGCATTGCAGGTTCCCTCTCCCTCCCACCCCCAATCCCTGGTTGCTGAAGGGGTGAAAACCCCTTCAGTGACATACCAGAGGCAGCGACGCTGCCGCTCCTCCCAGTGATTGCGCCGCTGCTCCTCCCAGTGATTGCGTCGGCTGGTGGGCATGGCTGATCCCGCCCACTGGTCGGGGAGACCTATTGCGCATGCATTTACTACACATAGTAAATAGGTGAATATAATATAACCTAACTGCTCCATCTGAGGCTAAACCTGTCCTCTGATTTGCATTGTGGTGTCCAGTCAGAATCCAGTAAGAGTTCCAGACCTGCTTAGTGATCAGAAATGCACAGATTGGGAGAATCAAGTGGTAGCTTCTGGTCCATCATAAAATACATTAAAAGTAATAACCCAAGACACCACGAATGTTCAGTAATCTTTATGCATATTTTTAACGTATGCAATTATGTTTTTTTTTTTTTTTAATAATTTTATTTTAAAACAAGTGCCATAGTTCTCAGTTGGAGGTACTTTAAAAACACCCCAGTTTTTCATGTAAAACAGATATTTATCTAAATGTATCAACACCTGTAATGAAATATGAGAGCCATAGTCAATTAAATTTTTTTCTTTTTCTTTAAATATTTTTGAAGATGTAGTAAAATATATTCTAAAAGTGAAATTGTGGATCGGGAAAATGCCAGCATCTCTGTAGCTCTGAAGTATATGTATATATTTGCATAATACTAGATATATAGGGATCTAGATAGTGCTGCACTCCTGTGATTGCTGTCATTATTCCTGCCATCTGCACGTTCTGTGTCTGTTTGTGTCTTAACCGTATCATTCTCGCACATCTCTGACATTTGCCTTAAAACACCTGACACGGTTTGTTCAAGTAAGGCCATTACCTCTAAATTGTTATCCTTTAATGATGTGTGTGATGTTCGTATGATTTACCAAGACATTTTCATTGTGTCACCTTTCCCATTGTGTTGACATCATTTGCCTGTCTGTGTAAGCAGAGGTCTGCTCTACATTTCACAAAGACCTTTCTTTCAAGTCATTTATTTGGTAATTTGCTGGATTTGTCCTTTTTTTTTTTTTTAAGTCTGAGGAAAATTGTCTTTTGAGTGGAAAATGTTATTTTGCAAAATGAACCAGGCTGAGCGATGCTTTTTTTTTTTTTTTAAAAAAAATATTTTTTTTTCCATTAACTAGAAATAGAATTCCCATGACAGATGGATAGACATGGAAAATCATTGTTACTCCTCCCATTCTTGGAAGGAGTATAGGCATGTGACACAGATGTGAATTTAGGAATATGTCTCCCAAATTGGAGGTGCATTCCAAAATTCAGCTGCTTTCGTTGTATTTAATACAATTTGCTTTGATGTGCTTTGAATTAGACAAGGACCAAAGAATAATAGACTGAACTAGTAACCATTTAAATGTGTATTGCGTTTGTACAAAATAGTCTGGAACACACATTGAATACACATTACTTTTAAAAACTTAGTGACGGTGCAAATAATATGTGAAGTTTCCATATGTCACTTATAAAGTAAAAGCATGATCTTTATTACAATATAATACCTGTAAGGTGTGTGTATATATATCATTTCAATATACAGAGGATAAAAAAAATATATACCGGTATTTGCACGAAAGAAATTATAACAGAGTTTTTAATCCTCCTGAAATAGAGGAATATGTCCACACCCTAGGCATACCTCTCTGTCCCACATTTCTGGTGGCCTGGTCCACATGGAGGCTATAATTATTATTTATAAAGCACCAGCAAATTCCATAGCGCTGTACAATATATAATAAAGTCCAGCATTCTGTCGCAGCATGCTGGGACTTTAGTGGTAATGGTGACAGTTTTTATCGAGAGCTCAGCCATGCTACAGGTGATTGGGTGGTTGTTGTGTGTTTATGTATGGGGGGGGAGGGGGGGGGCAGTTGTGTGTGCTTGTATTTGGCAGTACTAATCTGCCAAATCCATAGGAGATAACGACTTAGCCAGTGGCCTCCTAGATAAATTGTTTGAGACTCCTGTATAGTGTTTGTTTCATATTCTCTTTCTGTTTAATCCTTTCATTCCTCCTTCCGTCCTTTCCATTCCTTTTTTCCATCCTTCTGCTGTTTTTAACTTGTGTACACTAGCTTGTCAGTCTAAGCTACATTACCAGCATTTCCCCACCCTGTCTGCCCTTATTATTTTCCTATTAAGAGATCTTGTAATATAATTTATTCCTGACTTCTGATATTTATTTATTTTTTAGTCAAATGAATCCAATACTTACTATTTATATTTCCTCCTCTCGATGTATGTGATTTCAGAAACCCTTTTTTTTTTGGGAGGGGGGGGGGTGGTATTTTGCCATCCCATTAGCCAGGCCCATCCCAAGTAGTTTGTATTCACCTCTCAGGGCAGGCCTTTAATCTTTCAGCTGTTTTTGCTCGGCAGTCTATATAGCTACTTTCTCTGCTTAGTCTCCCACTTATCTCCGAGTCCTCTAGTAAGTGGCGGCTCTGCTCGAAGATCACACAGACATAGTTCTGTCGCTTTGAAGTCAACACGTAGCTGTGACTGTCTATAAATTCAAGCAATAAGCATGAAACCAGTCAAACCTCACAGCGGGAAATACGCTTCTTGCAGAAAAAATAAAATAAAAATAAAATTAAAATCTGCCCTGTTCTCTATCTCTGTGAACTGTATGTTCTCTATTCCTCTCAGCAGAGTTGTACTTCCTATTTGAACCTAGAACCGTTTTTATTTCACAAAGTATTTTTTATTATTATATTTCACAGCATCAAGATAAACTGGTGCCCTTCGAAAATGACACCATGAACTTAATTTTTTTCATGTTATTCTCCTGACCTTATTTTGATATTTTAGCACTTTTTTTTTTTCGAGTACCTTGTGTAATGAAATCTACATATAACTAAGCACCAAATTATTCTCTTTTTCAAAACGAGTTATCATGGTTCCATTCTGCAATATCATACGCAGTTTCCTAGTGTATAAATTACGTGATTACAATTGTCACAAAGAGGCTGGATGTGCACCAGCCGTTCTTGCTAACCCGTATGCACCTATGCATACCATCGTCATTTGCTAAATTACATGTAAATTAAATTGCATTAAAATGGCTTTTGAATGAGGTTTATTGCTTTAATGCAATCGCAGTCAATTGCTCGAATGCATTCCAACTTTGTATAATCAAACGGCTGTTAAAATAAATCAGTACTCTGATTTTGTTTGTGTAGATCCCTTTCCCAATTAGCATATGCATTTTACCATTGGGAGCAAATTAAACCTGGTAGTAGTAATGTCTAAGAATAGAATCCCCATGAGGGAAGTATGTATGGTTTTGCATGTCTATAAACCTGATTTCACAAAGGATTCTGGGTAGAAGGATGCAAAGCAACATCTGGCCTTTCACGGGTTTTTGGGTTTTTCTGTTCTGCTTTGATTTAAAGGTTGCAGCCTGGGTAAATTAAGTATGTGTTAACGCACACAATTAAAACTGGTATTTGCCACCTACCAAGCTGGTAATGTTTTACACTCTTTTTAAAGTTGTGTAGTACTTACTTAAATAAATAAATAAAAAATAAAAAACATTCAAAGTCTACAAAATAAATAAATACATTAAAAAAATTATCATAAATTGTAGATTTTAAAATAAAAATGAAAACCAACTCCCCCTAATTTGTATACGAAAAATGCACAAGGATGTTCTGAAAAATGTTCAGACTTGGAGTAAATAAATAACTGTACAGCTTTTCCAGTATTATCAGTACATGAGCAGAAAATAATTTGTGAAGCAGGGCAAGGGAAGACTGTGCGCTATTTTCTCTTGGATAAGATGAATCGAGAACAGAATGCCCTTCAAATATATATATATTTTTTATGATTAGATTGGTAATATTCACTATAAACAGAGTAGATTATATATTTTATAAACAGAGTGTCTACGGAGTCGAACTTGTACTTAAAATAGAAGGGTCATACATGTATAGTGAAAAGGGATAGTTTCCCCCACAATAATGTATTTTTCTTTCTTTTAAAACAGAAAGATGAAAACTGCAGAAGTCTTCCCAGGGACACCAGTAACTGGTCTAAACAGTTTCAAAGAGATAATGCCCG
Source organism: Pelobates cultripes (assembly GCA_933207985.1). NCBI lineage: Eukaryota > Metazoa > Chordata > Amphibia > Anura > Pelobatidae > Pelobates > Pelobates cultripes. The sequence continues at coordinate 26,606,618 of OW240915.1, forward strand.
TTCGTCACTCAGCGCCAGTCACCCCCTGGTGGACAAATGGCTAGAGAGGCAGGATCAGGTAAAAGTCTGATTTTATTTGTTAACACAAACTTGGGGAGTCTAGAGCCAAAGCAGGATTACATAAGAGAGCAGTTATACATGGAACATGGTGCTGCTATTTGCATTGCCTATTTTAGTGTGGAAAGGCTTGTTTCAGGTAAGTAATGGAATGGATACACACATTGTGAGGGATAAGCACACTCTTACATGTTTCTCACAATGCATATATCTTAATACCTTACGTCCAGGGCTTGATACATTTGCTTGGAATCTAGGAACCAGCTAAAAAAGTTAGGAACAAGGACCACCAGAGCCACTACAGCTTAATGTAGAGAAAAGGCAGTGTTTACATTGCTGCCTAGTAACACTTCTAGTGGCAGTCACTCAGATGGTCACTAGAGGTGATTCCTAGTCCAGTGCTGCACAGTGTGTAGCACCAACATTTAGCATCTACACGTTTTGCATGAAGGCATTAAATGTTTCCACAGAGATGCATTGATTCATTGCATGTCTATGAGGAGATGCTGAATAGTGCATAAGCAATAGCCTCCCAAAACTTTCCTATGGGAAGGCATTGGATTGGCTGTGTCCATCAAGATTGAGGATTTCAGCCATTGCAGCAGGACCAAGCATGAGCAGAGGTGGGCTGGTCAGACACACACTGACAGATACTCTCGCTGACCGAGACAAACACACACACACACACTCTCGCAGACAGAGACACACACACACTCTCGCTGACAGAGACACACACACACTCTCGCTGACAGAGATACACACACACTCTCGCTGACAGAGACACACACACACTCTCGCTGACAGAGACACACACACACTCTCGCTGACAGACACACACACACTCTCGCTGACACACACACACACACTCACCGGCTGACAGCACACACACACTCTCGCTGACACAGACACACACACTCCTGAACAGCTGACACAGACACACACACTCGTGACAGACGCACAGACACACGCACACACACACACACTCCTCTGGCTGACAGACACACACACTCACGGCTGACAGACACACACACACTCTGCTGACAGACACACACACTCTGCTGACAGACACACCACACACTCGGACTGACACACACACACTCTGGACCAGACACACACCTCGTGGCTGACTCACCGAGACACACACACTCTGGCTGACAGACACACACTCCTGCGCTGACAGACACACACACACTCGCTGACAACACACACTCGCGTGACAGACCCACACACTCTCGCTGACAGACCACACTCTGCTGACACACACACACACTCGCTGACAGACACACTCACCGGCTGACAGACACACACACTCGCTGACACACACACACACACGCTCTGCGGCTGACACACACACTCTGGCTGACAGGACACACACACACACTCTGACAGACACAGAGGACAGAGACACACACACACTCTGCTGACAGAGACACACACACACTCGCTGACAGAGACACACACACACTCACGCTGACAGAGACACACACACACTCTCGCTGACAGACACACACACACTCTACGTGACAGGACACACACACACACTCTAAGCTGGAGAGACACACACACACACTCTCGCTGACAGAGACACACACACACACTCTGTGACAGAGACACACACACTCTGTGACAGAGACACACACACACCGCTGACGGGGCACACACACACTCTGGCGTGACAGGACACACACACACACTCTATTTGACACACACACACACTTGCTGACAGGCACACACACTGCTGACAGAGACACACACACACACACACTGACAGAGACACACACACACACTCTCGCTGACAGAGACACACACACACACACTCTCGCTGACAGAGACACACACACACACACACTCTCGCTGACAGAGACACACACACACACTCTTGCTGATGGGCACTGAGACCAACATACACCCACTCGCTGACAGGCACAGAGAAACGCACACACATACACACCCACTCGCTGACAGGCACAGAGACACGCACACACATACACACCCACTCGCTGACAGGCACAGAGACACGCACACACATACACACCCACTCGCTGATAGGCACAGAGACACGCACACAGTCATACATTTTACTGTATTTTAATTAATGGAAATCCACCCAGCCTCCATACATTTGGGAGAGCTGGACTGGATAGGCATTCCTAGGGTCCGGTGGGGCTGCTGTCCTCTTCCTGCTCTGTTCCTCCAGCATTAAGTGATACCATGGCTGGAGTGCCGTTATATTCCAGCACCCGGCATCACTGCTGGGTGCGCAAAGTAGCAGAGCCGTCAGATTACAGCTCACTCGCTGATAGCCTCCATTCCGCACAGCTGGCCGGCTCCAGTCTCCATCCGCCGGCTGCCTCCACTTTCCTACAGCCAGTCGTCTGCATTCTTCCATGACTGAATTGGCTGACCAACTCCAGGTGCCAGGATAAAATTCCTAGTCGCCATGGCGACCTGGCTCCTGGGATTTGTTGAGCCCTTACTTAAGTCTATGGCATAGCCTTTTGATAGTGAGCGCCAACCAGTGTGGGGTACATGCAGTACCCACTATCTACTGCCACTTTATATTTTCTCCTGAGTCATGGACGCGTAAACGTAAATCTGCAACAGAGAATACAATCTAATCTTTTCTCTTGCTAGACATCTGCCTATCACATCACATTGTATTGTCTGAAACGAGTTTCTGATCAGAAAAACTGTCGGGTCCTAGAGCCAATGTAACATCGTATGCATAGCTGTCTGCGTAGATTGAAAATTAATCACCTCTACCCCAGAAGCTCTTTCTAAATTATTTCAGATTTCAAGGCTCATTCTATGCCTATGATATGGACCAGCTAATTCATTGTACTACATTCTGAGTAGGTCAAAAAGACACTTCAGACACCAACACAAGTTTAAGTGTATTTGATAGGTTTGGCCTCATGTTCATGCTGATTGTTTTGTTTTTTTGTTTTTTTCTTTATATACAAATCTCTTTAGTTTTCCTAAAAACGAAACACAAAGTTTTGCAGCATAGCTCCACCCCCATAGCTATGTCTCCTCTTTTCAGAAAGCTATTTCCTTATTACATAGTTGCATAGCTGTCTAGGTTGAAAAACAGGCTAAAGTCCATCAAGTACAACCCTGAAGGCCATTATTTTATTTAAAATAATGACAAAAAATAACTATTGTAGCCAATTCCAGTTATGCCATAAAAGGCATATGACAATCAGATGTCTCCTTCAATCAACACCCTGTTAATATACATATCAATTATATCCATGAATATTCTGTTTATGTAAAAAAAACTCCTCGGAGCCTTTTTAATTTTTTTAATTTAAATTATCATTTTATTTTTGAGTTTCATTTGCTTGTACATAAAGTGTGACATTGCGGAAATTGAACCGTATTTTGCAATAGACATTTGGTAATGTAGTTAAATACATATGCAAACAATTACATGTGTCTTGCATTATACGATAACAGATATAAAATAACGAAATATAAAAGAATTAGAAATATTTCAGGGACTTCTGATACTGCATACCGTGTACTTTCTAAAGTGAATACATTGTATATTACAAATGTAATGTAGGGTGTCACAGGAGTGTGGCATGTATATCGAGAAAGTTTGGGTTGAGTTGACATAAGGAGCGCTTATATTTTCTTTGTTGTCCAATATCCCCATCTACCCCCGTCTACACTGGCTCTTTTGTTTGTTAGCATTGTCTTACAGTATCCACCCTCTGTATCCAGTCCGTAACAGAGGGTATTTGCCTCTTTCCAATGGGCCGGGATGAGTTGGTTTACCTCCATAATTAGATTGGTGATCAGGACGCACCCCTGCTGTTATGGTTTATATGATTGTGTGTATGCGTTTTCAGGTTTAAGCTATTGTGGAACATTGCCACCAAATATGTGCCGAGTGCGCGCTGGGCAAGTGGTATCTCCAACATGCATCGATAGCATTATTGTGCAATTTATAAATTTTCGCTGGAGTATAATATCAGCAGGTGAGGCGTTTATAGTTGCTTTCTTGTGATGCAAGATTTGTAGATGTCTGGTGTGCCCTAAGGAATATCTTCTGACTTTGTGTGATGTCGGTTTGCAATTCGTCTGACCACTTCACTGTTAAGCGAGAACTTGTGTTTGTGATTTTTGTAAGAGCGTGTACATGTTGGAGAGACGTTTTCTGTTTCAAAGGTTGTGATAGACATTGTTGCTCAAATGACGTTAGGTCTCTAATACCGTCCGATATGAGTTTAATGCCTTGGATGAAGTGTGCCAATTGTGTATATTTGGAGGTGTTGTGTACCTGTGGGGGGTTGTGTTGAGAGGAGGCTGGTTAAAGTTTTCCACTTATCCCCGTGTACCACATTTGAGCATGAGGGTAGGGTTTGTCATGGTACATTTTGTACGTTTACCCGAATTCCCTTCTTGGAAGATGGGGTTATGTGTAAGCGGGTATAGTGGAGAGGGGGATAGGGAGATAGAAGTCCGGTTTGCCTAGTTGACTCCCAAACTCTGAGCATTGCAGTGATGGTCAGGTGCTGTTTGTGTTTTAGAAACATTTGACTAGACTTATGCCTGGGGACCGTGAGGATGGGGATCTCAAAAAAGGAAGCATCTATTTTTGCGCATTGGGTGATAGAGTTTGCATTCGTCCACTCATACATCCTATCAGAGCTTGACAAATTTGCTTTAAATATAGGAGCAGTTCTTTTTTCCAATGACAAAAATAAAATTCTTAAAGGAACACTAGTCACCAGAACCACTGTAGCTTAATGTAATGGCTCTGGTGTCTATAGCCTGTTCTTTTAAGAACTGTATATTTGTTTTTGGAAAAAAAACTAAATCTTAATTAAAGTTTCTGCTATCTAGACATTAAAGAGTCTCAAATCTTCATTCAGCACCTCAATGCTCGAGGAGCTGAACGTTACCCATAGACATGCATTGATATAAAGCATCTCTATGAGGATATGCTGATTAGTGCAGCATTTTGTGGTGCATGCTCAATAGCTTCCCAATGCTTTCATGTGGAAAAGCATTGGATTGGCTGAGATCATCAAAATTATCTCAGCTATGGAGGCGTGCCAGCCTTAGTGAGACAGGCAGGTCGTTGGAAAAAAGGTAAGTAAAAACACCATTCCCGTGTGACCGAAGGGGAGCTGGTGACACACACACACACACACACACACACTCTCTCTCTCACACACACTCACAAAGTATTTTTTTTACACACTCACTCACCCACTCACTCACCCACAGACATACACACACACACACACACACACACACAGAAAAAAAGATAAATACATATATTACCACCCTCCTCTTACCTACCTTGTGGGCGCAGGAGGAGCTTTCCTTGGGTCCAGTGGCACTGGGAGCAGGTTACAGATGTGGCTGAAAGGAGTGGGCTGCCTCTGATCCAGATTCACACTCTCCTGCCTCTGTTGCTGGGACAGTGCACCGGGAGGAAGTGACAGGAACTTAACTACTATCTCCCGGCGCCGAACCAGTGCAGGGGAATGGGCGGGCCGGCGTGTGGACGTGCAGCTCTGCCGAATGAGCGCAGAGGGCATGTGGCTCTGCAGAATGGGCGGTCGAGCGAGCGGCTCTGCAGAATGGGCGGTAGGCTCTGCGACCAGAGATCTCTCAACCTGTTTTACGGTTAGCTTGTCCTTCTCCTACGTAGTCTCAGTGCCGGGAGGAAGTCGTTACAGTTCCCTTCACAGGGCTTCACAAATTCCAGGTGCGACCTGGCACCTGGGATTTGTCAAGCCCTGTCCTAGTTAGATGTATAGCTTTGTGGTAAACGTCTATATTAGGGAGTCCTAGACCCCCTAGAGGACAGGTGAGGAGAGAGTTTGCCAAGCGTGGATGTTGGTGTGACCAGAGAGGACGTAAACAAAGTCCTGACTAGGTCAAATCTTTTTTTGGTGAGTACTATGCAGGTTGTCTAAAGGATATACAGAATGTGGGGTAAAACATTAATTTTTAAGATGTTGTGTCACGTGCGTGGGCTATAGGCCCAGCCGAGACAGTGGGGAGAGTGTGGAAGTGACAGGGTTACTGACACCAGACCCCTGGTTACCTGTTGCTAGTCCCAGCAACCACTCAATTAACCCCTGCAATCCCTTCTACACTAACCCCCTTAATACACTTTCTACTGCCACCACCAAGACTTTTAAACCCGGGCGTCTTAGGTTACCCCACACACAGGAGAATTATAGTATCACAGTTCTACTTTTACTGATAAAACATATATAGTTAACCCCTTTTTGGTAACGTGTTTACCTGAGCTTTCCTCTGGAGAGTGAAGCTCATAGAGAACAGAGACACAAGCTGATTAAGTAAACATTTAATCTGACAAAAAGGATTCACAGTGCTGAGTACAAAATACAGAAATAAATGACATACAGAAAACAAATTGCAAAACAGTACATAAAATAAAATAGGAGAAAACACAAGAAATTCCTTACATATATTTACCCCATATAGAATTCTTGTGGGAGTCTTAGATGGTATAGGTCTCCTAGAAGTTACTGACAAAAGAAAAATGAATAACTGACTTCCCTGGATAGTCCAACACCCTCATATATCTAAACTAGTTGTTTCTCAGTGGGCAGACCCCTGGGGGGGATCAGAGGGGGCTGGTCTGGCAGTCTATTCCCACCGCTGCCACCAGTTTGTCACGAGCGTGGGCTATAGGCCCAGCCGAGACAGTGGGGAGAGTGTGGAAGTGACAGGGTTAATGACACCAGACCCCTGGTTACCTGTTGCTAGTCCCAGCAACCACTCAATTAACCCCTGCAATCCCTTCTACACTAACCCCCTTAGTACTACTGCCACCACCAAGACTTTTAAACCCGGGCGTCTTAGGTTACCCCACACACAGGAGAAATATAGTATCACCGTTCTACTTTTACTGATAAAACATATATAGTTAACCCTTTTTGGTAACGTGTGTACCTGAGCTTTCCTCTGGAGAGTGAAGCTCATAGAGAACAGAGACACAAGCTGATTAAGTAAACATTTAATCTGACAAAAAGGATTCACAGTGCTGAATACAAAATACAGAAATAAATGAAATACAGATAACAAATTGCAAAACAGTACATAAAATAAAATAGGAGAAAACACAAGAAATTCCTTACATATATTTACCCCATATAGAATTCTTGTGGGAGTCTTAGATGGTATAGATCTCCTAGAAGTTACTGACAAAAGAAAAGATGAATAACTGACTTCCCTGGATAGTCCAACACCCTCATATATCTAAACTAGTTGTTTCTCAGTGGGCAGACCCCTGGGGGGGATCAGAGGGGGCTGGTCTGGCAGTCTATTGCCCACTCTATGAAATTCCTTGTGTCCAGCTCTGGTGATGGCTATCTAGATGTTTTATGGTCTAGGCCTGGTGCAAGATCAAAGACCACAATAAATGTCATCCCAAGGTTTACAAAAAAACAACTCTTAACATATATAAACACACATCAAACACCAACTCATGCTTTTGGCATGACACCTCCCCCTTAAGATGGTGGACAGAAAAATTCAGCCACAGGCTGATTTATCTGTCTACCATTAACCCTCTAGTTGCCGAGACAGGCCATCTGCCCTTTTTGTGCTGGGCAGTGAAATTATACTGTTGGAGGATAGGGCTCCAATGGAGCAGTTTATCAGTGTTACCTGTCACCTGCAGCAGGTTGTGATCAGTCCAAACCACAGCTACATCCTCAAACATGCCTGATTTGCCTGTTTCAATTCCCCATCGATCTCTGGTAACATCCCTTAAACCACACCCACTGCGCTCATGTAGTAGTTGTAAGGGGAAGAAACCAATGGATTTCTGCAGCACTCCCCGGTAAGCCCACAAAAAAGCAGAAAGAGAACACTCCCAGGATAGATGTGCTGTATCAACATCCATCATCTCTTTCATTTTGCGGTCTGTCTGCTGGCCTTGTTGCACTATCAGACTCTGAACCTTTGGTTCACAATCAGAAAGTTGCTTAGGTGTATGCGTGAGTTGTGATAAACTGACAAGGTTCCTGGTTCCTCCAACAGTATGTTTCCCTGCAGCCATCCTTCCTGGACCCACAAGCTGAGTCTGTCTGTGCCCCTCACTTTCACTCCGGGTCATCACACATACCAAACTTTGGAAACTGGCTAAGTCTGGCGCAGAGTAAAGCTCACACACCCTCTGCCCTCCCTCATAGCCTTGCTGTCCCTTCACATTTTCACCCACCACATCACATACATCTGCTTCAGGCACATATTGGCACATATATTCATTCAGCCCCCTCTCGCTGGAAGGCTTTTCCCATACATTTTCACAGGACACATTTGACCCCCCTTGATCAGATACAGAATTTTGCACACACTCGCATAATTTCTTCTCCAAGGCAGGCCATCCTCTCGCAATCTCACATAGCCCCTCAGACTCTGCAGCCGTGACCCACTGCTGACTTGTTACCACTGCTGACTTGATACCCTGGCTCTCACCTTCCTCCTCTCCCTTACTCTCTGACATCCCAGCCTCACAGTATTTTAATACAGGCACATCACTACTCACCCCTATGTTACATTTGGTAGACATCACTGGTTCAGTTACAGGTAGATATTTATCCACACCCTGCTCTCCCTCCCAGCAATCACACTTCACAATGTCTCCCAAAGTTTCACACAATACCTTAGGTGGAGCAGTCAGTCCTGGCTCACAAACAGTGTCCTCTGGAGCATAGTGGCAGAGCATCCTGCCCAAATCATTCCCCAACAGAACATTAACAGGGATATCCTCCGAAACCCCCACTTCCCGCAAACCTTTGCCCGCACCCCAATCAAGGTACACACATGCCAGGGGCACAGCGGGACGCACACCCCCAATTCCTTTGATGGACATGGTTCTTCCAGGGATTATGTCCTCCGTATTCACCACTTCAGGGCGCACCAGGGTGAATGAAGCTCCAGAATCTCTCAGTCCCACGGTCACTTGGTCACCCACAATTACACTCTGCAGGTTATCCTCTTGTTTCCCCACGGACCCACCCACAAGCAATACTGATGGTGCCCCTCCACGGACTGGTGAGGGCATATTCCTAGTGGGGCAAGTCCTGCTCAGATGACCAATCTGGTTGCATCGAAAACAACGGCGGGCATCTGACTCACTTGACATAGCCCCGGCTACGCTGGCAGTCGGCGGTGAAGTTCTCACTGCAGATCTTACAAGTGGTGATTGAACTGTAGCTTCTCTCCAGGTCAAAGTAGCAGCTGACACAAGTCCACGCCTGGATGTGGGTGCATGGATGTCTGCATAGTCATCTGCCAGTTCTGCAGCAGCCCTAGCATTTTTTGGCTTTCTTTCCAAAATCCACTCTCGTACATTAGGGCTCCGGGTCTGCAAGAACTGCTCCAGGACCATTAAGTCATTAAGGGCTTCATAGGTAGTAGCTTGTACTCCTGTTACCCATTGCCGGAACGTGGTTTCTAATTGTGCAACATATAGAATGCAGCTGGATGATGGGCATTGCTGCATACTCCTAAACTTTTTCCTGTAAGACTCAGGAGTAAGGTTAAAAGTTTTTTGCAATGCAGATTTGATTGCCTCATAGTTGTTATCAGTCTCTGGGGGAAGGGACACAAACACATCCAAGGCTTTCCCTTTCAGTTGTGGAGTTAAATATCTAGCCCACTGGTCTGAGGGTAGTTGATGCTGCCTGCATACTTTCTCAAAACTTTTTAAAAATACATCCAAATCTGTCCCTTCTTCGAGGGAAGGAAAATCATCCTTACGGAGCCTACGTGTGCTGGACTCTGATGCATTGCTGTTCAGTGAGGACTGAAGGGTAAATTGCAGTTTAGCAAGTTCCAGCTCATGTCTCCTTTGTGCCTCCTTTGCTAGCCTCTCTGCAGATTCCCTTTCTGCAGCCTGCTGTTGGATCATCACATGCAGGGCCTCCTGAGGATTTGCAGCCATCAGTTGCCGAAATAAATCAGTTGAGCAAATGTCCTTAATGTTTTGAGGGGTACAACCACCAGGCATTTCAGTAAGCAACACTCCTGCAGTAGTAGGGAGCTCGGTAACCCTTTCAGTGTCCGTCTCTGGCTGGAAAATATGGCTGTCAGCCTCCACAAGGTCAGCAATAAGTTGTGCCTTATTTTTGCCAAAAGTTGGTAAATTCTTTTCTTGGCACAACAATTCCAAGGCCTCTTTTGATTGTTTGCGATAGGCCTCCATATTCAAAAATAGGATAGAGAAAGAAAAACAAAAGATGGGAGGGGAGAACTGTTTTGCACTTTGTATGTATTTTAAATCAGCACTGAGCTTGGTCTCTGGAAATTACACAAAAACAAGTATGCAATTTCTTTTAGTGCTAAGACCCCCTTTACAGGTAAAATCTAGTAAGCACTAAAAATCTCTAAATATATCCCACTAGCTGCCGCCAGTTTGTCACGTGCGTGGGCTATAGGCCCAGCCGAGACAGTGGGGAGAGTGTGGAAGGGACAGGGTTAATGACACCAGACCCCTGGTTACCTGTTGCTAGTCCCAGCAACCACTCAATTAACCCCTGCAATCCCTTCTACACTAACCCCCTTAATACAGTTTCTACTGCCACCACCAAGACTTTTAAACCCGGGCGTCTTAGGTTACCCCACACACAGGAGAATTATAGTATCACAGTTCTACTTTTACTGATAAAACATATATAGTTAACCCCTTTTGGTAACGTGTTTACCTGAGCTTTCCTCTGGAGAGTGAAGCTCAGAGAACAGAGACACAAGCTGATTAAGTAAACATTTAATCTGACAAAAAAGGATTCACAGTGCTGAGTACAAAATACAGAAATAAATGACATACAGATAAATTGCAAAACAGTACATAAAATAAAATAGGAGAAAACACAAGAAATTCCTTACATATATTTACCCCATATAGAATTCTTGTGGGAGTCTTAGATGGTATAGATCTCCTAGAAGTTACTGACAAAAGAAAAATGAATAACTGACTCTCCCTGGATAGTCCAACACCCTCATATATCTAAACTAGTTGTTTCTCAGTGGGCAGACCCCAGGGGGGGATCAGAAGGGGTTGGTCTGGCAGTCTATTGCCCACTCTATGAAATTCCTTGTGTCCAGCTCTGGTGATGGCTATCTAGATGTTTTATGGTCTAGGCCTGGTGCAAGATCAAAGACCACAATAAATGTCATCCCAAGGTTTACAAAAAAAAACTACTCTTAACATATATAAACACACATCAAACACCAACTCATGCTTTTGGCATGACATGTTGATCCTGCAAAACCATCTATAACTCTGTTTGTGCTATATTTTCACATCTTTAGATATGGCTGTCAAGAGTGGGGGAAAGTTACGTTCGTATAATTGCTCAAGTTTATGTGATAGGTGTATCCCTAGGCATTTGATGGAGTTGTTGGTCCATGTAAAGTGGTACCTCTGTTTCAGATTTATGTCTATATCTGACGTCATGTTCAAGGGTAGTAACTCACACTTAGAGAGATTAGCTTGGAAATTGGATATCCCACCATAGATATCCATTTCTGCAAGGATATGTGGGAAAGTGTTTAGTGGATCTGCGACAGTGAAGAGTAGGTTATCCGCAAAAGCAGAGACCTTGTATTCTTCCCCAAAGATTTGAAAGCCTCGGATCTGCTGGTTGTCTCTGATTCCCTGTAAGAATGGTTCCAATACCAGTATAAATATAAGCGAAATTCGCCTGTAACTACCACAATTCTCTGGCTTTTCCCCAGGTTTTGAGGAGTAAGGCTATGTTTGCTTCCAACCCAGACGGAGGCAGGGAAGGGGAATTGGTTATGTAGTTGAAGGAGTTTATGAATGGTTGTGCTAGAACCGATATTAGGATCTCATAGTATTTGCCCGAGAAGCCATCTGGTCCCGGGCTTTTGCTTAGTGCGATGTGTTTGATTGTTTGACGAAATTCATCTACTGAAAGAGGGCTATCTAGGAACTCCATCATATTATGTGGTACAGTAGTTTTAATCCTTTTCGAAAGGAAGTCTTGTATATCTTGTGCCGAGGGTGGTTTTTCCTTCAAGTTGTATAGTTTTGTGTAGTAAGATTGAAAGACCTCATTGATGTCTGGCTTAAGACATGTCTGGGTGCCATTAGGAAGTTTAATGGTTGATAAAGGTAGTTTGTCTACCCTGTTGTAGGGATTGGGCTAGAATGCGTCAGCTTTTGCCTCCCTGAGTAGGAAGTGTGTTTAGTTGTAGCTTGCGTTTGGTTTGCAAATTTAATATTGTCGTGCGTTCAGACCTTTTAGCAGTCAATGCCTTATACATTTCCGGTGTTTTGTCTGTGCTATGTCTTTCTTCAAATATTTTAATGTCGGTAAGTCGTAGCTGGATGTGTTTGTCTCTTTTGCGTTTCTGGGATGAGGCTGCTTTAATTAGCGTTCCTCTCCGAACGCATTTATGGGCTTCCCGTAGTATGATAGGTGTGGTGTCAGGGTGTGCGTTTTCCTCAAAGTACCGTTTGGCAGTCTCCTTTAGCTGATTAATAACGTCTGTGTTATTGAGCAGTAGATCATTTAGTTTCCATTGGGGGGAGGCGTGTTGTAGAGACGGGATAGAAATTTCAAGAGACAGGTGCGTGATTGGGCCACGTGATCGCTCCATAGGAGGATGATTTAATGAGGTGCAGATGCTCAAGGCCTTTTTTTAACATTATCTGTAGAATCTGATAACGCAACCTATTTAAATAGATAATTCCACATCTTTATTGTCCTTGCCGTAAATAACCCATTCCTCCACTGTTATTGAAAATGCCTTTCTTCTGGTAACAGGTATCGGATGTACTTAGCTCAGCCAATGAGAGAGCAGTGTGGGCTGGCTTGCTGACATCACTTCTCCTTACAGCCAGTCACTGTCTTATTCTTATTCCTGTCGAATTGGTTATAGGGGAATAGTCAAGTCAACCACTCACCGATGACTGATGTAGCTGAGATTGAAAAGCATGTCTGTTCTTAAGGCTGTCTAGATTCTTCATTGGTTGGGTCACATTTAGTTTATCTTAGACTTGTTAAAGTCCCAGAGGTCACTACGACCTAGTGACTCAAACTTCAAGGAGAATGAAAAGAATCTCCCAGATGTGGGATCTTCATTCAGTATCTACTGGTTTTTGTAGAAAAAGTGCGGTTTCATGCGTTTAGTTTTATTTTTGTTATAAAGTATCTCTCTGAAAATGTGATGTTTCTCTTTGCGCCTCTGACAGGACTTTGTTATAGGAGGATATCCAATCCCAGCAAGACCTTTATTATTACTAGCATTGTATCCATTTCAAATGAAAATGGGAATGGGACCCACAGCTAGCAAAATCATTTTCTAAACCAGTCTACTCCCTTTATTTCATTCCTGTCCAGACTGATACAAAAAATTTGATTTTCTAAAATCAAATTGTACAAAATCACTAACAGCAGTGATGCAAATTAAAACAATACAGACCTATGTAAGTTAATCTCTACGCATTATTAAACAAGAAAAAAAAAAAGAAACTCAGGTTTTATTTGCGCGGTCCTTCTAGCTACACAGCCTACACACAGCTACTTAGCAATGTAAATAGGAAAATGAAAAGTATTGCGGCGATTAACTCAATTTTGTAATCTGAATGTAACTCAATTTCCAGTATTAAGGTCAGTGAATGCTGGAAGCTTGTTTTATTGACTTGTTTAAAGAGAGTAAACATGCCAGGTTGCCACAGAGAACTTATTTCTATCACTTTATTTCCGAAGTCGATTTATTATTCCCCTAATGTATTTTTTTTACCGACTTGTTGGCAAGTGATTCTTATTCAGAAACAACTCTTCATTTTGATCAACCTGAAAAAAACTCAAGCCATTAGTGATTTACCTCTAATCTGTTAAATCTTACATAAAAAAAAATCTGGATATCTTTGAATAATATACAATGCATGTGATTATCTACTCCTCTATCTCATAGTAGTAGTGGCTGGTATATTGAACGATTTGCAGATCAGTAATGTTGGGGCTACCTTTTGAATGAAAGTTTAAAGGGATACTTTAACTTCTCTGTAAAACACTGAAAGTCAGCTATAACTTGTATTAAAGGACCACTATAGTGCCAGGAAAACATACTCGTTTTCCTGGCACTATAGTGCCCTGAGGGTGCCCCCACCCTCAGGGACCCCCTCCCGCCCGGCTCTGGAAGGGGGAAAGGGTTAAAACTTACCTTTTTCCAGCGCTGGGCGGAGAGCTCTCCTCCTTCTCTCCTCCTCCTGGGCTGAATGCGCACGCGCGGCAAGAGCTGCGCGCGCATTCAGCCCGTCGCATAGGAAAGCATTTACAAGGCTTTCCTATGGACGCTGGTGTGCTCTCACTGTGAAAATCACAGTGAGAAGCACGCAAGCGCCTCTAGTGGGTGTCAATGAGACAGCCACTAGAGGAAACAGGGGGAAGGCTTAACCCATTCATAAACATAGCAGTTTCTCTGAAACTGCTATGTTTATGAAAGAATGGGTTAACCCTAGCTGGACCTGGCACCCAGACCACTTCATTAAGCTGAAGTGGTCTGGGTGCCTAGAGTGGTCCTTTAATCATCTTTGATATAATGCTCCTTTTTCTTTTAATTTTCTATTAAATATTTACCAGCTGACATAACATAATCCAGTTCGGTCTGGGCCCAGCCAAGTCTTGCATTGCAGGAGGGGAAGAAAAAAAACATGTCAGCTTCCTAGCTTCTCTCTATGCACCAAACCTTCCAAGTGTCCCTATGTAGTAGGGGCAATCCATATTTTAGACCCAAATCCCTTTGTCCATCTTTTTTTCTCCACTGTAGCCATTCTTTAGGTGTGCTTGAGTGTATAACAAAACTCAATAGCAATAAAACGAACAGTAATATGTGTTTAAACTACAATAAATGTGTTTAGAATTCGGTTTGTGTAAATAAGATACATTGTTGTTTATCTTGTTCTAAATTACATTTTAGTTTCCGTATATGAATTGTTATATGCAAGTCACCTACAATTTCCTATTGCAGCCCCACCACTGGCAACATTACCACTTACACCATTAAAATAGTTTTCTCTCTTTGTCCACTTGCAATGCTACTTGGTATACTCTCTATATACTGATGGACGGGGCAGACCTTATAAAAATGATTGAAAGGGAGCAGAGATTAAAGAGCTCATTTTCTTTATAGAGGCAAATATAGCAGTGTAGATGTCTATATTTAATTTTAAATATGGGGTCGATAAACATAGTATTAAAAACGCTGGGAAGTGATGTTTCAACGTTTTGATTATTAACTGCACTTGGCTATAATTCATTCCTGTAGAACTAGTTTAAAAAAAAAAAGTGGAGGGGGGGAGGTTGGGCATGAAATGTAAATAGTTAATCCTTTTGGTAATCCGTAATCATGATCTGCTTGGCTGTGTTCCCTGCCTCTCTAAGTAACCTCCAGTAAGCCAGAAGCCCCTGCTAGGAGCCTCTATTAGCTCTCATGAGCTGAGTCATGCAGTGTAGGGTCATCTCATCAGCTAACAACCTTTAGCCAATGAGCTAAGCCCTGATCCACCCAGCTTAGCTGATGCAGAGAGCTTCTGGCTGTTTAAAATGATTTGACTGCTTATACCGGGGAGACACTAGTGCAGTCCTGGCACTGTAACCAGTAGTTTAGTGGTAGTAAAGTCTGTAGACTTTACACGCTTCTTTACACACAAGTTGTGGATATTGGACAGAATGACCCTGTACTACGTACAGATAAATGAGGGTCTGGTCTTTGTTTTCTGATCGTACGTGGGCTATTCTGCTATTAGAGACATCTTCCCACCCGAGGTCCCAAATCTGTCCTTGCAGCCATTGCCCCTCAGCTCTAATTTGCTTGAAAACATGTCTGTCCGTGCCACAAGGTTTGCATTGCAGTAACGTGCAGTACATTACTGAAATGAACAGCTGCATTTTAGACCTTCAGAGTTTAATATTGCTAATGAGTATAGATCTAAACAAATTAATATTGTTAACTTGAGTTTCATTGCCAAGCCCTTTAAAGTGATTTTACAAAACTGAAAAATGAGTTTTATCCTCCTCCCCTGCCTCCAAATAATGATTTAAAGCCATTCTCTCTTACAGAAATACGCCTGTTATATCTATTATAAAGTGCGTGTCCAGTGTGCTACATTTCTGCCTCTGCAATGCGTTCTGTCCTTAAGCTTATTTTGGCTTTAAGAGGTTTTAGATCACACATCTCTCATGTTCTAACGAACAATTAGCCTCTTCACTTCTGAGTTGCAGACAATTTTTTTTGCTGTTTTGACTATTTGTATAAAAGAGGAGCTATAACTCATAAAGTCGCATACACGCACCTTCTTCCCAGGTGACACAGTGGTGTTTTGCCCCGTTAGACCTATAATTGTGTTGGGCTTCATTCACATCTTGGAATGACTGCCTGCATAGTTGTTTGCATCGTGGGTTCCACTTCAGGTCAATTCCACACATTTGCTGATTTTTTTCTCTTCCACAATCTTTAAATTACAGTTATACCTACCCGAAGGTGAACTTGTCAACCCTATATTCTGTTCACTTTAAATGGAGTGTTGTGGATACTCTACCGGTACATCATGTTCAGTCTGCAGATAGTCTGAGACGACGTGGGAGGTGGTGACTGGATATTTCACTTGTGCAGCTGGGATGCTTCACATAGACGGTTTAGTACTGATGAAGAGGTTGGATGAAGCAATAAACAAGGATTTGTTTGCATAGTTTATAAATTCTACTTTTTCTGTGAATCCTTTTTAATGTGAGTCAGTCGTGAATGTGTGCTGGGAAGTGCTATGCAGAACATGTTCTTTTACATTTCTCTGTAGCTGCTCAGCTTTTGCATACAGATTTATTTAGCAGGAAATATTTTATATGCCCTAGAAAAGTGATGGCTAACATCACTGTAGCAGCAGGGCTACTTTACATGATGCCTAGCAAGCCACAGTGTTTCATATAAGTACCAGTACCAAAACTTGTTATAGCAAGCCTAGTTTGCACCTCTAAACTGTCCATTTTCTTTTTGTTCCCACCCCTGTTATACACGTTATCAGTCCAGTTACACTCTGTTTCCTCCCCTCTCTTATTTTGGTATTATTTTGCTTATATTATGGAATACACTCTATAAGATAGTGTATTCCATAATATCTTTAAGTAGCATTACGAGTTTTATTTTCCAGACAAGCATAGAATTTTGTCCATATGCTTTGTGTGTGTTATTGCACACTTGCCAACATTGAGTCCATCATCTCCACATAGCTCTGATGCATTGGGCTCCCGAGCGAAGTCACTGTCTCCATTATGGTAGAAGTGGGGATTAAAAAAACAAAACAAAAAAAACACCACAACAGTTTTCATAGGAAACTAAGTGAATTTTAAGAAATTAATCAGAACTGTGTGTGTGCAAAATAACTACACAAACTCTATATTTAAAACATTTATGCCAAGCACAGTGTCTGAGTTAGTGGCCTATATTAGTGGTTCTTAAAGGATCATCCATGCACTAGAACCACTACAATATCATAATAAACAATGTCATGATTTTGGTGCCCGTGCACTCCTGATACCCCCAATTTGATGTGGAAAGGGTCTGCAGGGTGCTGCTCCCAACTTTCTCTCTGCGGCCAGGAGAGCCTGAAGCTTCAGTTTATCAAAACATTTTTCACTTTTAAATCGATCTCCATGACTCATTCTTCAACTTTTATGTAAAATATATCAAAATTAATTCTGGAAAACACCAGGTGATCCCCACTGCGCTTACGATGCAGTACTTCTAGACTAACCAATCTATAGGAATTGCCTGGGGTATTATGAATATTATTTACCTTATCCAATCTTTAGGAAATCTCTGAAATAGCATGGGGATCCAATTTTAGTGCACAGTCCCAGTGTTAAAAGGTAGCTGGATTAGTTTACAAAGCCTGGTCCAGTGTTCCCAGCACAGAATGTAAAGGGGTTAAATTAGGACAGAGAGAGTTTAAAAAAAAGAGTAGCACAAACAATAGGTGTTGGTTGTGCAAAAATCTCACATGTGACAGTTTCCTTTTAAGGGCAGTTTTATTGAGATTCTCCTGATTCTCTAAAGTACTGTAGCTTTCAGTGTAATTTAATTAATTGAGTTTGCATAAAGTGAAATAAGATTAAATACTAGCAGAATCATGAAATGACAATATGTAGCAATTTATAGAAAAGCTAACCAGCTGTAGACTCTACAAACTCTAAGGTTCACGTCAGGTAAATGAGTTAATTTAATCTATAGAGGGTGCTGGCAAACTTGTAGAATAATTCCCATTTTTGCCTGAAGTTTGGATTGCAGTCTCTGCGGTAATTGTGTATAAATAAATCTATTACTAAATAGTAGGCAGTGTAACTTTCTGTCACGTAAATGTTATCATGCCTGCCCCCCAAATTATAGTCTCTCATTAACAAGTATAAGCAGTTATGATTCCTCTGCTGTTCACCAGTAATTCTGGACCTTGCTTTTTAGACCAGGGGTGCACAAAAGGTAGATTTCCCAATGTTGTAGAACAACAACTCCTATTATGCGTGCCATAAAACATCATGGAAGCTGTAGTTTTAAAACATCTGGGGATCTACCTTTTGAGCACCCAAGAGTAAGACCATAGCTTGTCTAAAAGACATTAACAATAAATTGCCTTGGATTGGAATGTCATTAAACAAATTACCTCCTCTCCCAAGGTCTTTTACCCCACCTCACTATGCTCACTTAATCGTCTCACTGTTTATTGTAATTTAAATATGCCTTCTAAAACAAAAACAGGTGATAATTGTTGCATAACGTAGATATGGTGCATGGGTATCGATACAACTCATTGTGTGGGGTAGGTAGGAGCTAAACCCTCTTATAAGTCCTAAATCTGTTACATTGTATTCAAGGAATTTATAGAATGTTGATGACTTCCACAATCTATAGATGAAATGTTAGGTTCGATGTTTGCATGTGCATGACCTGGAATTTACTGCAGACCTCAAGATCCCAGCCGTTCGGTGTCATCAATCTAGATATCTTTCTTACCACATCTTAATTTCCTGAAAAAAAAAAACCCCCATAGTGCCATCAAACTATTTCCTCGCTTTGTGCCTCCCTCTCTAAGGAGACTGGCAGGCCTGATAGCACGGTGTCTGTCATACCATTTATTTTTTCACTAGAGTTTTCTAGGACTTCTGTTCTTCAAGATCATTAATAACTGATAGACTGGCCCAAAATTGCAATCTGGGCTGACAGTCTTTGTGTATCCTAAAGCAGTAATATTTTAAACTTATCGCATCTGTTGGTTCTGAATGCATGTGAGATTCACTGCTTTTCTTTCTTCTCTTCTGCCAGTTTTAACCATCTGCTTATCTGTTTTGAAAGTGCAGTTCTGTTCGTTCAGTATTTCTGCTTTTCTTCTTTTCAAAGCATTGGGTTTGTCTTCACCCAAAAAACCTTTTATCATATATTTGCAAGCCTTTTGGTTTCAGCACACCCTACAACTTACAGGAGTGTAGCCAGGGCCAGATTAACAGCCCAGAGGGCCTGGTGCTGACAATTATGACGGGCCTAATTATAGAATCATAACGACCAAAAACACTAAAACATTCCCAAGCATCATGAATCTGATGGTGCAGGAGAGAAAGAAAACAGCAGCTATAATAAAACACATACCCTAGGCTAATCTCCCTCTAACCTATGTTTTCATCTTTCAAGTAAATCCATAACCCCTAACAGTAGTGTCCAGACAAGCAGGAAGTCAATGGGCACAGTAAAAGGGTGTGCCACCGACACAAATCACGTAACCTGCCAAAAGGGGGCGAACATGCCCAAAAAGAGGACATGTCTGCACAAAGAATTTGAAGGCCAGCCTGGCATGAATGCATGTCAAACTGCCTGCCAATCATGCAGCTAGCCAACTAAGGGCATACTATGCAGACAGCACCCTGAGCTTGGCATAAATGCATCTAATGATGCGCTTGCTCAACGCTTTCTAAAGGACTGTTCCCTAGCACTCGCTGGTCCACTTGTCTCCTTACCTTCTTACTAGCAGGCAGACGCTCCTGGTATATAGTCTGGAACAGAGAAAAGCTGTATGTAGTGAGTGTAGAAGAAAGGGAACATGCCACAGTGTTAGAGAGACCAAAGTCAGCATTACCTTAAAGGATCACTATAGGGTCAGGAACACAAACATGAATTCCTGACCCTATAGTGTTAACACCACCATCTAACCCCCCTGGGCCCCTCATGCCTCCATAAATATAGTAAAAATCTTACTGTATTCAAGCCTGAACCTGTAACTCTGCATGCTGTTAGACTCATGCAGAGTTACATCATTAGAAGTGGTGGCCTGATCCAATCATAGTGCTTCCCCGTAGGATTGGCTGAGACTGACAAAACTGCAGATCAGGGGCATAGCCAGCATGATTCAAACACAGCCCTGGACAATCAGCATCTCCTCATAGAGATGAATTGAATAAATGAATCTCTATGAGGAAAGTTCAGTGTCTGCATGCAGAGGGAGGAGACACTGAATGTTTGGATGCTTTTTAGGCAGCCATGACCCAGGAAGCATCTCTAACAGCCATCCAAGGAGTGGCCAGTGAAGTTATCACTAGGCTGTAATGTAAAGACTGCATTTTCTCTGAAAAGACAGCGTTTACAGCAAAAAGCCTGAAGGTAATGATTCTACTAACCAGAACAAATTCAATAAGCTGTAGTTGTTCTTGTGACTATAGTGTCCCTTTAACTAATTTCATTGTCAGCCAGTCCACACAAGTTTTGTTCCCATACATCCCTCTTAAGTTTCCATACTTAAGAGTATGTGAAAAGTAGTTAGGGTTGCCACCTTTTTGCATAATTAAATATGTATGGGTGACATAACATGATGTAAATCACAAGGAGTGACATAAGAGAAAATGCTGTAAAATCACCAAAAAACTACTTAGTTTGATTATGCTGTATAGATGGATTCCTCCCAGTGCCCCCATGTGTCGATTACTCCAGGTCTCAGCGTTCCTATGTATCAGTGTCTCAGTGCCCCATGTGTCCCCAGGTCTCCCAGTGACCCTATGTATCACAGTGTCCCTATGTATCAGTGTCTCAATGCCCCATGTCTCCCTGTGTCCTCCAGTATTCCCATGTGTCTATGTCCCCATGTATGTGTCACTAGGAAGACGGGGAGACCTGGGGACACGGGGAGACCTAGGGACACAGAGACACCAGTGACACTGGGAAACTAGGGGACACTTGAAGACATGGGGACACAGACACTAGAGACACTGGCTGGGGGACATGGGGACCTTGAGACAGGGGGCACTGGGAGACATGGGGACACTGAGACACCACGGCCACAGACACTAGGGACACTAGCTTGGAGACATGGGGACATTGAGACACTTGAGGCACTGGGAGACATGGAGGCACTGGGAGACTAGGGGGACATGGGGACACTGTGTCCCCATGTGTCTGTGTCATAATGTCTCCCAGTGTACCTTAGTATCTCAGTGTATGTCTCCTTGCAGCCTTTCCCCCCACCCCTTACTTCCCTGAGCTGTAGGCTGTCTCTGCAGGGTGGGAGTTGCTGTCTGGACTCTCTGTAGCTGCAACCCTGCAGATCAGTGAGTATAGATAGGCAGGAAGGGAAATACTGGAACTTACTATCCCTGCCTGTCTCCACACACAGCGACTCCTACTGGCCAGTGCTGGTATTGCATAGTAATCTCTTGTTTATACTGAGAAAAATACCAGCATTTGTATTGCCAATATCATTGCAATATTGGCACCAGCCAGGCAGCCTCAAATACTGGCTGTGCCAATAAAATAAAAGCCAGGTGGAATCCTTAAGAGTAGTGTGTGAAATAAAAAAATGTAAAAAAAATAATAATTATTATTATTTTTTTTTTTTTAAATCAATGGGCTTATTCCATGGGCCTGGGCCTGGGCCTGGGCCTGGAGCTGCAGCTCCATCAGCCCCTATGTTAATCCGGCCCTGAGTGCAGCTTGAGCTCAAGTCGACATTGTGTGGTCATGAGTAGCCATGAAGTGATGCAAGAAAGGTCATATTTAAAGAAATCCTGAGGTTTAGAAGAGAACACAGGGTTATTTACCGAGTTAGAATAAAGTGTTGCAGTTTGGACTGATTAAGTTGAGAAAAAAAGTCTTAGGAGAGGCATAAGGGTGGGAAGGATGATCATTATGAGAGAAGTCCTGTAGCAACACTGAAAAATAATTGAATGGGGATCATTTGGACAGGTTTAGGTAAAATGATTCACAGTAATCAACATGAGAGGGGTACATGAACAATGTTCTTTTCTCATCTGCATTGAATGCCAAGCTGTGCCAGGATACCTTTGCGTGTCATTCAATGTAAAAAAGGTGTAAAAAGTAAATGCACAGCTGCTTTTATTTTAGTTGTCTCTTAGAATGTGCCATTATCTTCGAAGGGACACTTTTTAATAAAAAAAAAAAAATGTATTGTGCTGGTCTGACTCCTTTCCTCACCTTTCTATAGTTTGGAGTAGTTGTCTTTTATTTTTAGCACTCATTAATATGCATGGCTGACCCCGGGAACGTTTTTGCTTCAATATGACAGACCTACATCTTACTTTGATGCATCTGTGGTCTTGAAAGCTTTATCCAGTGGAATATTTGTATGTCTAATCTGTTTTCCTTTCTAATGATTTTGCTTTGACAGGAGGTAGCTTTTAGTTTCTTGGTCAACTAAGCAACTTTTCCAAGTCACCATGCAATTGTTTTCTTGAGAAAGGACTTAAAGGAACACTATAGTCACCTAAATTACTAGTTTTAGTGTATAGATCATTCCCCTGCAATTTCACTGCTCAATTCACTGTCATTTAGGAGTTAAATCACGTTTTTTCTGTTTATGCAACCCTAGCCACACCTCCCCTGGCTATGATTGACAGAGCCTGCATTAAAAAAAACCTGGTTTCACTTTTAATCAGATATAATTTACCTTAAATAATTGCATCTCAATCTCTAAATTGAACTTTAATCACATACAGGAGGGTCTAGCAAGCTATTAACATAGCAGGGGATAAGAAAATCTTAATTAAACAGAACTTGTAATAAAGAAAGCCTTAATAGGGCTCTCTTTACAGGAAGTGTTTATGGAAGGTTGTGCAAGTCACATGCAGGGAGGTGTGACTAGGGTTCATAAACAAAGGGATTTAACTCCTAAATGGCAGAGGATTGAGCAGTGCGGCTGCAGGGTATGGTCTATACACCAAAACTGCTTCATTAAGCTAAAGTTGTTCAGGTGACTATAGTGTCCCTTTAAGCATTTCCTGTCTTTGAGTATACGGACTGTCTATTAATTCGACCCTGTAGCAAGGTGTATTAATTAAATATGGTGTGTCGAGACTCTTTCCATCACCTGTCTTTATGGTGAATGCAAACTCGCAGCTAGTGGTTAAGTACAAGTTGCCAATGTTAACATTGCACTTGTGGCAATCGCTTTTATTCCTTTAATAGCAAAGAATAAAATAGAACGTATTGAATGTGGAAGTTATTTTTCCTACAATCTATTACACATCTCTAAATTGCAAGTCCTATGCTTCTAACCAGGCCTAAATGTTTCTCTCCCCCACAAACCTGGAGGGTGCTCATTTTCACTTCCCAATTTCTAGTGGACGAGTGGAAATTTTAAGCCCTGATCTACTTTATACACAAACATTCTAGTTTATTGGTCTAATGCAACGGTAGTCAACCTTTTTCCACTTACCGCCCACTAATGCATCTTTCTTGATGGAAAAATTTCCTTACCGCCCACCAGTTTTCGCGCAAGTGCAGAATATTTTTTATAAAGGAGGGTGTTTTAAAAAAATAAATGTACGTCCAGAAGGTGGCCTGGCAGGAGGGAGCACTTCCTCCTGCCGGTCACTGAAGACTTGCGCACGCAGAGCTGCTCGCGCCCGCCCAAAAGGAGGATTTAGCCTCCGAAATCCCTACCGCCCACCTGGAATCCTGAAATGCCCACTAGTGGGCGGTAGGCACCAGGTTGACGACCCATGGTCTAATGCATAACGGACATCAGCAATTCTTAAGATATAAAGCAGATCTGTCACTTTCAGAGATTACAAAGATCCCCCAGAGGTGCCTGGTAATGGTCCATTGATCATGGTGTGCAGTGGGGTTTACTTATATGAAGATGTCCCTCGCAGCTGCTGCCATCTTATTCCTGGAGACCATGTTTGGCTTCTAATGCTTCAGCCTTGCGATGTACTGAAAAGTGTCAGAGCCACTATAATTCTTGCATGAGTTTGGTTCCACATCAAATGTTAGTGGGTCTCCAAAAGCTGTAGTAGCCATATCACATTCATAATGATCAGACAACATTTCACATTTACCTTTTTACAGCAGTGGTACCACTTCCCTGCTGGATGTCCCCTCTGACCGTAAGAAGAAAGACACTAGGATGAACATTTTGTCTTGTAAATTTATTCTAACGTTAGTTACTGCTTTCATTGGAAACTTGCTGGGCACTCCGGTCATTATGGTGCATTGTAGTGGTCATGGTGCTTGGAGTGTTTCATTAAAGTAGAGTACTCTTACTGGAAACCAATGGAATGTTCTTGCTGATTTCCATAATAATTATTCACTCCTTCATGTTGTCGTCCCCTGTCACCCCAGATTTCTGCTATTTAAAAAAAAAAAAAATTCAAATACATTTTCACCTTTTGTATTAAAGGCCTGGGGGTGTTAAATCATTGATTATACTTAAAGGACCACTCTAGGCACCCAGACCACTTCAGCTTATTGAAGTGGTCTGGGTGCCAGGTCCAGCTAGGGTTAACCCATTCTTTTATAAACATAGCAGTTTCAGAGAAACTGCTGTTTATGAATGGGTTAAGCCTTCCCCCAAATCCTCTAGTGGCTGTATCATTGACAGCCGCTAGAGGCGCTTGCGTGATTCTCACTGTGAAAATCCCAGTGAGAGAACGCAAGCGTCCATAGGAAAGCATTGATAATGCTTTCCTATGCGACCGTCTGAATGCGCGCGCAGCTCTTGACGCGCGTGCGCATTCAGCTGATGGGGAGGAGAGGAGAGCTCCTTGCCCAGCGCTGGAAAAAGGTAAGTTTTTACCCCTTTCCCCCTTCCAGAGCCGGGCGGGAGGGGGTCCCTGAGGGTGGGGGCACCCTCAGGGCACTATAGTGCCAGGAAAACAAGTGTGTTTTCCTGGCACTATAGTGGTCCTTTAATAATGTGCCAACAATCATTATTTCCTCTTTTCCAGTTAATCCACAGGCATGTTATAAAATAGATAATGATCAGTCTGTACTATATTTACTACAACATGACATGTTATTTCCGGTCTACAACCATGTGCCTCTGCTGTGACAAATTAGCCAGGAGGATCATGGAGAATGTAGTCCTCAAACGGATTTACAGCAATAAACCGTTCAAGCACTCCCTAATTTCCAGGATTTGTTTTCATTGAGTGGGAGTTGAATGTTAAATGTCTGACAAAGTAGCTTTTTATTTTTTGTGACTGCATGTATGTATTTCTGAAGTTTAGCAGGCTTGACATTGTGTTTGTTTTACTTCCAATGTAAAGTGCAGATTTTATCAAGTTAAATGCTTGAAGCTGGAATGGCCTAATCACTCCACAGTCACTATTTTCAATTACTCAGTATTACATTGAGTTTATTCGGTTTAAAATTACAGTCTGATAAGATTAAAAATGGTTTCTACTACCCGCTGAGCTTTTAATACTCCGCAGGGAATGTGCTTCTTGAGAAATTTCATGTTATAATCTTTTGCAGACATAATGCAGTAACTCTCCCACAAAATATTGGCCGAAGTTACGGTATAAACCACCAGTCCTTGTCAGAAAGTCAGTATATTTCATAAAGTGCTTTCAAATAAGTCATTCACTGTCACAAAATCATGTTGCTGTCTCGGCTCTGACGTTACGTGTTATCACCAAAAATGGAAGAATATGGCAAGAACTGTGCGAATATGCTACTGGCGGAAATATTCACCACATGCCTCCATGTAAAAGTTAATAGTGATTATAGTTAAGCTTTATTGTAACTGAAGCAAGTGTAATTTTAGAATTTCATATTTATTGTGCCTTGATTCGCTCTCTGTCAATTATATATTTTTCTTCAACTGTAGTGCGTGAACGCATCCATGCTTTCCTTGTCCAGCCCCTCAGAATAAGTTTGTAAGTCTAGGGAAATGGGATGATGTTAACAAACCTACTTATTCATTCTGTCTCTACTTCTACCAGCTATTCAGTACAATGCAATTTGATTGTAGTTACCATTGTTTTTATTTTTAACTGAAGTGAATATAATTTCTCAGTTTTGTTCCAAGCACACACAATGCAGTGATTTGATAATAAAAGCTAGTGACATATTGTTGTGATATGTGCCATGCTCAGTGTCATGCAGAGACCCCGTCTTGTGCTGATCACTGTGGTTTGCACTCCCTGTACGACAATTTAGTGTATTGGCTGTGAACTCCCTAAACACTAGGACTGCTACAGCCCCCTGGAGTTATGATGCTACATGTTTAGTTACCATCTCCCTGTTTTCTGTCTAACAGTTTTGGAAAGTTAAAGGGGATCTGTAACTTGTGAGATTTATTTACAAGCTGATAGCGAACTAAAAGTTCAGTATGGGTTTTACCAGTTGTTGTTTTTTGTGTTTTTTTTTTTTTACAATGCTTCCAGCATTACTGACTGTTATAATTTATTTGGGTATGAATTGTGCAAGGTACCATTTTTTTTCTGTACTGTCCATCACTTAGACAAACTAGTAAGCATGCTGGAAAACATACTGGATCTTGAAGTCCTGTATGTATGTCTACTCTGAGGACCCTGTTATTTAGGGGTAAAAAACTAAAACAGTTATTTGCTTTTAGGTACAATGCCCTGTGTCGCAATCTGACAACATTCTATACACCCTGTTATCTCATCATGTACTGCTGTCTTCCCTAAGGGGCTATAGAAAGCGGAATCTTGCTCTCCAGCTGATTCACATCTGCAGTTCCATTTCTACATGGAATCAATGAAAAGTGCAGGTGGATCCCAAACCAGTGTTTACAGCATGTTATTATTCTATACAGAGCTCCAGCCATCGTCATTTTACATGATTGTTTGAATTGTGCGCAATGGAGATGGGTGGAAATGGACCTTAACTTGATATAAAGGAATTTAATGATATTCTTCTCCTATGAATCTGGACTTCCATATGTTGTTTGGTTACCATTGCATGATGGATGTGAGCTGCACTCTCCGCCACCGGGTGCGGCCAAACAAAACGCGGCAGCTGCATTTCACAATGGCAGATACGGAGGATGCTGAAAAGAGCGTTCACTTTCACATTTGCACCGTGCAGCTGCTCACTATAAGGTGACCCGCCCACCAGGCTGCCTCCGATTGTCGCGTGTGTTTGTTTTGTGTGTGCCAAGTAGCATGCCACCAGCATCCTTTGTGAAAGATAATGCAGCATTACTGTCTCCCTATTGACAGTTTATGAATTCAGGCAAATGCCCTTTAAAACGTGCCAATCCAGTCAGCTGCGCGCAGCAGAGCCATCACACAGCTTGGTCCTGTGTGTGAAAATTATACCCCTTTGCTTGTAATCAGATGGCGTGCTTCCACTGCCAGCTTTTTCCAGACATTCAGGACGTTTGGAATTTAACCCCTTCCCTGTCTCGAGGGACAGAAACACTCTCTTTAAAAGGCCTCAAAGCACAATGGATCTGCATTTATCTGCTCGGGTCACACATCAGGCGTAGATCCTTGCCTTTTATTTCTCTTTGGTATTTCACAATTATTTAGTGCTCTTCAATGATGTCTCCTTATCCATAAACAAAGGTTGTTTTATGTGCTGTTTTTCCCCATGAGATTTACTTCCTAAAGTAGCGTAAGGGACATTTTTGCAAGCTTTATATTTTACATTCCTTGCATATATAGCCAGACATTCAGTTATTTACTAAACTGTTATTTACTACTTTGCAAATTAATTGAATGGTAAAAATATTGGATCTGGGAAAATTAGACAATTAATGAAAAACATTGTTAGACAGACAGACACACACACACACACACATCCCCCCCTTCTCTCCCCCCCCGAGTATACACATTGTATGTTCTGTTAAGTTAGCTGATCTGTCTACTTTTCCGCGATAGCACAAACAATGTATAATGTTCTATTAGCTCAACTGCACGTTTCCCCGTGAATAATTCACGTGCTACTGATTTGCATTGCTTCCGGTTTAAGATCCTTTTCTTATTACATTTGCTGGGGGTCATTATCAACCAGCTACCTATATTTGAAACTTTCTTTAGGACTAACCCGTGCATATTGTATAGATTAGTAATGCGCTCCACCAAGCTTCATCCATTCCCTTCCAATGGATAAAGACATCAAACTTAAAAGTTTTATGAGGGGTGGGTAATGCTAAATATGCAGAATTACTGCAGCATAATCAGTTTGTGGAAATCTCTTGATTAACGCCTTAAGGACACATGACATGTCATGATTCCCTTTTATTCCAGAAGTGTGGTCCTTACGGGGTTAATAAGTGGTGGAGTTTGCCAAAGGTTACCTCTTATCCCGATGTTTTAAAACAAAATAAATATTTATTTGTGAATTGTAGTCCAGTAACAGGTGATGTCTAGCTAACGCCAAACTTTAAAACGCACTACAGACACTTCTGGTATTTGTTCCTTATAGATCTATTTCTTTCACTAAATCATGGTGTGTGTACATTCACATATTTTGCTCAGGGCATTTTCTTAAAGGATTAATAGTGCTGAGAAAACTTGATAGCAGCCGTAAGTCCTTATCTGTTGACAATAATATAGTACCTGCTACAAACACATTAATTATTATAGTCCTAGGGCTTTATATGCTTTTTTTGTCAATAGTTAATTAAGTTCCCTCTAAGGTTGAGCACAAAAGTACTGTACTAGTATGAACGATTAGATGGAAACTTTTCCAGACAATTTAAAATCCTTTTGTCCTTATTTACACTTCCCTACATCCGCACCACACGTTTTAATTGTATCTGTATAATTGAGGTTTTACTTTAGGATTAACCTATTTGAGCACTCAGAGGGTGTGTAGAATACTTATATAGGGAATCATTTAGAACACGTATATAGGGAATTAAAGGGGCATTATTTAGAACCCTCATAATACCGCAGGCAGGATTCGGTTAAACTGAACATGACGGCAAATAAGCACATTGTATTGTTTTTGTTCTGGAGGTCATAGAATAACCAAATCACTGACTGCTGGACAAAGTTATTACTTTTGCTCATTTTTTTATTTTTTCGTATTTTTTATTTTTTTGGCCAGAACTCCGTAGTGTCAGCTTTGCAGTAGGTGGAATTCTTGCACTGTTAATACACTCTGCAGGATTTAAAAGCTTTTGCTTTCAATTTAACTTGTGCTTGAAGCTCCACTAGCTAAAATTGATTTCCCAGAGATGTTTCAAACGGCAGAACTATTATAAAATTGGCATGATGTAGTATTCCTTCCCAATTATTTTACACACCCCATTGGGGAAGCCAATGTTTCTGTATAGCTTTAGATGGGAGTGAATATATGTTGTGTGAGCATATATATATATAACTAGGATGATATTCAAAACTACAATTTGTTTAGCAGACTTTACAATATAATTTTTAAAAAAAATTTTAATATGTCCAAATTGTAAATTACTATTTTGTAGATGTAGGGGGCAAATGCTCCTTTTTCTCACAGCACAGATTGTAGTTTGGTCACAGACTAACCTCTACTATCTACCTTGAAACAAGTCAATGTAGGGACAGCATAGTACGTCTCACTGTAAGTTTACATTGACTACACTTACTTCGCCCTTTTCCTCTATAGTACAAACTAAATCAAATTAATACATTTAAGTGCCCAGCGCTCTAAATATTCTGGGTTCCTTCCACACACCTTTAGATAGACCTCGGGGTGTCTGTCTGCTTTTTGATGTATGTATTGCTTTCATGCTCACT
Source organism: Pelobates cultripes (assembly GCA_933207985.1). Classification (NCBI taxonomy): domain Eukaryota; kingdom Metazoa; phylum Chordata; class Amphibia; order Anura; family Pelobatidae; genus Pelobates; species Pelobates cultripes. Next base: position 26,636,674 of record OW240915.1, read on the forward strand.
TGTCCATTCACTTGTGACATGTTAGAAAGTCTAGATGACTGATTGCAAATTTGGGTTTTTCATACACAAATCAATGATCGTGATTTTTTCCTATGGCTATTAAATATCGATTTGTAATATTATTCCAAATATTTGTATTTTTTTTTTTTTGTGTACACCTGAGTTAACTTGTTTAGTCTGCTGCAGTTCTGTAGAGTGTCTAGACTTTAGTGTGAATGGTTGGCGGAACAAAGTGAATTTGCAAATTTTCGTCTATAATGGCTGAACGTGCTTTCTAGATGTTCTGGCAAACCTGAGCAATACTTCTGCCTAAACAGCTTAATACAAAACTGGCAGTGGATTGGAACCAATAGCAAACCAGTAATCTGACAAAGAGGACCTTAATGGTACAGAAAACACCGCTCTGATTCGTACTCTTGCCATGAGGCCCTGGGGCCTACTGAGGCTGAGGACCCATTGGCTATGGTAGGTGGCCAAGGTCTTACAACCCAAAGCGATTCTCTTGCTATTGACATGAGGCACAGACCACCTTTAAGGCCTGGAGCCGCTGCTGTGGGGAGTTTGGGGCTGTAGTCTACCAGATGTGCAACGAGACGTGCAGCTGAACCACAATAATTTGGGGAAAGTGAAGGGGAACAATGTTCCTAGTGGGGAGATGGACTTTCGAATGTGGCCTGTTTATGGCATTGGATGATCAAGATGAGCGGAATCTCGACACACTCTGATTAATACCAGCCTCCAATGCAGATAGATATGTTACACTTGCCGTCTTCTGTTCTTATCCGTCACTTGTTATTCCTAACTCATGCTCATTTCTTATACCCATGGTATAACAGTAAATCACCTTGTCAGTTAGTGCATCTTAACTCCTGTAAAAAAAAAGTACTACTTCTTTACTGACCTGTTTCTGTCTCGATTAGAAGTCTCATAACATAAGCTTGTTTGTTATTATTTACATTGAAAATAATAAATAAATAAATGAATTGGAAGAATTCTCAACTACCATCATCTATGTTAGGCATCGGCAACCTTCGGCACTCCAGGTGTTTTGGAATACATCTCACATGATGCTTTGCCAGCTTTGTGGGTGTAAGAGTATTATGGGGGATGTAGTCCACAACATCTGGGGTGCAGAAGGTTGTCTATCCCTATGTTATCCGGTGACCTATTTTGGCCACAAATGTGAAATTTTACTTTGATTTCTCAATAACTCACGCTTTTCTAAATAACCCTGTCATGCAATGTAAATGTGTAGTAGAGCACATGCATGTAGTTTTAAACCTCTTGCGGCAAGTTTGACTGTAGAGTGTATATGTATATGATGGCTCTTTTCTGTGTGTACATGTAAATGACGGTTCTAAAATGTCATATTATGATTGATGGAGTCTCTAATGTGACAGTTCTATTAGAAGGGGTATGAGTAATTTTGTATTGTTAATAGAACACTATAGTCACCAACACATCTTTACATTCAAGAAGTTTTGTTATATAGATCATGCTCCTGCAATCCCACTACTCAATACTCTGCCATTTGGGGGTTAAATCACATCGTTTATACAGCCCTAGTCACACCTACCTGCACGTGACTTGCACAGCCTTCCTAAACACTTTCTGTAAAACCTTAGCTATTTTAGGTTCCTGTATTGCACAGTATGTTTAATTTACAATTTCTTATCTTCTATTTTGTTAATAGCCTTAAAAACCCTGCAGGAGTCTCCTGTGCATGATTAAAGTATAGTTTACAGAGCAGGAAATTAAAAACTTCTAAAGCAAGTTAAGGTCTGATTGAAACGAAACCTTTTTTTCATGCAGGCTGTGAGTCACAGGTATGGGAGGCGTGGCTAGGGCTGCATTAAAGAAACAAAAGAGCAGTAAGACTGCAGGGGCAAGATCTATACACAAACACTGCTTTATTAAACTAAAGTCCCTATAGTGAATATACCTATAGTATCCCTTTAGATGGAAGATGTATGAGCTAATCTGTAAAAGTTCCATGGTGTGACTGGGTATATCTGTTTGATATGTGACTGTTCTGTAGTGTTTGTGACAATTCCGTGGTCCCTGTGAGCACCCTTTGTTTATTGCTCTCTACCTGTCGCACAGTTCTAGACGTATGATTGTCATAGTAAGGAAGTTTTTGAATCTCTTAACGTAGAGATAACATAGTAAATCTGATTTCTGTCTGGTGAACGGAGTTTGCCTGAAGCTGAATGAACTGATTTAGTTCCCCTTACTCAGATTTGCTTCAAGCTGATCATCTTATCTGCTGTAAAGAACGCGTGAGCTGCCAAATCCTGCCGTAGGGGATTTCAGTTCCCGACTAAGGAGTGGAGAGAGGTGGCCATATAAACACAGTGTGAATTTGCAGGAAACTGTTGAGCACGAGCCTAAAAGTGAAAAGCAGAAGCACAATGTGTTCTGTTATCAGGGAACTGTTGTGGATTATCTGATGATTTTAATTGTCTTTTGTATTAAACTGACAGAAAGCAGACTTCGCTGTGCCTCAACTAGAGGAAAATAACCCCAAAATTAACCGCTTCAACTGTTCTTCACACATACTGTTGCATTATTAACCCTGCATGTTGAAGCCATTGGCCACTCGATCACTGGGACCTCTTCATGAGGCCTTGGCCTATTTTGGTCTCCTCCTAGCCCTGCTGAAGCAATTTTGGGCAAGTGTTGGAAAGCTACTTTGTCATATTTCATTGAATGTCTAGCTAGAGGGTTAAGGCACCGGTTGCTAAGTTTGTGATCTTTGCTTTGTCTTGGTTATGGTCAATCTATATTAGAATCGTCCACCACATTTTAAGGATGTTACTTTAGAAGGAGAAGTAACATCCTTAAGCTTTTGTTACTTTTGAAGGAGAATTCTACTGCAGGTTTAATGTATTTTATTCTTGTATAATTCCTTCAAATTCTTCCTGTTTCAGATGTGTATGGTAGAGAGATAATTATAGATATTGATGTTTTATCGGTTTCTTTTTTTTTGTTTTGGGGTTTTGTTGCCTTTGTAATAAAGGGTGTTTCACAGCATCCCTTTAGTACATCCAGAAATAGGTTAGCAAAGTCAGGTTGTTTAAATTCATATAACTATTGGTAGCTTGAAGACCCTGTTTAACCTTTAAAATGCATTTCTCAGCCAGTGTTTGAGAGATGGAGATGATGGGGATTGTGTATTAGACTCGTAGAACCCTCGTTCATTCTTCAAATAGCTCTTCTTCACGCAGCGAACCGTGTACCAGGGGTGCAGCAGTAAGCTCACAGATAGACGCAGATTCCTTTCAGACTCGGCCAGGAAATGCCTGCCCAGCATTACAGACGACTTTTTCTTTTTCCTCTCAATCCTTAATAATTTAATATCTTGTGTCTGTGAGCCAAATTTACAGTGCCTTGTGTATCCTATCAGTGATTGATGCTGATAGGGAAGGAACCCCAAGTCTGTTTGGAAACCATGCTGTCTTTTTTCCATGCATAATTCCACGTAGTCGCAGGAATAATGAAAGACATCAATTCTTAATTATTTTGTGCTGTTAAAAGCAAACATATTGCATCATAAAGTGTGCTTTACTTTCTCATTTTCTGTAATAGCGTTCATTTTAATTGCCATGATTAAGTATTTTTGTAGTCGCTTAGGGATTTTGTGTCTTCCAATTAAAATCGAGCATGCTGGCACCCTGCATTTAAGGCCAGCAGGCTTCCTGGTAAGACCTGGTTTGTCCCCCAAGAACAATGTCGTGTCCCTGGATATAAAATAAAGCTCTGTGACCTTTTATGGGGTTTATATACTGTGGTTGTTGAATTAATCTTCTCAAGATAGTGGCTCATATTTATAAAGCTCTTGGGATATGGTTGCTACATGAGTGGCCAAAATGCTGTGCCCAATACACCCAAGGCTTTTTAGATGTGTGTAATATAAAGTAGTCAGATATAAATTAATGGGTCAGTAAAGTGTTCATAGCAGAACAGAAGTAACATTTTAGGTGCCATGGCTGAGTGGGTCATGGACATTGATTTTCTTAAAGACCTTACATGGGGAGACCTAATCTCGATCTGTGTTACTAGCTGCAGATGACTTCTAATTTGCTTTCTCAAAAACAAATGACTACTTAGTATTTCTTTTTAATATATAATTTGTGACTAGTATTGTCAATCTGATCCTGATTATGGATTGTTGTTGGAATTGGTTACATGGATTTTAGAATGCAATTTTGTTCCCTAGTATGTATTAAGTTACCCATGTCCTGTTCCGCTGAAGCAAACGCATTTATCACTCCTGGCCACTAGATCTTATTCTTAGTGCCAGTATTCTTAAACCAGCTGAGTTTTTTTTTCTTAATTACTTCTGTCCCTGTTACAATTCAATAATCTGCACCTCAATTAGAGGCATTGACACGAAGAGCTCTATCTCTCTAAACTGGGCAGTCTGCGGAGTGCTGTGTGTATCCAGGAAATGGGTACGTAAGAAAAAACAATTCATTCTTCTATTATCTGCGGAATGCCGATATAATGTGGCAGCTTTTGTCAGATTGGTGGTTACATCGTTCATTGATTATGTTGTATTGTCATATACTCTTTCTTATTTTTGGGGGTTAATCTGCTCTTCCAGTAAAGTCTGAAAAGCTCGCTGCTAATAAAAATTCAATTTCTGTGAAAATTTTCATGCAGCTGAAATTGGAAAATGGTTTATATGACAGTGATTATCTTCAGTAACTTTCTTGTTGGCCAGCACTAACTATCTGAAATTGGTACAAAAGAAGTTTAAATTGTTTTAAAATCTTTTTTTTTTTTTTTTTATGGACTTTTAGCAATGCTAATTTCCTAGAACAACCGTTCATTTTGCTGTAAAGTAATTAAACGTGTCACCTTTTATGTTTCAGGATGAAGACGATACAGAAGAAAATAGTCGGTTGGAGCCTGTTGGTCACGCAGATACATCCTTGGAACGAACATCAAGTTTCTCCTTAGAGTGAGTTCTTCAAGTGAATATAGGACTTTCCCCCCTCACCGTAAACAAATGCTTTGTGTAGATCCCACAGTTTTGATATCACCCTGAAATAATGGGTTGTAGACTAATGGAGTATTTTTATGTGGAACGGAAGACATTAAGGAAATATTTCAATTTAGTCTTATCATTGTTATTCACTAATGTGAGAAGTAAAAGTGAATGTAAAGTAAATTAAAAATTAAAGTCCAAAGTAACGGAATTGGAACTTAGCAGACTTTGAGAATGTCTTCAGTTCAACTATTTTGATGTTAAATTTGAAATTCTCTTTGAATTCTCACTTTGGTGAATAACCCTGTCAGTCTAATGCTTGCGTATTGAAGAGGGGGTTGAAAAAGGGATACATTCTTGGAGACCAGTGCTTAGATCTAAAGTTTAAATGTCTTTCCTACGGTGATACCGGCACTTGATGACTATTTTCTGCTATGAAACCAATGATGATTGCTTACAGACTGCCTAGTTTGCTAAGATTGGTCTTAAAGCTCAAATATGTGTAACTTTATCGCATCAGAATGCGATATGGGGAGATACTCCACGTTTTTGTAATGGCAGTACTCTATTTATTAACACATGTTTTTGCTTTCGTACATTTTATTTTAAGCTTGAGTTACAGTTGGCATTCACTGTGAATGCTTCGTTTTTAGGTAGAATAGATTGGCCCATTGCAAGCTGTGTCATAACGTCTTTCTCAAACACACCAACCTCCTGCATATTTGATACCATGGAAGCAGCTCGCCAAGCATTCCTAAGCCAATATATTAATCATCAAATGGTTTTTTAGCGTGTTTAGTACATATGTCAGAAAAACTATGAGCAGATGTTTACCTCCCTGTATTTATTTTTCCTTGCCTGATATTGTCGCCCTCTTTTTATGCCATCAGACTCATTTTAAGGTATGTTTAACAGTTCAGTCATCAGTCTGACTTTGTTCTTCCCCTCGGAATTCCCTTTGCTGTATGTGTGTGTTTACACTTGCTAAGTATTCCTGTGTTCCTGTAAGGCCATTTATGTGATGTATTGCAGTTCCTCCATTGCTCATGTTAATGGATGGTCCCTTCTCATTTTCTACCCTCCGTCTTTGCATTCCAGTGACATGGTGAAGCTTGTTGAAGTATCCAACGATGGGGGACCCCTGGGAATACATGTAGTGCCTTACAGCTCCCGTGGTGGCAGGTAATGTTTCTAATTCTTCTTAGTTGTGTTTTTTGGACGGTTGTTGGGGGGTGTCATTAACACTTTTTAGAAGACTTTTTCCTTTTCCTTCACATACACGCTCTGTGTATTCTGACCCAGTCACTGATTGTAAACATCATGAAAGCCATATACATGTAGTATGTATTTGTCCTGCAGAGTAGTAGTAGTTTGTCTCATTCTCCTCTCATCCTCATCCCATATATTGATGCAGGGATGCTACCATGTTCAATTCATTGTACAGCTATAAACTAATTTCTACTGGAGAGATTTGCTGTTGATATGTGCATTCACAAGTGTCCTGTGTGTCAATTCTGTAAGTTCATTGTATCGAACATACAGCTGTACTCCCACAAGCAGTATTTCCGATTTAATTCTAGTGGTCATAGAGGAAGGAGAAAAGTAAATGTAGAGAAAAAAATCCTTTTATTACTTCCTGTTTTCACTAACCTATATAGTCCGTTATCCACCGTGCCTCTTTAGGTGAAAAATAATGGTAATCCTGATTTCAATCAAACTTCACACAAAGGTTACATTTCATAACTTATGTTGGCCCAGTGCTTTAATAAACATGTTTAGTGGATGGAATACCCTTTCTAAGATGTTTTAAGTACCTTTATTCCACACAACCCAGGCTATATTTTGGCTGTTCCAAGCCTTTCTCAAGTAGGAAGCATTGCTCTCGTTGTGTGGATAAAAAGGGGCCTTGAAGGGACACTCCACTGCCCAAGAACAAAAGAATAGAAAAAAAAAACACTATGTATTAGATATCTCCCCAATAAAAACATGCGTGTATTTAATTATGCTTTTTTATTCTTATTGGAGTTATATCGTTAAAAAAAAAAAAAAAAAAGCTTGCAAACCCTGCACAAATCTTGCCTGAAGCCTTTGCAATCCCTCCCCTTCTTACCCCAACCAGACTTTCTGTGGCTGTTCAATCACAGACCCCCCAATGCAGCTCAATGTGAAGTCTTTGCAAGGCAGGTACATCAGGCAGTTGCTGCATCTTGAGTTTAGCTCCACTGAGATAAACAACCAGGAAGTAACAGGACCACAGGGCCCGTTGTCTGATTGACAGCCAGGTGGGTGTAACAAGATTCATTTATAGAAGTGCAAATTTTTATTGAAATCTGAAATTTTTGTAAAATAAAAAAAGAAAACACACTCTTTATACATAAAGCATTTCAACAATATTTAGGGGTCTGTAGTATCCATTTAAACACCCTTAGAGTTCCTGTTTCATCTGTATATTATTGATTGGACGTGGTACTTCGAGCCATTTTGGCACCAGGTGAGTGCTATTTGTGACATCTGCCATTTACTACTGTGTATATATGCTCTTTCTTAGAACATTCATTAAACATTTTCTAGGCAGTGATGATCTTCGCAGTGGCCCGTTTACTTTCCAACGTACCATTTTCATTGTTGCTGAAACACTGCTTTCCTTTTGTACTATTTGTGTATGCAATCCATAGATCACACCAAAACTACTCACATGTCAACCGTAAAATAAAGGGGAGCTATCAGGCACAATCTGGATAACATATATCTTCTTGTTGAATAACTGTACGCTTGCTTTTGTTGCCATTTATATTGAAGAAGAAGATAAATGCCCATATTAAGTTAAATTACGCTCATAAATTGCATTTTAAAGACATAACATTTCAGTGAACTTTTTTTGAACAGCAATTCTAGTTAAAGTTGATTAAAGGTAAATGACATTTATATTAAATGCTGTTATCGCGTTCCTTTTAAACTGATAAATAGCTTTCTTATTTCATCAAAGTCCTTCTGTGGATAATAAATCAAGAGCTTTGTCTGATTTTCATAGTCAAGCAACACAATCTCACTCAAGATTCAAAGCTTGTTTGTTTTACCTTATTCAATGATCACTGTTATTAACAAAAAAAAAAAAAACCCCCACTAAAATAAATATATAATTTATAAAATAGATTTTCTCCCCACCTCCCCCTTTCCCCCCCGGGTGGTATGTTTATTCCTCATTCTCGGGTACTCTACCAGAGACCTGGGAGTTTGAGGGTTCTGCACAGTATCTTAGCTGTTCCTAGAACTGCACTCTTCGGGACAGTGATCGCAGATGTCCCACCTGGAATCTGTTGAAGCCACTCCCCTAACAGCCCCAAGTGGTCCTTTCACAACTGGGACTACTACTGCCTTCACTTTCCACATCCTTTCTAGTTCTTCTTTCAGTCCTTGGTATTTGTCCACCTTCTCATGTTCCTTCTTCCTGATATTATATTCCCCAGGTATTGCCACTTCCACCACGACTGCAGTCTTTCGTAAATACATTGCCAAACACGAATACACACACCAGTCAAGCCATAAGACTTGCTTTTCCCACAGAATTTTTAAAAATTTTTATTATTTTTTGGGGGCACATTATAACAGGCAAGCTTACAGTGTCACGACAGCACTAGCAAGCTGAGAAAATACATTTAAACATAGGCATGACATGTAAGATGGCTGCACATTTTTAGAAAGTTTAAGAAACATGAGTAATGCATGAGCACGCATAACAGTGTAACGAAGGAGTGAAACTAGCTAGGCATGCTATGTACAGTCGTCTGAGTTTGAGAGTAAGTTCTACCCTTCCTTTATGGCAGAACTTTTCAGACAGGACAGTATTGAGATAGGTGTAAGATTTGCTAAACAGGATTAATAAGCAAGATTATTGAGGCATACTCAAAACTAGAGTGCAAGATTTGTTAAACCACAGCATTTGTGTGCCTAGTCTACTACACAGCATGTCACCACTAGTGGTGAAATCAAAGGGGGTCTGCGGCAGAGAGGTACAACAGATTAATAAGCAGGTAGTGCTCTTCAGGATAAGTTCTAGTCCCAGGATCCATTCATGCCGTTCACCCCACGCCACCTCTAGTGGCTGGATTATTCCATCCCGGTTTGAGGCTGAGAAAGGGCCTAAGCAGAGTGTCACCTAGTCGTGTGGCAGCCGCAGCGTTCTGTTTACCAGCTCTTTGAAATTGAGTGAGTGGTGCCTTTCGCCACAGGTCCTGGGGTGCTCTCCTTTCAGCTGGCACCTTTCGGGGGTTTGCCGTTGTGGTGTTATTGCCACTAATCCCTCCGCCTCCCGCCACTCAGATGCTACACAGAGCCAATAAAGGCGTGTTAATAGCCTGCCACCGTGGAGTGTGGGATCAGGGTTGCTTGTAGGAGTCGTGGTGGTGCTGGCAGCTGCCATTTTAGGTAAGCGGAGTGACACTGCTGCCTCCCGCCTGTGCCCATCCAGCAGGGCTCTTGTGTGTAGGTCCAGGCTTACGGAGGTGCCATGGTGCACCGGGATGACCCACTGCCGGTCCAAAGGTTGGGGGGTGGAGTAATCTTTGTTGGGCTCATTTGCATACACCTTGCCAGAATCCCTTGCAGCAGTGAGAGTACTCTTAAAGTGAGATTTCTGTGGGAAAAGCAAATCTTATGGCTTGGCTGGTGTGTGTATTTGTGTTTAGCAATGTATTAACTATCCACTTAGTTCAGGTGCAAGGGGTTTTCATCCACACTTTTTTTCCCCCACCACAACTTTTTTGGTATGAGATAGATATATATTCCAAGTTATCCGTGGCACTATACTTGGAATTTGGGGAGTGTAGGATTGTTTGAATATTATATATATATTATATTTTTTTAATTAGATGTGTTTAATTCCTTGCCTTTGTTTATGATCCCTTACTGATGAAATTATCAATTCTGATAACTTTATTCAATCCCTGCATTCAGCCAATACAGCATTCCACAGAGAAGACCTTTAGTCAGATTTTGCATCGTTCTAAATGTGAAGGCCTTCAAAGTTGTAGGATCTAATGGATGAAATGACTCTAGTGGCCATCTGCCTGTCAACCACTAGACGGAGGTTTCCAGACGGATATAAATGCTTGTAAACATGCACATGCCATCGTTTCTTAGAGCGATGTGATTTAGGGTTCTAGAAGGAAGACTGCATATCTGAGCAGCCTGTATTTTGCTTTCCTGTAGTCAGTATTTAGTTACATGTTTTGTCACTGATTAAAATATTTCAACTCACCCCACTGAGGCAGGAGGGTTATAAGCCTGTTTGGGTAGAGCCCTCTTCACCTACTGTTTTCTTATGTCAAACATGTTTTGTTAGAATTCTTTGTCTGTTTATCTATTCTACAGCAATGCGGAATATGTTGGTGCTATATATCGATCCTTGATTCACACGGCTAGGCCACACACAATTGTCTCCCCTTTGTATTTTTCCAGGTGAAGTAAATGGTGCAGTGCTCCTTGCTTGTGTTGCACACATTTCAATCTTGAAGCCTCGCAGTGTCCTATGTGCGTTGTGTACTGGGATGGCTGCAAATTGTATCAAGGTTTAACATAAGACATTTAGTATCCAATTGATTTCTGCAGTTGCACAAGTATAAAGGACCACTCTAGGCACCCAGACCACTTCAGCTTAATGAAGTGGTCTGGGTGCCAGGTCCTTCTAGGGTTAACCCATTTTTTTTATAAACATAGCAGTTTCAGAGAAACTGCTATGTTTATGAATGGGTTAAGCCTTCCCCTAATCCTCTAGTGGCTGTCTCATTGACAGCCACTAGAGGCGCTTGCGTGCTTCTCACTGTGATTTTCACAGTGAGAGCACGCAAGCGTCCATAGGAAAGCATTGTAAAATGCTTTCCTATGCGACCGGCTGAATGCGC
>OW240915.1:26647666-26788840 GCA_933207985.1 Pelobates cultripes
TTTAAAGGGGCCCGGTCTGCAGCACCCGACCGAGCCCCTAATGAGGTCGCTCAACTGATGGCAGCTGCACTATTTTCTCGGGGGGGGGCAATTGCCCCGTTGCCCCCCCCCTGGATCCGCCACTGCCTCCAATGCAGATAGATATGTTACACTTGCCGTCTTCTGTTCTTATCCGTCACTTGTTATTCCTAACTCATGCTCATTTCTTATACCCATGGTATAACAGTAAATCACCTTGTCAGTTAGTGCATCTTAACTCCTGTAAAAAAAAAGTACTACTTCTTTACTGACCTGTTTCTGTCTCGATTAGAAGTCTCATAACATAAGCTTGTTTGTTATTATTTACATTGAAAATAAATAAATAAATGAATTGGAAGAATTCTCAACTACCATCATCTATGTTAGGCATTGGCAACCTTCGGCACTCCAGGTGTTTTGGAATACATCTCACATGATGCTTTGCCAGCTTTGTGGGTGTAAGAGTATTATGGGGGATGTAGTCCACAACATCTGGGGTGCAGAAGGTTGTCTATCCCTATGTTATCAGGTGACCTATTTTGGCCACAAATGTGAAATTTTACTTTGATTTCTCAATAACTCACACTTTTCTAAATAACCCTGTCATGCAATGTAAATGTGTAGTAGAGCACATGCATGTAGTTTTAAACCTCTTGCGGGAAGTTTGACTGTAGAGTGTATATGTATATGATGGCTCTTTTCTGTGTGTACATGTAAATGACGGTTCTAAAATGTCATATTATGATTGATGGAGTCTCTAATGTGACAGTTCTATTAGAAGGGGTATGAGTAATTTTGTATTGTTAATAGAACACTATAGTCACCAACACATCTTTACATTCAAGAAGTTTTGTTATATAGATCATGCTCCTGCAGTCCCACTACTCAATACTCTGCCATTTGGGGGTTAAATCACATCGTTTATACAGCCCTAGTCACACCTACCTGCACGTGACTTGCACAGCCTTCCTAAACACTTTCTGTAAAACCTTAGCTATTTTAGGTTCCTGTATTGCACAGTATGTTTAATTTACAATTTCTTATCTTCTATTTTGTTAATAGCCTTAAAAACCCTGCAGGAGTCTCCTGTGCATGATTAAAGTATAGTTTACAGAGCAGGAAATTAAAAACTTCTAAAGCAAGTTAAGGTCTGATTGAAACGAAACCTTTTTTTCATGCAGGCTGTGAGTCACAGGTATGGGAGGCGTGGCTAGGGCTGCATTAAAGAAACAAAAGAGCAGTAAGACTGCAGGGGCAAGATCTATACACAAACACTGCTTTATTAAACTAAAGTCCCTATAGTGAATATACCTATAGTATCCCTTTAGATGGAAGATGTATGAGCTAATCTGTAAAAGTTCCATGGTGTGACTGGGTATATCTGTTTGATATGTGACTGTTCTGTAGTGTTTGTGACAATTCCGTGGTCCCTGTGAGCACCCTTTGTTTATTGCTCTCTACCTGTCGCACAGTTCTAGACGTATGATTGTCATAGTAAGGAAGTTTTTGAATCTCTTAACGTAGAGATAACATAGTAAATCTGATTTCTGTCTGGTGAACGGAGTTTGCCTGAAGCTGAATGAACTGATTTGGTTCCCCTTACTCAGATTTGCTTCAAGCTGATCATCTTATCTGCTGTAAAGAACGCGTGAGCTGCCAAATCCTGCCGTAGGGGATTTCAGTTCCCGACTAAGGAGTGGAGAGAGGTGGCCATATAAACACAGTGTGAATTTGCAGGAAACTGTTGAGCACGAGCCTAAAAGTGAAAAGCAGAAGCACAATGTGTTCTGTTATCAGGGAACTGTTGTGGATTATCTGATGATTTTAATTGTCTTTTGTATTAAACTGACAGAAAGCAGACTTCGCTGTGCCTCAACTAGAGGAAAATAACCCCAAAATTAACCGCTTCAACTGTTCTTCACACATACTGTTGCATTATTAACCCTGCATGTTGAAGCCATTGGCCACTAGATCACTGGGACCTCTTCATGAGGCCTTGGCCAATTTTGGTCTCCTCCTAGCCCTGCTGAAGCAATTTTGGGCAAGTGTTGGAAAGCTACTTTGTCATATTTCATTGAATGTCTAGCTAGAGGGTTAAGGCACCGGTTGCTAAGTTTGTGATCTTTGCTTTGTCTTGGTTATGGTCAATCTATATTAGAATCGTCCACTACATTTTAAGGATGTTACTTTAGAAGGAGAAGTAACATCCTTAAGCTTTTGTTACTTTTGAAGGAGAATTCTACTGCAGGTTTAATGTATTTTATTCTTGTATAATTCCTTCAAATTCTTCCTGTTTCAGATGTGTATGGTATAGAGATAATTATAGATATTGATGTTTTATCGGTTTCTTTTTTGTTTTGGGGTTTTGTTGCCTTTGTAATAAAGGGTGTTTCACAGCATCCCTTTAGTACATCCAGAAATAGGTTAGCAAAGTCAGGTTGTTTAAATTCATATAACTATTGGTAGCTTGAAGACCCTGTTTAACCTTTAAAATGCATTTCTCAGCCAGTGTTTGAGAGATGGAGATGATGGGGATTGTGTATTAGACTCGTAGAACCCTCGTTCATCAGTCTTCAAATAGCTCTTCTTCACGCAGCGAACCGTGTACCAGGGGTGCAGCAGTAAGCTCACAGATAGACGCAGATTCCTTTCAGACTCGGCCAGGAAATGCCTGCCCAGCATTACAGACGACTTTTTCTTTTTCCTCTCAATCCTTAATAATTTAATATCTTGTGTCTGTGAGCCAAATTTACAGTGCCTTGTGTATCCTATCAGTGATTGATGCTGATAGGGAAGGAACCCCAAGTCTGTTTGGAAACCATGCTGTCTTTTTTCCATGCATAATTCCACGTAGTCGCAGGAATAATGAAAGACATCAATTCTTAATTATTTTGTGCTGTTAAAAGCAAACATATTGCATCATAAAGTGTGCTTTACTTTCTCATTTTCTGTAATAGCGTTCATTTTAATTGCCATGATTAAGTATTTTTGTAGTCGCTTAGGGATTTTGTGTCTTCCAATTAAAATCGAGCATGCTGGCACCCTGCATTTAAGGCCAGCAGGCTTCCTGGTAAGACCTGGTTTGTCCCCCAAGAACAATGTCGTGTCCCTGGATATAAAATAAAGCTCTGTGACCTTTTATGGGGTTTATATACTGTGGTTGTTGAATTAATCTTCTCAAGATAGTGGCTCATATTTATAAAGCTCTTGGGATATGGTTGCTACATGAGTGGCCAAAATGCTGTGCCCAATACACCCAAGGCTTTTTAGATGTGTGTAATATAAAGTAGTCAGATATAAATTAATGGGTCAGTAAAGTGTTCATAGCAGAACAGAAGTAACATTTTAGGTGCCATGGCTGAGTGGGTCATGGACATTGATTTTCTTAAAGACCTTACATGGGGAGACCTAATCTCGATCTGTGTTACTAGCTGCAGATGACTTCTAATTTGCTTTCTCAAAAACAAATGACTACTTAGTATTTCTTTTTAATATATAATTTGTGACTAGTATTGTCAATCTGATCCTGATTATGGATTGTTGTTGGAATTGGTTACATGGATTTTAGAATGCAATTTTGTTCCCTAGTATGTATTAAGTTACCCATGTCCTGTTCCGCTGAAGCAAACGCATTTATCACTCCTGGCCACTAGATCTTATTCTTAGTGCCAGTATTCTTAAACCAGCTGAGTTTTTTTTTCTTAATTACTTCTGTCCCTGTTACAATTCAATAATCTGCACCTCAATTAGAGGCATTGACACGAAGAGCTCTATCTCTCTAAACTGGGCAGTCTGCGGAGTGCTGTGTGTATCCAGGAAATGGGTACGTAAGAAAAAACAATTCATTCTTCTATTATCTGCGGAATGCCGATATAATGTGGCAGCTTTTGTCAGATTGGTGGTTACATCGTTCATTGATTATGTTGTATTGTCATATACTCTTTCTTATTTTTGGGGGTTAATCTGCTCTTCCAGTAAAGTCTGAAAAGCTCGCTGCTAATAAAAATTCAATTTCTGTGAAAATTTTCATGCAGCTGAAATTGGAAAATGGTTTATATGACAGTGATTATCTTCAGTAACTTTCTTGTTGGCCAGCACTAACTATCTGAAATTGGTACAAAAGAAGTTTAAATTGTTTTAAAATCTTTTTTTTTTTTTTTTTATGGACTTTTAGCAATGCTAATTTCCTAGAACAACCGTTCATTTTGCTGTAAAGTAATTAAACGTGTCACCTTTTATGTTTCAGGATGAAGACGATACAGAAGAAAATAGTCGGTTGGAGCCTGTTGGTCACGCAGATACATCCTTGGAACGAACATCAAGTTTCTCCTTAGAGTGAGTTCTTCAAGTGAATATAGGACTTTCCCCCCTCACCGTAAACAAATGCTTTGTGTAGATCCCACAGTTTTGATATCACCCTGAAATAATGGGTTGTAGACTAATGGAGTATTTTTATGTGGAAAGGAAGACATTAAGGAAATATTTCAATTTAGTCTTATCATTGTTATTCACTAATGTGAGAAGTAAAAGTGAATGTAAAGTAAATTAAAAATTAAAGTCCAAAGTAACGGAATTGGAACTTAGCAGACTTTGAGAATGTCTTCAGTTCAACTATTTTGATGTTAAATTTGAAATTCTCTTTGAATTCTCACTTTGGTGAATAACCCTGTCAGTCTAATGCTTGCGTATTGAAGAGGGGGTTGAAAAAGGGATACATTCTTGGAGACCAGTGCTTAGATCTAAAGTTTAAATGTCTTTCCTACGGTGATACCGGCACTTGATGACTATTTTCTGCTATGAAACCAATGATGATTGCTTACAGACTGCCTAGTTTGCTAAGATTGGTCTTAAAGCTCAAATATGTGTAACTTTATCGCATCAGAATGCGATATGGGGAGATAATCCACGTTTTTGTAATGGCAGTACTCTATTTATTAACACATGTTTTTGCTTTCGTACATTTTATTTTAAGCTTGAGTTACAGTTGGCATTCACTGTGAATGCTTCGTTTTTAGGTAGAATAGATTGGCCCATTGCAAGCTGTGTCATAACGTCTTTCTCAAACACACCAACCTCCTGCATATTTGATACCATGGAAGCAGCTCGCCAAGCATTCCTAAGCCAATATATTAATCATCAAATGGTTTTTTAGCGTGTTTAGTACATATGTCAGAAAAACTATGAGCAGATGTTTACCTCCCTGTATTTATTTTTCCTTGCCTGATATTGTCGCCCTCTTTTTATGCCATCAGACTCATTTTAAGGTATGTTTAACAGTTCAGTCATCAGTCTGACTTTGTTCTTCCCCTCGGAATTCCCTTTGCTGTATGTGTGTGTGTTTACTTGCTAAGTATTCCTGTGTTCCTGTAAGGCCATTTATGTGATGTATTGCAGTTCCTCCATTGCTCATGTTAATGGATGGTCCCTTCTCATTTTCTACCCTCCGTCTTTGCATTCCAGTGACATGGTGAAGCTTGTTGAAGTATCCAACGATGGGGGACCCCTGGGAATACATGTAGTGCCTTACAGCTCCCGTGGTGGCAGGTAATGTTTCTAATTCTTCTTAGTTGTGTTTTTTGGACGGTTGGTGGGGGGTGTCATTAACACTTTTTAGAAGACTTTTTCCTTTTCCTTCACATACACGCTCTGTGTATTCTGACCCAGTCACTGATTGTAAACATCATGAAAGCCATATACATGTAGTATGTATTTGTCCTGCAGAGTAGTAGTAGTTTGTCTCATTCTCCTCTCATCCTCATCCCATATATTGATGCAGGGATGCTACCATGTTCAATTCATTGTACAGCTATATACTAATTTCTACTGGAGAGATTTGCTGTTGATCTGTGCATTCACAAGTGTCCTGTGTGTCAATTCTGTAAGTTCATTGTATCGAACATACAGCTGTACTCCCACAAGCAGTATTTCCGATTTAATTCTAGTGGTCATAGAGGAAGGAGAAAAGTAAATGTAGAGAAAAAAATCCTTTTATTACTTCCTGTTTTCACTAACCTATATAGTCCGTTATCCACCGTGCCTCTTTAGGTGAAAAATAATGGTAATCCTGATTTCAATCAAACTTCACACAAAGGTTACATTTCATAACTTATGTTGGCCCAGTGCTTTAATAAACATGTTTAGTGGATGGAATACCCTTTCTAAGATGTTTTAAGTACCTTTATTCCACACAACCCAGGCTATATTTTGGCTGTTCCAAGCCTTTCTCAAGTAGGAAGCATTGCTCTCGTTGTGTGGATAAAAAGGGGCCTTGAAGGGACACTCCACTGCCCAAGAACAAAAGAATAGAAAAAAAAAACACTATGTATTAGATATCTCCCCAATAAAAACATGCGTGTATTTAATTATGCTTTTTTATTCTTATTGGAGTTATATCGTTAAAAAAAAAAAAAAAAAAGCTTGCAAACCCTGCACAAATCTTGCCTGAAGCCTTTGCAATCCCTCCCCTTCTTACCCCAACCAGACTTTCTGTGGCTGTTCAATCACAGACCCCCCAATGCAGCTCAATGTGAAGTCTTTGCAAGGCAGGTACATCAGGCAGTTGCTGCATCTTGAGTTTAGCTCCACTGAGATAAACAACCAGGAAGTAACAGGACCACAGGGCCCGTTGTCTGATTGACAGCCAGGTGGGTGTAACAAGATTCATTTATAGAAGTGCAAATTTTTATTGAAATCTGAAATTTTTGTAAAATAAAAAAAGAAAACACACTCTTTATACATAAAGCATTTCAACAATATTTAGGGGTCTGTAGTATCCATTTAAACACCCTTAGAGTTCCTGTTTCATCTATATATTATTGATTGGACGTGGTACTTCGAGCCATTTTGGCACCAGGTGAGTGCTATTTGTGACATCTGCCATTTACTACTGTGTATATATGCTCTTTCTTAGAACATTCATTAAACATTTTCTAGGCAGTGATGATCTTCGCAGTGGCCCGTTTACTTTCCAACGTACCATTTTCATTGTTGCTGAAACACTGCTTTCCTTTTGTACTATTTGTGTATGCAATCCATAGATCACACCAAAACTACTCACATGTCAACCGTAAAATAAAGGGGAGCTATCAGGCACAATCTGGATAACATATATCTTCTTGTTGAATAACTGTACGCTTGCTTTTGTTGCCATTTATATTGAAGAAGAAGATAAATGCCCATATTAAGTTAAATTACGCTCATAAATTGCATTTTAAAGACATAACATTTCAGTGAACTTTTTTTGAACAGCAATTCTAGTTAAAGTTGATTAAAGGTAAATGACATTTATATTAAATGCTGTTATCGCGTTCCTTTTAAACTGATAAATAGCTTTCTTATTTCATCAAAGTCCTTCTGTGGATAATAAATCAAGAGCTTTGTCTGATTTTCATAGTCAAGCAACACAATCTCACTCAAGATTCAAAGCTTGTTTGTTTTACCTTATTCAATGATCACTGTTATTAACAAAAAAAAAAAAAACCCCCACTAAAATAAATATATAATTTATAAAATAGATTTTCTCCCCACCTCCCCCTTTCCCCCCCGGGTGGTATGTTTATTCCTCATTCTCGGGTACTCTACCAGAGACCTGGGAGTTTGAGGGTTCTGCACAGTATCTTAGCTGTTCCTAGAACTGCACTCTTCGGGACAGTGATCGCAGATGTCCCACCTGGAATCTGTTGAAGCCACTCCCCTAACAGCCCCAAGTGGTCCTTTCACAACTGGGACTACTACTGCCTTCACTTTCCACATCCTTTCTAGTTCTTCTTTCAGTCCTTGGTATTTGTCCACCTTCTCATGTTCCTTCTTCCTGATATTATATTCCCCAGGTATTGCCACTTCCACCACGACTGCAGTCTTTCGTAAATACATTGCCAAACACGAATACACACACCAGTCAAGCCATAAGACTTGCTTTTCCCACAGAATTTTTAAAAATTTTTATTATTTTTTGGGGGCACATTATAACAGGCAAGCTTACAGTGTCACGACAGCACTAGCAAGCTGAGAAAATACATTTAAACATAGGCATGACATGTAAGATGGCTGCACATTTTTAGAAAGTTTAAGAAACATGAGTAATGCATGAGCACGCATAACAGTGTAACGAAGGAGTGAAACTAGCTAGGCATGCTATGTACAGTCGTCTGAGTTTGAGAGTAAGTTCTACCCTTCCTTTATGGCAGAACTTTTCAGACAGGACAGTATTGAGATAGGTGTAAGATTTGCTAAACAGGATTAATAAGC
The DNA here is from genome assembly GCA_933207985.1 of Pelobates cultripes. NCBI lineage: Eukaryota > Metazoa > Chordata > Amphibia > Anura > Pelobatidae > Pelobates > Pelobates cultripes. The sequence goes on from OW240915.1 coordinate 26,655,932, forward strand.
AAGATTATTGAGGCATACTCAAAACTAGAGTGCAAGATTTGTTAAACCACAGCATTTGTGTGCCTAGTCTACTACACAGCATGTCACCACTAGTGGTGAAATCAAAGGGGGTCTGCGGCAGAGAGGTACAACAGATTAATAAGCAGGTAGTGCTCTTCAGGATAAGTTCTAGTCCCAGGATCCATTCATGCCGTTCACCCCACGCCACCTCTAGTGGCTGGATTATTCCATCCCGGTTTGAGGCTGAGAAAGGGCCTAAGCAGAGTGTCACCTAGTCGTGTGGCAGCCGCAGCGTTCTGTTTACCAGCTCTTTGAAATTGAGTGAGTGGTGCCTTTCGCCACAGGTCCTGGGGTGCTCTCCTTTCAGCTGGCACCTTTCGGGGGTTTGCCGTTGTGGTGTTATTGCCACTAATCCCTCCGCCTCCCGCCACTCAGATGCTACACAGAGCCAATAAAGGCGTGTTAATAGCCTGCCACCGTGGAGTGTGGGATCAGGGTTGCTTGTAGGAGTCGTGGTGGTGCTGGCAGCTGCCATTTTAGGTAAGCGGAGTGACACTGCTGCCTCCCGCCTGTGCCCATCCAGCAGGGCTCTTGTGTGTAGGTCCAGGCTTACGGAGGTGCCATGGTGCACCGGGATGACCCACTGCCGGTCCAAAGGTTGGGGGTGGAGTAATCTTTGTTGGGCTCATTTGCATACACCTTGCCAGAATCCCTTGCAGCAGTGAGAGTACTCTTAAAGTGAGATTTCTGTGGGAAAAGCAAATCTTATGGCTTGGCTGGTGTGTGTATTTGTGTTTAGCAATGTATTAACTATCCACTTAGTTCAGGTGCAAGGGGTTTTCATCCACACTTTTTTTCCCCCACCACAACTTTTTTGGTATGAGATAGATATATATTCCAAGTTATCCGTGGCACTATACTTGGAATTTGGGGAGTGTAGGATTGTTTGAATATTATATATATATTATATATTATATTTTTTTAATTAGATGTGTTTAATTCCTTGCCTTTGTTTATGATCCCTTACTGATGAAATTATCAATTCTGATAACTTTATTCAATCCCTGCATTCAGCCAATACAGCATTCCACAGAGAAGACCTTTAGTCAGATTTTGCATCGTTCTAAATGTGAAGGCCTTCAAAGTTGTAGGATCTAATGGATGAAATGACTCTAGTGGCCATCTGCCTGTCAACCACTAGACGGAGGTTTCCAGACGGATATAAATGCTTGTAAACATGCACATGCCATCGTTTCTTAGAGCGATGTGATTTAGGGTTCTAGAAGGAAGACTGCATATCTGAGCAGCCTGTATTTTGCTTTCCTGTAGTCAGTATTTAGTTACATGTTTTGTCACTGATTAAAATATTTCAACTCACCCCACTGAGGCAGGAGGGTTATAAGCCTGTTTGGGTAGAGCCCTCTTCACCTACTGTTTTCTTATGTCAAACATGTTTTGTTAGAATTCTTTGTCTGTTTATCTATTCTACAGCAATGCGGAATATGTTGGTGCTATATATCGATCCTTGATTCACACGGCTAGGCCACACACAATTGTCTCCCCTTTGTATTTTTCCAGGTGAAGTAAATGGTGCAGTGCTCCTTGCTTGTGTTGCACACATTTCAATCTTGAAGCCTCGCAGTGTCCTATGTGCGTTGTGTACTGGGATGGCTGCAAATTGTATCAAGGTTTAACATAAGACATTTAGTATCCAATTGATTTCTGCAGTTGCACAAGTATAAAGGACCACTCTAGGCACCCAGACCACTTCAGCTTAATGAAGTGGTCTGGGTGCCAGGTCCTTCTAGGGTTAACCCATTTTTTTTATAAACATAGCAGTTTCAGAGAAACTGCTATGTTTATGAATGGGTTAAGCCTTCCCCCTAATCCTCTAGTGGCTGTCTCATTGACAGCCACTAGAGGCGCTTGCGTGCTTCTCACTGTGATTTTTCACAGTGAGAGCACGCCAGCGTCCATAGGAAAGCATTGTAAATGCTTTCCTATGCGACGGGCTGAATGCGCGCACAGCTCTTGCCGCGCGTGCGCATTCAGCCCAGGAGGAGGAGGAGGAGGAGGAGAAGAGGAGGATCGGAGGAGGAGAGCTCCCCGCCCAGCGCTGGAAAAAGGTAAGTTTTAACCCCTTTCCTCTCCCCAGAGCCGGGTGGGAGGGGGTCCCTGAGGGTGGGGGCACCCTCAGGGCACTATAGTGCCAGGAAAAAGAGTATGTTTTCCTGGCACTATAGTGGTCCTTTAATCCAATGTTTTTATTAAATTATCTTGTGCGATTTGATAACTCTGTATTTGCAGTAATACAACTGCATTAACTCAGTTTGGTGTTGAAAGATTATCTTCTATGACAGGGATAGGCAACCTTTGGCACTCCAGATGTTGTGGACTACACTCCCCCATAATGCTGTCAAAGCATCATGGGAGTTGTAGTCCAAAACACCAAAGTGCCGAAGGTTGCCTATGCCTGTTCTATGAGTTAGTTTGATAGCACAGTAGTTAGGGCTACCGTATACCATAACCACAGCATATCATACAGCTTGGTATGAAGCCTTAGAGTCAACATTCTGAGGCTGATAAAATAACTGCTATCGAGTTGTGAAAAAGAATCAAACACCGTGGCAGTCATGAGAACTAGTAAAATCTAAATATAATCTTTCTTTTTAATTATGTATTTGTATCCGGGCTTAAAACAAAGCCCAAATTTAGTAGCTAGTAGACATATGCACTAATTGATTTTAAGCCATTTGTCTAAATACAATTCCTAGTAATTGTCAAACATATTGATTCTGAATTGTTTTACATGTAATTTTACCTCCCCCACCTGAGCACCTGCTGCCTTCTTTCTTATGCCACCCGGGCTTCTGCTGCCTTCTTTCTTATGCCACCCGGGCGTCTGCTGCCTGCTTTCTTACGCCACCCGGGCATCTGCTGCCTGCTTTCTTACGCCACCCGGGTGTCTGCTGCCTGCTTTCTTACGCCACCCGGGCGTCTGCTGCCTGCTTTCTTACGCCACCTGGGCGTCTGCTGCCTGCTTTCTTACGCCACCCGGGCGCCTGCTGCCTGCTTTCTTACGCCACCCGGTCGTCTGCTGCCTGCTTTCTTACGCCACCCGGGCGCCTGCTGCCTGCTTTCTTACGCCACGCGGGCGCCTGCTTTCTTACGCCACGCGGGCGCCTGCTTTCTTACGCCACGCGGGCGCCTGCTTTCTTACGCCACGCGGGCGCCTGCTTTCTTACGCCACCCGGGCGCCTGCTGCCTGCTTTCTTACGCCACCCGGGCGCCTGCTGCCGGCCGTCTTCTCCCTCCCGGGCGTCTGCTGCTCTGCGATAAGGTGTCAAGTGAAAGTTGTGATCCTTGTGATCCTTGTTATTATTGTGTATTTTTGGCATAAGGCTGTTTACTTAATAATTCAATATTATACAATGTGGAAACGAGGCAGTCTGATTTGGAAATGTAAATGCTTAATATTATTGCATTTTTCTATATATTTCTGCACACCTGATATTGACTTCAAAAATAAAAGTGTCATCAATCTCTTTACACGTCAAGGCCATCACGTCTCCAGCAGAAATATTGTATTTTGTTACAATATATAGGTGTAACATTGGAAAATTCATCAAAAGCATTTACACTGCAATCTGTGCCCCACTCCAGCAGTTGGCCGTTTCCAAAGTGATTTCGCCCCATGCGATAGACGATCGAATAGGAAATGGTTCTCAGCAGGGTATATGTTTTCAGTACAATCACCGCAGCAGAGGCTGGATGAATTTGAAAGGCATGATAGAAAGCCAAATTCCTTGGCTCAAGGCATGTACTTATCCCAGTATTGTTTTAGATAAATGTCTTCCAACCTCTAAATTGTGATTAGTGAGCATCCTAGGGAGGGAAAAAAATGTAATATGTTCTCCGTAAACACAAAATGCTACTTCTAAGCTCCCTTTGATTGTCTCTAATTTAGTAGAGGTCTGTCATGCTGTCTCTGCAGGGTTTTTGTTCATTAATTGAAAAGGTGGGGGGTGGGGGTTTTGGACTTTTTATTTATTTGAAAGATTTATCTCTCCTCATCCTTTAACTTTTTCATTTTGTTGACTCCCTGACATTGTTTATATGTTGTCTTGTTTGACCAGTGATTGTAAACTTGCTGCTCGGCTTGTGGCATCAGTTATCCAGTCAATATGTTTTACAGCTCTATATTTGCAAATGAGCTGGTGCGTACCTTTTTAATGACAACTGTGTCTTTCTCCTTGAAAGAACACAGCCATAAAGTAATAGCTACAGGTTCGGGGCATTGAGCAATAAATTCATTACAATTCATTTAATCCGGATTTGTACCAATGCCACTGAAATGAATGTCCCTTGTTCTCTCACAAGGAATAGTTTAAACCATCATCAAAGCTCAGAGAAAGCTCCGGGCTTGTAGAATTTGTGATCGCATTTTTAATCAGACAAAATAAGCCACAATTGCATCAAAGTATATTGCAATCAGCCAAGGAGCATCCAGCCCCGGAGCTGCGTCACAATTGTGTTCTGCGTTGACCGTGTACGTTAATATAATGTCAAATGAGCCTGATTGTACTTTATCTGAAAGACAACACAATCTGGTAAAAAAAAAAAAAAGAAAATCAGTTCTGTTATGATACAAAGTCTGGTTCAATGTGTGACCCTCCTCAACTTTGTTAGTCCACCTCCTGCTGGTTATCTCTTGTACGTTTTGTATCACATTAAAATTAATTTTACTTTGATCTGCCAAGTCTCACAAGCCTGTACTTTTTAAATTTAGGCTGCAAAAGGAACTATGTTACGGGGAAAATGTAATCATCTCTGAGAAGCATTGAGGTGTAGATCTTGCTTTTGCAGACCTGAACTCTCTGGCTGTGCACCACAATCAAGGTTTATATGGTTATTAACCAAAGTGTGAATTTCCATTAATTCAGGGTTTAAACTTTTAGGCCGCAATACTTAAACTAAACTTAACTGGATTTTTGCGATTTGATTATTTTTTTCCTAGCATTTGAAATTCCCTTTGGTATAACTTTGAATTTAACACCGTTACCTTTTTAGTGCATAACCTGACAGTCTATGTGTTGATGTATGCATATACAGAATAGCTGGGCAGAATAGCGGTACAAATGTTTGAGCACACACTATTTATTGCCTTGCTCTTGGTCACATGCCAAATATCTGTCAATGTCACGTCTAATATAACGTTTGTCTGAATTTGGAGATTGCTTTATTTCTTACTCTCTCTGTGTCTCCCCTGTGGATTCATTTTTCTTTATGTTCTTTCTATTAACTTTGGATTGATTTTTTTTTTTTTCCTTCTTTTTGATATCCAATGGATTACAAGAGAAAGCTCTTCTGACTGTGTGGATTTGCTCTACTTACTAGGACTTAGACAAGGCGATGAACCCTTTACGTGGTATAAAGAAGGAATCATTGCAGCACAAGTTGGAAGTAGATCCAATAAGCTTTTATTTCTCCATTTAATAACATAATGCATTCCAGCGGTTGGGGAGACGCATGCAGGCTTACGCTCTGTCTGGGCCCTATTGCTCACAGCTGACATACCATGAAAAGTGCTGTGCGTGGTGATTTATTTGCATCAAATCTGGGATTATAGCCCTGGTGTTGGCATTCTGCTCTCTTCTCGCGCTAAGCCAGCTCTCCCATATTGATCATGCAATGCTGCATTTATCAGAGCATTACTGAAGGCACCTGCATTAGATTAGCAGCTCCCAGTTTGTAATAAACTAAAGCAGAACCACTTATTCGTGCATGGAGTGCAGCTACATCACTTGGCAGTGTGTTAAAAAAACCTACGTACACTTGTATTGTTTAAATACCGCCTGTGTAGCGTTTAGCTGCCTTAGTTAGGGAAAAGCTTTGCTGATAGTTTTTGAAGACATTACTGAAAATGTAATGCTGTTGCTTAGAACAAGATGTACACATCCTCGCCCACAGTGTGTTTGGGAAATTTTATGTCTCGTCCTACGCAGAGTTTTTTTGATTGCATCTTTTTACCTCTCTCAGGTCAGGCATTTATCCCTTTAGTTAAATGCTGGTTGAATGTGCGCTGTAAGTGAAGTGCTGCAAATGCCGTTGGATTATGGGGAGTGTTATTTTATTAGGTGTGCTGTGTGTATTCTAAAACAATCCAGTATTGCTTTATCCTCCCAATACCTTTTACAAGTGCACCATGATGTTTTATATAGCAAGATCTTTCTGATATTTCTTACCAGCCCATTGGAGTGAATTTCAATTGGCGCGCTTTCTTACCTGCTGACTATGCAGATTGTTAATTTGTGTGGGATAGTTTATTTTCAATTAATGATTCTTCTGTGTTCTGTCATTTCGATTGCCAGTAAGACTGATAATCATCTCATTACTATTGTGTGTAATGAGATATATATATATATATATATATATATATATATATATATATATATATATATATATATATATATATATATATATATATATATATATATATACAAAATATTCAAATACTTGCACTCCTGTAGAGATAGATTAATGCCTGGTGCTAATAAAGCAAATAACATAAAAATAAAAATGGTAGGTAACAGCACTCTAAGGACTTCAAAAAGTAAATGGTGAAAAAAACTTAGCTTTTATTCAGCAACTGCCACACACAATCGACGTTTCAGTTCTTAATACAGAACTTTCATCAGGATAAGGGTGTACTCACTTTTGTTGCCTACGGTTTAGACATTAAATGGCTGTGTGTGTGGAGTTATTTTGAGGGGGAAGCAAATTTACCCTGTTATACAGGCTGTACCCTTACTTTACATTGTAGCAGAGTGTGATTTCTTCAGTGTTGTCACATGAAAAGATAAATAAAATATTTACAAAAACGTGAGGGGTGTACTCACTTTTGTGAGATACTGTATTTTCTGTCCCTTTGTTTTTACATTTAGATTTTAAATCGTTTCTAAAATGGCTTGTTGACAACTAGGTTCTAGGTAGTGATGTATTTTTGTTTGAGAAAGTGATTTTCTATATTGTATGTAGCATCTAATTGGGTATTTGTAATAAAATTGAGTTTTTCTGTTAAACCCGACCATTACTACTCTTTTGATATTTGACAGGAATTTAGGTTTCATGGCCATCAGTGAAAGGGTATACCCGTTACAATTTTCGTGTCTCGGCAGTTCAGCTCGCTAAGATCTTTTGAGTGTTAGTATCCTGCAAAGTTCAAAACCGATAGCAAGCAGTTATTTGAAGCTTGCATGGTAGCAGAATTGGGAGCTGGGGATTTTGTAGTAAAAAGGCCTCTTCAAAGCAAACATTAGTTTCCATTGTGAAGGACTTGGCAAGTATTGGTTTCGACCAATAACCACCGCCCAACTTTGAGTTTCTCTCTGATTTCTAATGACTTCAATAGACCTCCTTAGAAATCATAAAGGTGTATTAGAAATGCAGTGGACATCTTTCGGGGTCTTTCGCTGCATTTCCAATTTTTAAGTTATTATTTGCTGCTGATTTAAATTCTGCGTTCTTATTTGTAAAAACAAACAAACATGTTTTGTCACTTTTAATTGAGTAATGTTACTTTTGAATCTAAATCTGTTGTACAGTGTTTTTTTCCAAAACTAATAAACGTATGCATATAAATGGCTGTAATGTTTAATACAGCTATAGTTTTTGGCGCCATCGTTTTTGAGGTGATTGCGCAGCCATTGATCATGTCGGCTAACTATAAGATTTAATATTCCCTTTAGATTCCATAAAGTTGGGAATAGTGTTCTTCCAACTTTGACAAGATGCGTATTGGCAACCTGTGTCAAAAGTTGAATACATATAGATTATATTTTAGGATAGGCTTTATACAGGTGTTCTATAATGGTGATTCTCTTTAAACTCATGTAACAATCTCACAGACACAACTGCTGTAAAATACCTTATTTCACACAGCTAGAATTGATTTCCAAGGACACACAGCATGTGGGGGTTTGCTTGAGGTCCAGCTGATCTGTCAGAGCCACTTACCTGTGTTTAAACATGTAATATAACCAGCAACTTGTGAACTTGTTTTAGAACTGCTGTTAAGAAGTGAAATCCCAGTAGCGTTATTTTTATATTTTTAAACATATGTGCTTTTTATCTTACATTTTGTCGAGCAGAGTTTTCTTTATGCCAGTTTAACCTTTTTGTTCACCCGAGAATGTTAATATTATGTTTTGCTCGTATGCCGTCTGCATTGTCTTCTGTACAAGTCATTAGGCACAAGAAAAAGAAAAAAAAAAAATCCCTACATATGTAGTCATTTGCAATCTTAATGTTCCAGAACCCTGGGATTGTTAGTAAAACGACTGGAGAAAGGTGGCAAAGCTGAACGAGAGAATCTATTTCATGAGAACGATTGTATCGTCAGAATTAACAATGGCGACCTTCGCAACCGAAGATTTGAGCAGTAAGTACCATTTGTTTGTCTGCTAACATCTAATTCGATAGCGGCTTTGTAATGGCCAAGCCGACAGTGGAATAAAGCTGAATGAGATACATCTCCTGGAAATAAAAATGTTAGTGTTTATTTTGTTCAATGTAGACTAAATTACATTATTCATGATTTTTGGTAAACCTGTGTCTTAAAGAAACTTCCTTGCATGTTTTTTTTTTTTTATTTTAAAAGTTTTATTTATTTTTAAAGAGTTATCAGGAAGAGAAAAAAGACTGCAATAAAAGTTCTCTACTCTTTTCCTGGTCTTATAAAATGCTTATTTGTATTGTTGAAAAGAAAAATAAAACTTATTTTTAATTTATTTTTTTATGCATTACACATTACATTTTTTTTTTAAATTCATATAGAACTATATTGTATACAGAACACAACATACATTGTCATTTCCACTTACCAATTTTGTCTTTCTTTTTACTGTACATTTCCCAAACAGTCAAATAACAATTTTCAACAGCGAAATGGAAACAAACTGCATTTATTTGTTAAACATGCGTACATGAGTTACTAGATTCCGGTTTTATTCTGAACTTACGTAAGGGACGCTTTCTCTCTTTACGTTTACAGAATTCATTTTCTTAATGTCTGGAAAAGATTTCTAAAGTTTGGTTATTAAGTCAGCATTTGCTGTCAATAAGAACTTTACACAGCAACTAAAAGATCAATAACTCTTTATTAGAAACTGCAAATCACATTCACACCTGTTTAATATCAAGCAGATTCAACAGATGCCAGTGCAATATTCTTTACTATGGTGGCCCCAAAAGTCCTTTTTATGGCTTTATTTTTATGGAGTAAAACAGACCATGCATTATAAGTCTGGTTGCCTTTATGTGCCCAAAATACCCATTACTAATCTCTCCACTAAAGTAGAAGTGCCCATGATCCCATTTGTCCAATGAATCACACATGTTAATATTGGATGCATATAATTGTGTTTTAAAACTTTAACAACTTAATAATTCCATGTTCTGGACAAGCTCGACTTGATTTGTTATTAACAATATATTTTAAAGGTTGTTTAGAGCCAGAAATCAATCTCTGCAGTTTGACCTTGCAGCATATCAAAGTACACATTAGATTCAGGCCTTGCATCTTGAAGCAGTGTCTTACGGCACTAATAATTCCTCATGTAGCTGTATTTGATGTTTATAACTGAAGCACCCGAAACTCTGTTGTAATCTCAGCATGTAAATATTGCCTCTCGCTCTCAAAACAGATTATAGAGCTGAAAAACAAACCCTTAACTTTAGAAGGTTCTTCAGTTGACTGACTTCTAGTTTCATATCGCTCGTGGCATGGATTACTGGCTTTATATTGATCAATGATGTGCTTATATTTTTATGTTATTAGTGTTCTCCTTGTACTTTCGTGTTTGCTTTTTTCACGTTATGGTTGTGCAAGTTTAGGAGATATCTATGTTAATGAGTTTTGCCACCTGGTTTGTTGACTGCCAATACTACATAACTTGATTGCTGGCTTAAGACCAAGGTTAACCATATCACACATAGGGAATTGTGGGGGGGGAAAGGAATGGAACTTAATGCACTAGAATAGGGTCAGGTAACCTTCAGCACTCCAAATGTTGTGGACTGCATCTTCCTTAATGCTTTTTTATCCATAATACTGGCAAAGCATCGGGGAGATGTATGTCCCTGCACTAGTATAAATTAATCTTCTCCCTGAGCCTTCAAAAACAAGGTAAACTACTTTATAAAACAATTACGGTACTTAAAATGGAATACATCAGAAATAGAAAGGAAAAAAAAAAGTGCATGAAGGTAGATTTAGGAAAACTATTATTCCAAATAAATGATAATGTGAATAGTGAACCTCATATGCCATTTAAATATTTTTTTCTCAAAAAAAAAATTTGATTTTAAAATAAGAGAACCCTGGAATGCCTATCCTCATAGTTATTGGGTGAAGGAATAGTTACCCTCTTCTTTTCCTGTCTAAAAAGCTACCGTTTCCCTAAAACATAGATTACCTTGTCATTCCTTATGTGAGCCTCAGATGTCATCAAGAAACATCTGGAGAGCTTAATGTAGCCATTACTGCTCTAGTGCTTAACCACATCTTATCCCAGCATGCATTGTTTGTATATGTGTTTTGTGAAACACTCATGTGTGATTTTTCTCTTTGGACTTTGCCATGAACTTTGATTGCATTAGCTTTATGAGAATTAGAAATATGCAGAAATTGGGACCAACATTGGTAAAAACAAATTATAATAATTTTCCATTTCTGCAATGACACCGTATTTAACTAGCGAAGAAGTCTTATTTTAAAAAAAATGCTCTAATTTTCTTTGCCTTTTGTTATCCAGAGCACAGCAAATGTTTCGTCAGGCCATGCGATCACCCATGATTTGGTTCCACGTAGTGCCAGCATCAAATAAAGAACCATATGAACAACTTTCTCAAAGTGAGAACAACAGTTATTACTCAAATCAACATCCTCCAGACTCTCAGTACTTTGACAATCGAAACTTCCACAGCTCGATCCTGGATCAGACGCCACAAAGAATTCCCCGACAGGGAAACCAGACTGATCAGATAGACTCTTACTCACATCTACCTCATAGCACAACCTCAGCAGGAAAACCACCAACCGGCCTCACACCATCGCCACGTCCCATCAGTTCCCCTCCTAACAGTGCTTACAGTACCAAAAAAGGCAAAAAGCTTCATATCCAACTCAAAAAAGGTAGGCATATGATGGTCTGTATCTCTGTTAGATGAACTAACTGGAGTTACATTTCTAGGATCAAGAGTCCAGATTAGTCCACATTTACCAACCAATGAAGAAATACCACTGTTTTGGATCTTGTGATCATCTCTTTGATAGGTTATTTAAGTCAGGCACATGTTTAGTCCACTAGCTCTTAAATCTTTGAAAAAAGCATCAAACAGTATTTGAATTTGCTGTTTTCTGGAATTGCAGGAAATGAAACTTGTGGAATGTCCTTTCCCTTTGTTTTCCCTTTTCATTTGTAGAAAACTGGTTTCCTACCAGGTCCACCAGGTTTTTATGAGGGTCCCAATTCAAATGGTTTTGGGACACATGTAAATCCTAGTCTTTTGGTGTACGTTGTGGACTTGGTTGGAAATGGGCAGCTATTGTTTGCTACTTGATGAAGAGCCCCTAATTGTCACCAGGCTGGACAAGTAAATTTGTAAAGTCAGCAGGACACCCTGTACCTTAAATAGATACCCTAAACACCAAAACAACTTTTCCTTAGTGAAGCAGTTTTAATGTACAAAAGCATGCCCCTGCAGTCTCGCTGCTAAATTTTCTTTCTTTCTTCTTCTTTTCTTTTTTTAAAATAATGGATAATATTTTTGGTCAGCACAGTGTGTTCACTTTAGAAGTTTTATCTATTGCTCTAATAATCTAACTTTAATTACACACAGGAGGCTCCTGCAGGCTATTAACATAACAGGATATAAAAAAAACTCTAAACGTAACACACTGGGCAATAAATCTAGTTCGAACAATAGATCTCTCTTTACAGGAAGTGTTTACGGAAGCCGTGTGAGTCACAGCCAGGTGAGGTGTAACTAGGGCTGCATAAACAAAGTGATTTTAACTCCTAAGTAGCAGAGAATTGAACAGTGAAACTGCATGATCTTTACATCAAAATTACTAAAAGGGACACTGTAGCTCGTTGAAGTGTTCTGGGTGCAGTGCCCCTGTTTGTTTAACCCTGCAAATGTAATTATTGTAGTTATTGATAAACTGCAATAATTAAATTCCCGAGTTAACTCCACCTGTAGTGCCTGTCTACCAGACAGCCACTAGAGGCGCTTCTGGGTCGTTCGTCTAACTGATGCTGGACTTCCTTACTCTCTGCATGAGGACGTTTATAAGTTTTAAGGATTTATTTTATTTCTTAAATGATGTCACTGCTTAGTATGTTAAATGAAACTGACAAGACCGGACTCTGTCGTATAATCTGAAATACACTTTGCTGTGAAGCCACGTTTCATTGAAAAATCATTTCAATTTTTAAATGTTTACGAAATCCACCAATGTAAAATATAATCCTTGCTTTAACATTGAAAGTGATAATTTTTGCTTCTTAAATGGTTGACTACTTCCCTGTTTATAAGTGGGAGTGAATGCAAAGTTCCACTCTGAGAAGTGCAGAGAACAGGTTTTGAAGTAAGAGGATAAGTGGTTGCTGTCTCACTAGGTATTGGTTTTCACTTCTTGATTCATCCTGCAGAGATAGAGGGGTCTCTCCATTCACTGCTCTTTATGATCCATAACTGTGCCTATTAGGGCCGCGTTAGACATACTGTAATTGAATGTTTCCAAGTAGATTAGCAGTGTAATGGAAGCTGCTCTTGTAGATAATTGTCTCTAATTTTAATTACAGAAATAATTATCTATGTCATTGAATGATTTACAGCAGGATACATCTTTGTACGTGATCCATAGATAATTTGTGCTTCTTCTTTTTTCACTCCTCCCCACCCCCCCTTTCTACAACTTCTCTTACTGTCAAACAAAACACTTGTGTTTAAGAGTGTGAAAATGCTTTCAGGAAGGGAATAGAGATTTAATGCAGAGTACATGTATGCATAATATTTGGCTCCTGACTGGTTGATATCTGGGCTTCAAGTTTAGATTCATTGAATAATTTATTGGTCAGTAATGAAGATCCAGGAATAAAACTTTCACTTTATCTGTGGGACTGTCCTTCAGCAATCTCAGCCAGGCAATAAAGGATGGCAGAGTTTACCAAAAAGAGCAATTCCTGTAGATCTACTATAGATCATATTATTTAGAATATTGGTATAACCTGGGCTTGGAGTAGTACTGCCTCACTCCTCCCTCCCCCTGCATTTTCACCACTTTCCAGCATACCTATAAAAGACAAACATAATTTGTCTATGAAAAGGTATCAAGCAGTCTCTACGAATTGTGGAAAACTGTGTCTTACTAAGCAGTAAGGCCTATCATTCAAAATTACCTCAATGCAGCTGTGCAAACTGGGTGCTCACCGGGTCCAGCATCGTCTTGCGTTTTGTCAAGCCCACTTCTAAATTGTTTCACTGGGGATGGAGCTCACAAACTCTAGGCAACATAACTACTACACTCAGTTTAAAACCAAATCTAAAATAGATAAAGTATATACATAACCTTTCCCAAATTGTGGTTTAGAAAATACATAATTTCAACCAAGACATAGGATTGACGTTTTAATTAATAACACCTAAGAAATGTGATAGATACTCCTTATTACAGTGCACAGATCTGGTGTTAGGGTTTTTTTTTTGTCTCCCCCCCCGCCCCCCTACCCCTGGATGCTTTCAAATCATCACAACCATTTCACGCCTGCTAGCTGTAGCAAACTATAATGATTGATACACATAATTAAAGTATACTGAATACAATAGAGTCTATATGAATCAAAGTAAAGCAACAAATATCAAATGATCTGTCATGGTACGTTTATAGAGTTTTATACCAGAAGCAAAGCTGAACTGTGAAGCAATGAAAGGGTAAATTATTTGTACCCGATATAGCAGAAAGCCATTTTAAACGTCCCATAATGGCTCCTAGTAAAATCCAAAACCTTTACAATATTAATAAATGTATATTATTTAATTCAACGCTTGCATCTCTTCACAACGGGTGGGCAGTGGGATGTATGAAGTCTCACATCTATTCTGTTGGCTCCCCATGGAGAGACGGTAACAACAAAGAATTAGACAATCGTTTTCATTTATCACATCCAAATTTTAATTTCAAACTCTAAGCACCAATTTTATGCTTTGGCAATATTAGATTTAAAAAAAGCAAAAGTAAAAAATATTTGTTTAATATACTGTATGCTCTAAGCAAACATTAGCATTTTTATGTATTGCTCTGTTGAAGGAAAAAGCTAAGCTATATTGTTCTGAATATAGACCCAGATTCATTGTGTCAATTCGTGCTCAAGGGTTTATTAATTTAAATTAAAAGCTGCTGTGCAGACCCTTTATTATAGGCAGTGATGGCACACTTTACAAAAAAGCCAGTTATTGTAGATTTGCTATAGATCATAGTTTTAGAATTTGGGGGTAACCCAGAGCTTGAAATAGTCCCCCCAATAAAACCCTTTCCTCCATTTTCTAGTAAGAGACAAATAAAAAGTATAAAACAGAGCTTAAGATTGTGGGAAAAACCACATAACTAAAGTGATAAGGCCTATCTACTTGTCATTTTGTCTGTTCCTAAAGGCATGCTATAGGGAGCAAGCTCAAATAATATATACAGCTTTCAGCTTTGCATTTTTCAATACCTGAAGACGTGGGAGGGGGTCTTAAATGCAGAAATCCCAGATACATACTATTGATTCTTGTCAAGTATGAGAAACGCGTCTGGTACAGTCAACCCGGTTCATGAAGTCAGAAGAGAGGAAGATTAAGATTCTGCTTAAGCGCTTATATTAAAAACCCAGCATGAGTAATAGGCTGTAATAAACATTAAATTGCAAATGATACAGATAAGCATACACTAATGAGTCTTAGGAACTATTTCTGGATCTACGCAAGAAATGAATAAGTAACTGCCTAGAGAGATTGTGGTGGCCAGTGAGAAATCAAGCTTGTGTGACTTGAGTCCAAAGCTAGAGAAATAACACCACAATATACTCCCCCTCCCCCCCCCCCTGTTTTAAAAAAATATATTCTAGTTCATGAGTCAGAGAGTTACAGTGACTGGTTTAGGCTGTTTAGTAATAGAATGTGTGTTGTCTGAGTGTTCCAGAAACACCCTTAGCCCAATCCTGAACCTCGTGGCCTGTTATCAGATTTACCTCTACATCACCCTCCCCTAGGTCCTGCACTTAGGTGTACCAAATCCCAATAGACCATCAAATGTAAATTCCTATCTGTATCCAGGACCAGCAATTTCAGTTGCTAAATTCTTTCACAATTTACAAGTAGGTTAAACCACTGCATTTCATAGCGTTGCCCTCTGCATCCACTGAATTCAAATACCGAACGCATCTATCACGAGCAGATGACATTCTCCATAGCGACACAAAAAACAAACCAACAATTAAAATAGGTAAATTAAAGCAGAGATAAATATACTCAATTAAATTGTGCATAAAATATGTAATCTAAAGCACAGAAAAGCCTACAATTAAAAACATATATTAAGCAAACAAAAAAGTCCACAATTAAAATATAATCATAATGTGAAGCTCAGAAAAAATATAAGGCTATAAAAGAAATCTACAACTAAAATATATATGTAATTTAAAGTACAAGTAAAAAAGTCTTGTTTATAATTTAAAGCAATATCAATAACACGTGTGTGTGTGTGTGTGTGTGTCTGTCTCTCTATCTCAAAACTGAAAGCGCGGAAGATAGCATACTTGAAAGACATATGGAATATAAAGCATCCGTGCAATACCCCCATATAATATGCAAATAAGTCACAATTTAAATATGCAATATTTATAGTTTATAAAACTTTTGTAATTGTTTATAAAAATAAAGTACAGACAATATCCACACAAAAAAAATTATACATTGATGTGTTCCATTTTATTCTGGTTTCTCTAATCCCCTTTATTAATTTTAAAAACATCTTGAATCTATTCGTCTCTCTTCACTTATTGTATTTACTTTAAAATGATAACTTTTACGTGTTTTTTTTTATTTTATTTTTCTGTGCTGTAGACACTTACTGAGGAATTATCTTGTGTTTTAGGTCTTTGGTATTGTTTGCAGTACATACAATTCAGTGCGTTATTTATGACAAATAATGAATGTTTATACTGCAGGTGCTGAAGGCTTAGGCTTTAGTATAACTTCGAGAGACGTCCCTATTGGTGGCTCAGCTCCCATCTATGTCAAGAATATTCTTCCGAGAGGAGCAGCAATTCAAGATGGCAGACTCAAAGCTGGAGACAGACTCCTAGAGGTAATTAACACTTTATTACTGTGAAGTAATCACATTATTTTATCCCCACTGTGCGGTTCTCCTGACACGCAGGCCATTGCTCTAGCCTGACCATTCTGGCTGCAAATAACACTGCACTCTGGATCCACCTCTCATCACCCCTCACATAAGATGTAGCCTCTGTATGAATGGATACCAAGGTCCTAAGTCAAATGTAAAATAAATTCTAAAAAAGAACATACAAATATTGCAAACCTGAGTATATTAGGGGACACACACCCAGCTTTCCATAATAAACGTCTTATTAACACTTGCACCATGTTAGTGTTTTCCTTTCTATTTATTTTTTTACATTTGCTTTAGCTTAGAGTTTAACAAAAAAAAAGCAATGAATGTCCTGGAAATCACTTACACCTCTGCTGCTCAAATAACTAAATGGAGAACTGCAAGAATATTAGAGGGCCAAAAAGCCCCTTTCTAAGGCTTAATTCAGGATTATACTACAGAGCATTCTCTGAGAGAGTTCTGGACAGCTGGTTTAAAATGTAGAGAATACACTATTGAGAATGTGGCTTGATCCATTAGAGCACGAACCATTATTTAAGTAGAATAAATAAAGAAAAATCCTTTTCCTGCTTTATTGGTTTTTATAGTGCTATATATACACACTGATACTTTGATAAGAATCTAAGATTGCAGCAATACTTTACTGCTGCCGAAAATGATCTTGTATAATTCCATAAGGTAATGGGAAAAGCAGTATCCATTACCTACCCTTCCAGTTTTGCTATTGTTTTTTATGACTGTTTGTAATTAAAAATTACAGGGGGTAGAAAAAGTGAGCAAGTGTCTTTACAGTTTACTAGGTGTTAGTCCACTCCAAGTTCTACTGGTGCTCTTTGTATCTTATATAGCAGCCCTCTATTTTTATCATTGTCACATCTACTGCTCAGCGCTTGTGGTTCTTTCCCTTGTTTAAGTAAAGCAAATAAAAGAGTGAGTTCCGTCCTTTCTATCACAAATCCGAAGATATCCTGCCCGACCTCCCAGAACGTGCTGCAGCTGTGAAATATAATCAGGTTGCTATACACAGCGGGCATGGAGGTTTCGACAGTCACAAGTAAAGATCGGTTAAGGAATGTATTAAATGCCAGCAATTGGACAAATTCCATGGAGCAAAGAAAATAGTAATATATCACATTGCGGACCTTGCATCATTATCTTAATAAGAATTTATGCAAACCACATGAAGCGGAAAGAGGAACTGTCACTTAGTAGGCATATGTCACATTCTAATCGCGAACAAAAAGTTACCTATTCATTTTTTGCACCCATCAAATCAAGCCCCATGATTCCTTGTCTAGGCCATGAGAGCATACATGCTTGAGGGAGGATTGTATGATAATAAGCGCATGCTTGCGTTGGGCATTTTAAAGGACTGTTTTGTCAAACTCCTAAAATTCTGAGAGAGTCTTCATAAAAAAAAAAATATATATATTTTAAAAGCAAGGAAAATATATATGGCTCAATTTTCTGTTCAACTGAAACCATTTCTAATGTGTGGTAATTTTAAATTTAAATTTGTAGAATGTATTCCATTTGTGATTGTGAATAAAAGTAAAAAGAGAAGAGTGTTGAATTTAGTAACTAGTTTGACTTTACAAGCACATTTTAATTGTAACTAGATTACCCGGTAACTCCTCTAGTAACCACAATCCTTATAATATATTATCAAAGCAAGAACATCCCTCTGCTACTGTTTGGCAAAGTTGTCCAACTTAAGGTCCATGTATTAAATATGACTTCTTCAGTGGCTCTATCTTATCTGAGAACATAATTTAGGATGCACGTACAAATCCTATCACAGCTACGACTCATTTAACACATAACCATAATGATCTAGAATGATGGTAAATGTCACCTTCTATGGCTGTTCCCGTCTGAAAACTCTAAATGATACTATTGTATTATTGGGGGTTTTCGCTCAACCCCAAAACTGAAAACCAGAACTCAAATAATGATTATAATGTTGTTTGATCCATTGCTTTTTTCCTCCCTTTAGGTTAATGACGTGGATTTAACAGGGAAAACCCAAGAAGAAGTGGTTGCTTTGTTAAGAAGCACACATATGGGAGGATCTGTACATCTATTGGTCCTTCGCCAAGAAGAATCTTTCCATCCTCGTGAGCTGGTGAGCACAAAAATTGCCAAACTCATGGTTACTGTACCGATATTTATTGTTCATTCTCTAGCTAGCTTTAAATATTAAATATGTAGTAGTAGGGCAAGGAGCCTGGCTTAGTGACATTGCCACCATTGCCAATATTAAGCATGTTTTGTCTGTGAACATTTTACTTTTAATTGAAGACTAAACCTACATGTGGTTTTACCCCACTCCACCTTAATTGCCCACAACACTGTGCCATCATAATAGTTTATTCTCAAAGGTCTTATTCCATAAAGGACTGACCTGGCATTGTAGACTGCATGGATTTACCAAAGCTAAATGATCAGGACTTTCCAAACTGTGATCAGCCCTAGATTGTAATGCCAGTAGAATGTTTATATAGAACTTTATTTATACTGTAGATTGCATTTGGTGATACCTGTGATTTTTCTGCGAAGTAGAGAATAGAATGTCATCCGAGACTGATTTACTTTATAAATCTTTCATTCTGGACTGGAGATATAAATGTTATGTGGACTGGGATTATTTGCACTGCAAAACTTGGTTTTGTTTGAATGTTCCGTTTACCTGTGCAAATTGTTATAACTTACTTAGGATGTAGGTGTGTGTGTGTATTTTTATTTATTTAAACATTTCACTTCAAACTTGCATTCTTAATGAAACCCTTTGGCTTTGTCACTGACATTGTAACATTTGAAGTGCTCTATCAATATTCTGGATGTAATTGAATTTTCATTGAATGTAGCTTCCAATCAAAACTAAATTTAAAAAATGTCAGCATGTATTAAAGAGAAACTCATTTCCCACTACAATGCAGCTAGAAACATGACTGTTTGATGGTTGTGAATTAGTACAGTATAAATTATTTTATTTTTAAAAGAAAACGCTACTAGCCAAATTCTTTAAAAAAATAATAATAAAAAAAAAAGTCCAAATGGTGGAAAATGAACATTTAGCATTTTGCTAGTTACAGACCAATGGGATTTTAGCAAATTTGTGATTGTGACCCTGTTGCATCTGTGTGTAGTGTTTTGTGTATGCTTTTATTTGCTGTTTTTAACGTGTGTTTGTTTTTTGATTACTATTTTTATTAAGATGCTAAATGGTTCATGTGTGCAATCTTTGTATTTATTGATTCAAACCGTATCTTCAGACTTGGCATTAAAGCACTTCTTTGACATTTGTTAATCTTAAAAAAACATTGTTTGTACAGAGTGAAACACATGTATTTTTCAGCTCTAGAATTTTGCAAAACTTTGTGATGAAGCACAATATAATGAATCCTTTGTTCTTTAGATTTGCAGGGAAGTTACTGTTTGTAAGTGTCTGTTTAAAGGAGATACTTACGCCCGCAGGTTCCCTCCCTCTCCTTTATGGAGATTATTCCTTAAGATATCGCTAGTGTGAAATACATAACCAGAATCTCTTGCTTCTGTGTAATATCTACAGAGAATACAATCTCTTTGGCCAGTCCTGGTACTTTTCCTGTATCACTGAGTTTGTTAAACATACCCCATACATCCATTCCCAGCAGTGGTGTATGGGATATGTTATGCAGTTTTCTGCTCTCCATGAAGTTTATTGCTGAAAACCATGACGTTATCTGTGCAAATTGTTAGAAAGGTGCCCGGCAGCTACTGTTGACTTGCAGAGGAACATTACTCAGTTTTTTTTTTCCCAATGAACAAAATTACTTGCGTGTCCAGGTCGCATGCACTGGGCTGCTGTTAGGCTGTCGCATAGGAAGCTCTCCAAGAGCTTTACTTATCCTGATCTGTCTTTTTTTTTTTTTTCTTTCTTTTTTTTTCTTTCCTTTCTTTCTAGAATTCGGAACCAAGTCACATACCACCCACAAGAGAATCGGTAAGGATGTATTGTTTAATATTTTGTTATATTTTCTGCAGCTACAGCCAGGTAAACTTTGGAGAACATTGAGTTTCAAAACCCTTTATCTTCATTTTATTTATTTTTTTTAAAACAAACTATTGATCAATATATTCTGTAATTACTCCATCTTTTGGTCATGATGCTAGACTTTCATCTTGAACATATTTATGACATATCGCCTCATTCAGTAGTCATCTTCTGCACCATGGTGGCTCAAAGTATTTTCTTTCCTCCCCTTTACAATTCTTAAACAATTCTATAGAACTTGTCTTTCCTTTTATCCTTCTTATTTATCAGGGCTCAGCATCGATGAGGGACGTGGAGTGAGTATCTTGACATTTTTCATCTAGAAATAGCGGTCAAGTCACACATTGTGTAACCATGTTCTGTTAGAATAACATCTATGGAATATTCCAGTGACCCCTTGATAAGCTTTCTGGGGATCTTCAGAGATATTCCTGTTGATTAGAGTTGAGTCTTAAAACCACAAAGACTTTGACATTACTTGGTAGCTCTATTTTCTACAGATTTCCTTATCACATAGCGGTCTTTAAAGATCCTTTATTCAAATGGAATGCCCTGCTCATTTAACAAATGTAAGGCCATATAGAACTGTGAATCCTAATAAACAGGGCATTACATGCTAAAACTGGGACCAGATAGGAATTCAGTCATTTAGGTACCAGCTATAAATGCTTAAGGGGTTTTGAAAAGGATACTTAAGGGGTTACTTTAACCCTTTAATCTATAACCATTTAAGTTTCAGGGTGCTCTTCAACCTATCGTTCCTGTAAGTTTTCTTGTAATTGTATTATTTATAGTTGAATCCCCCCTCTCATAATATTGAGCGCTACGGAATCTGTTGGCACTATATAAATGGCGATAATAATAATTGTGTCCTATTAGTAACTATCAACCAGGTCATCTCCTTATTTCATTGAAAAAAATCTTTAACTACCTCGAATCTACTGCGAGATATGATCCTCTCCGCTCGTTTCCAAGCATTGTGTGACTTCATGCCCTGTCACCACGCTGTGTGTCATTCCCAGGCACTATGACTGCAAGATTAGAAGTTAAACTTGTTGCCAGTGCGTAACATTGCACAGAACTCAAATTACACAGGCCGGAACAAAGTTCTAGGCTGCCGAAGTCATGTGTGGCGGGGTGTAAATAACTCCCAGCACAAAAGTGCAGAATTATTTTTATGTGCAGCATACAAACTGCTCATACAGACTCCAAAAGCAGAGGTGGTTGTGGTGGTTGGAGTGACCCTTTAAAGGAGTTACACCATTTGATATTGTTTTCTGTGCTACATAGCTATAATCTACTGATTTTCTCAGCATTATTAGCAATCACAATATATAGGAAATGTGAGATCACGATGGATTGATTTCCTGGGAGAATGTGCTGCTCCTGTGAAATCGTCTATATTTCATGCGTGTTTAATATGGAATTGGTTATATTATTCTTTAATAAAATCTTGTGTTATGAACCTAGTAACATCTAAATATGTGTCTGTAGGGGGATACTAAGTCTAGCTATAAGTTACTCCCCGACAGAATGCCATTTTTAATATCTGTGCTAGCATTGAAGGGATTTTGGTTTGTTCTTGTCGCATACTGTGGATTTCTGCTTCAAGTTCGTCCTTACGAAGTACTCTCCATGTGTGAAAGAAATCCTAACTGGCCAAAATACAGCAGAACTATTGATATTTTGGGACTCCTCTCCATCCATTACTGTTTTGGTTTTCTACCAGAGTTCTGTTCCTCTAGACAATGGAAATAAAATGTTAATAGAGTAGAGTAGTAAGCACACCCTCCTGCACAGGGGTATTTTAGTGCTTGATTAGGGATGGTTATTAAGTACGGTAATGCTTTAAACTCTTTCTGAAGTTATGCACCCTCTTTTTCTTGAATTGGGAGTTGTAGGCCGAACGTTGCTCTTTGTTGGGGAAGAATCCATGTTGCACATGGGAAGACCGTTAAAAATGCTTGTGATGAGGGAGAAGGAAAACACTAAAGGGTGTCTAAGTGGGTGGTGAGCCTTTACATTTAAAGGATATAAAAGTTACTAAGAGCAATGCTAATAATCAGTTGGACATTGTCTCATTCCAGAATGTTTACTTGTCTACTATATTCAATAAAAATGTATTTGCGTGGTCTGAAAATAAATAAATGACATGTTGAAATCCCAAAGCTGTATCTACCTTTATCTGGTAACTGAGTGCCCCCAGGTAACATTGACTTTTCAGTTTTTATTCTGTTGTATATTCCACTTAATTGGTGGTTCCCCTTTGACCGGACTCTTTGTTGCAGGAGACATGCCGTAGATATAAAACTAAAGAGAGGAAGCTGAGCTAAATCACTAAAGATCATTTTTTTTTTTTTATTAATAGTAAAATAAGTACAGTCTAATTTCCTCTGTAATAATACTTGCTGTCCCATTCTCGCCCCAAACCTTTTGAAAAACCCCTAAAACAAACAAAATAACGGATGGTAAATTAAAAATAAATGAAGAGATATGGTTGAATAATTAAAGCCTTCAAAATATATGCACTAGTATTTGTTTCATGCTCGTCCCCTGCTCAGCAATTATCAAATACTCTGCTTTAAATATATATATTGCGAAGTTGTGTTTGCTTTCAAGGCTTGTTCCCATTTCCTGCTATTATTTGGGAGTGGAACCAATGCTGACGATTCTTTGTTTGCCTGTTGGAAACACAGTGTTGTGAGCAAGAATTGGATCAATGTTACAATAGGACACCAAGTCACCATCCCAGGGACTTGTATAACATCTGGAAGCTGTAACTATGCCCCTCGTGCTGGTTCCATTCACAATGGAAATCAAATGCTATAAACATTATTTCTTTGGGGGCAAGGATATGATTTCTGGACCCCGAACTGGGAATTTGGTTAATGTGTTGACATTTTACGAAAATAATAACTATGATAAGTAAAGCATATAAAATACATCTGTCTGTATAGTGTGGTAACTTTTTTGTAATGTTTATTTTTTGTTGTTTTCTCTCATACTACAAATGTTTTTAGTGATGTATTTTAATATAATTACCATGCAGTTTATGAAGCCGTGGTGATTCTGGAATCCATAAACCGCTCATTTTTAGTTGCGGATGTCTTGCTAAAGTTAGAACATAGAACAAAGCTTTATTCACTCTGCATAATGAGCAGCTAATCTGCATAACTAGGACTTTCCAAGTTAGGCTAACTCTCAAGATCTTCTAGTGGCCTTGCCAGGGTAATATGTGAGCATGGCAGGAAAAGAAAACGAGGGAAAGAAGTTAAATGTCACTGCTGGCCATGTGGACACATGGGATCAGGTGCATGCTGAGAATTGTTAAATCAAAAGCTAATGGAAACGTGGCTGTAATTAAAGTAAATTTATACTGTCTCTGCCAGTACTACCCCTTACTAACATTTATCTGAAGTTCTTTTTGAGTAACTTAGTCGTAATAGTACATCTTATTTTACATCTCTTCAAACTAGTAGGTATAGCTCCAAGGATAACATATACTTATTTTGCTGCATGTTATTTTCTGGGGTCTATAAAAAAGCCCTTGCAAAAACTGCACACCTGGTGTCTGTAGCCTTTTCAAGCTCTCTCCTTTATTTCAAACACAGGCTTTTAGTCTGCTGGGGAATTAATCCGTCAGAGGCTTATCACGGAGGAACCGCTGTGAACACAGAATTGCAGTAAATGTAATACAGCAGGGAGGAGAGCAGGAACTCTGTACCGTGAGGCATCTGCCACTTCCGGTACCTCTGTGACACTAACAAAAGTGAAAGAAACTTCCCCCCTGCTGTCTGACAGTCAGGGTCCTGTGTCTGTCTCCAGTTATAAAAAGTGATGATTTGTATGAAAATCTACGCTTTTGTTGAACTGTCAAAAAGTGACAGACTCCAGACACACAAAGCACTTCAGCAAGTGTGTGGAGTGTTCCTTTAACTTTGGAAACAGTGTCTTGCCTTAAATCACTTCCATATACATTGAATACATGGTGTGTTCAATATAAAATGTAATGACTTGCTCACTTTTATATTCCAATGCCGCTTCGTGGGTGTTTGTGCAACATGGTGGACTGCCTTTGGACCGCCCCCTGCACCTCTTGACATCAATATATACATTTGCAAGCAAAACGTCTAGCACAATGTATAGATAGCATGTTATGCTCAATCTAACTTTAAGTTTAATATGATTATGGCATTTTTTTACAATATCTCCCAGCAATTTTTTAACACAGCAACTTTATTTTGACTTTTTTTTTGATTTTTAAACATCAGGAAGAATCAAATTAAAAAATAAAATAGAAATCGTATGTTTGCAGTAACTGAACCACAAACCATTCATTCTTCGAGGAGGTCTTGTTATCTTATAAAATGGCCTATAGACAAACAAGTGGTCCGGTTAAAAAATATGAACCTATTATACTCTCTCAACAATCTTGAGAAATAAAACAATGTTTGGCAAGTGATTTGTAACAGCCGCTGCCAAATTGCATTAAAACAATCAGTGCCAGATGTGACATATTGGTTCAGATAATGAGAATAATGAATTTCATCGTATATGTGCAAATCGGGTTCAATGAGAGCTCGCTGTCATATGGAGTAAATTAACATTCCTTCTTTACAAAGACTTGGCAGTAGTCAAAGTAATGTGGTAAAGAGCAGTATTTTTTCGTTCGGTTTCTGGAGTCGTTGTGTATTACCACGTAGTGTTGTCTGCTAAGGGTATTACCATTGTTATAACATTTACACCAGCTTCAATTAGTTGAAACTTTCAGTTTAAAGGGGGCTTTCCAAGCACCATAGTCACTACAGCTTATTCTACTGGTAGTGGTGCTATTGATTTATGGTTTGTGTCTTCAGGTTTTTCTGTCAAACAATTGAAGGGAAACTATAGTGATAGGAAAGCATAGTTTGCCAGCGCTGGAAGGGTTAAAAAGCCTTCTGACACTTATCTTATTTTAGCGCTGCTGTCCCTCAGCATAGGGTCAGGCTCTGCCTCTGCTGAGGTCAGCTGCCGGAGAGGGACCTAATGTGCATGCGCACAGAGTGAAACGCTCACATTAGTACTACTCCCATTGAAAAGCCTTGCTCAACACTTTCATATGGGGTTTTAGATGACTCATGCATAGCATTCGGACATCCAGTGTCAGTCAAGTGACCAGCATTCGGACATCCAGTGTCAGTTAAGTGACCAAAGGTCACTTAACCACCCAAAAGTCCCTCAAGTGGCTGTCTGGTAAACCGCCACTAGAGGCTGTTCAAACTTGGGTGTCTGTGATTGGATGAGAACATTGTACTCAGTGCTCACCTCAGCGTTCTCAGGCAATCAATGCTTGTCAAGGTTGGACAGAGCCACGCTGGATCAATATGGGTTACGAAGAGGCAGGCTACAAGTACTGGAGGAATAAAGAAACAACAAATGATGCGTATTGACTTTTGGTACCCATAACATCTGCAGTGAGCTATAGTTACTATGCTGCTGCATGTTTGTGAAAGGATCTTGCATATATCAATATATTGTACCTTGCAAATTGTAATGGCCATAGCATATAGGATTTAAAAGAAAAAAATAGCCTTCCTCCTGAAAGTTATGTAAATCATTAAACTAACAGCTGTCTGTAGATCACTCAGGGAACAGTAATTTTAGTACATTGAATACAATTAGGCAGGACCAATAGCTATTCGGCTTTGCAAAGCACTATATATTTACCTGTGTTACATCACATAAAGGTTACTTCATCTGGAATCTCGTCGCGTTGTCTTTTTTTTTTTTTTATTATATAGAAATTAGTCCATGTGCATTTCAGTTTTCTGTGATCTATCTGAAGCTCCATCAAGTTTTGGCCTAGCATAGAATGTTTAACTATTTATGGGCTGATTATTGGGCTCATTTAGTGGATATCTTCTTATTAATATAGACTGTAAGCTCGTTTGAACAGAGTCCTCTTCAACCTATCGTTCCTGTAAGTTTTTTGTAATTGTCCTATTTATAGTTAAATATCCCCCTTTTATAATTTTGTAAAGTGCTTTGGAATCTGTTGGCGCTATATAAATGGCAATAATAATAATTTGTTTAGCAAAGCTCCTTGTACATATTAATTGATTCCTTTCTTTTATACCCACTTTACATGTTTTATCACAACTGGAGCTTTACTTGAATAGATATTTGGACATGTCACCGTTGCTAATAAATGACTCGCTCCCCTTTTCCTCTCTTCTGGTTTTTGTAAAGGAAGACTAAGGGTTCAACAAACAAATATTTCACCCAGGACTCTCTTTTGGTTCACTCTGTTGTCCATGAACTCCTACGAATGATCTTGAGTTCAAGGAAATTCTTAAACTGAAGTTAAAGTGAAATCCATATATAAATATATAAAAGGTTGATTCATTGCTCCTGTGAACAAAGTCACATAGATGTATGTCACATTTTTAAATAGTGCTGGTGTCTGGCCAGAGTCTGCTTAAACTCACTGTTTAATATAGTTTAATAGTTATACGTTCGTATTTTCCTCTTAGCACTGTGTACTGCCAACTGCTTTTATTGAAATCTATCGTTTTAAGAACTTTCCTGCCCTAATTTTCTTTCATTATTTCTTTTATCTTATGCCGTAGATAAAAATAATAAACTAATGAATTGCAAATATTATTATACTATTTTATAATAGAAAGTTGTGAGTTTATGAAAGACACGGAGGCGAGTATTCCTTAACCCTTTCTTTACTGAACCACAACAGCATCAAAGCATGCAAATAAATACACACATAGAAAAAGTCATACAGGGATAACCTCAAGCAATCTTGACACAGTAACCCGTATAAGACCAAGCACCAGCCCCCAGTACTTCCTCTTTCTTTGACAGAGAACAAATTAACAAAGGCCAACAAAGTCGACATCCATAAACTACTGACAGTCCAAAAATCGGATAAAATCCTGTCAAATAAACGCGTTAAGGGCCAATAACACAATCTCAATCACCTGCAAAACAACTGTCTGAGATTCCAAAAGAAAACAGCGAACAGAAACTCCAGATCAAATTGAGTTTTTTCCAAATCATACTGCAAAGATAAGGAAACACAGAGGAACCAAGTGATTATATCATATACAAAGAAAAGAGAGCAAACGTCATGGTATAACATGGCCAAATATATGCAATCATAAACAGAATACCAAACACATTTAAAGGAACACTAACATGTATTCCTAACGCTGTAGTTTAGAACTAACTATTCTGGTTCCCGGCATCCCTCAGAGTTGACAAATAAGGTATTAAAAGTTACTTTTTTGCCATTGCCAGTTTTATTGCAGCTTTCTCAGCCTCCATTGCTGAGATCATCAATCTGATGCTTTCCACGTGACACATTCCTTCTTATTTCGTTATGCATCCGAAGGAAATTTGTTTCTTTCTAGTTTGGCCATCTTATTATTTCTACCAGTTTTGTAAAATAAAAAAAATAAAAAACAAACAAAAAAAAACCTGAATCATATTTGGATATTTTAATTAGAGATGACTCTGTTTCCTTTTACGTAAGTTCACGAGCTATCTAGCTAAGCACTTTGTATAAAAGAGCTTAAATGGCTAGATATCAGCTTACTGCAGGTACCAGCTAGCTTTTGTGTTTGGCTGTGGATATTGTACGTCCTCCACTAATTTTACAGCACTGCGGAAGTAATAAATGGCCAAAAAAAATATGTCTGCATGGTTGTTTTTTTTTTTTAATAATGGTGCAATACTTTTTTAATCTGACCTTATTTATTATTTTTTTTTTTTTTACCTAAACTCATACTTTTTAAAAGTCATTGCTAAAGTAAGGAAGGCAGATATTGTTTGGCCATTCTTTCTAAAGACCCAGACAAACAAAGTGAGAGTAATTAGTGTCCCCCTCTAACTCTTTACGTATACTGATTAGCACATATCACTTCTACATACATGAAACATGTTCCCTGCAATTTGAAGAATTCTTATGAACTAATTAACCACAGAGCTTCCTTTGGAACACCCTTTTTGGTTAATAAGTTTATTCCCCTAATGCAGCACATACATTTTATGTAATGCTGGTCAGGCCCTTGTGCAAAGAGTAGATGAAATGGGTGCTATTAAATCTGGTGTCCATTATAACCTTGTCATCACAACAGTGTGTGAAAATGTTAAATATTTGAGCAGTGATGCTTTTAGTAAGATCCTGGAAAGGAAGGAATTTCTATATAAGCTGACATTTTCTTGTCCAGGTTAAATGGTCATACAAGGAATCCTACATCCTCAATAAATTATGTTTTTAACGCGATATTTTAATATTTCAATTCCCCCTGTCCACAACTTGTCTTAGACTTCATATGCAAAAATCCATGATTTAACAGATCAGACCTTGGAGACTTGATTCCCCCAGCTGCTGGATTAGTAAAGTGTCATCATTCAAGGATACATATGTCTCTGCTTTGTACCAAATCTTAATTTTGTTGAGAAATCATTCCAAACTGATCTACCACCACCGACTGACCTCCATTGCTATTGGTTAAGCAAAATGTTTCAGCTTAAAGAATTCCACATAATACCTTGTCTCTTTTTCTATTTTATGATTTAAAAAAAAAAAGAAGAAAATTCATACATTTTTAAGATTTTTTTTTTTTTAATGTCTGTTTACCCCTATACAAAAATGTGATTAGTATGTCGCTTGCTAAATCTTTTCTATACATTTAAAAGAAAACTGAAACTTGCATGAAGAAAACGTTTGTGGTATCCTATCAAGCGTCCAATTATAAAAATAAAGCCATGAGGCTTGCCTACCATAAGACTATTCAGAGATCACAGCATAGAGCGTTACAATATACATCCATCTCAGCCCAGCATGGCAGAGCAACTATCCCTTTTTTAATTACCCTCTATCTTACTGACCCAATATCCTGGTTTCACTTATAGGTCAGTACACCAGGCCCAGCCCAACACCTTACTGGCTCCTTTTACCAGGTGTCAACATCAACAGAGGTACGGCTTTGTCTTTTTTTTTTTTTTTTTTTAACCTTTTATAGCGTTTATGAATTTTGTATCACCACTTACTGACCAGCCCTACCTACTACCTCACTTCCTGTTTCCCCTCTAGCTAGCTTGTATCATTTAACTTGTAGTCTTATTGCATTGTTGTTAATGACTGAAAAGAAGGTTAACACAAGTTACAGGTGACTTTCAGTGTTTGAATCAATGGCTTTATTTTCAGAGGAATTCTTTCTCACAGTTTAAATATAAATTACTTTGCAAGTCTTGGTGCACGACCTCTGTCGGCTAAACATTTTGAATGAAACACAGGTCAGACTTAATGACTCCAGTTGTTAATGAAAATGTTCGTTTGGATGGCCAGGGTGATGAAAGGTTGGGGGGGGGTCTTTCTTGAAATCACAAGTGATTGAGATTGACGTATTCCAGGCAGACTATAAAATCAACACTACATTAATCCCAATCACCAGTGGGTGTTCCAACAGGCTCTTAATACCAGAAAAGGTCTATTCTTGAAGAAAATGTAATTTAATTATTTTATCTTATCCCTGCTATAAATCATACGATAAGCACTTGTATTAGCGATTGAGTTTATATTATGAAATTGTTAGTAACTTTCCAGTCTGAGCTTCCATTTTAGCTACACTGTCTTCAAATAGACTTTAGTTACAGAGCAATTTCCTCCAAAATCTGTATTGAAAAAAATGTTTATCTTAACTGCTAGTTGCGTTGATGTCTGTCATGGTTTGGGGCTTTTCCTTGACCTTGTAGGTTATCTAGGAATAAGCGTCTGTACTGGTAAAAAATAAAAAATAAAATAAATGTGTGTATGGTATGTATGATATACTATTTTTGTCTTTGTGAAAACCAATATGTGATGATCCTTACTGTGGAGAATGGATACTTGGCATAATTCAAGTTGTTTTTTGAAAAGAAACTAGCTGATAGATTTTGTTCCGTTATCGCATGCATGGTCCTCTTAGACCAATACACAAACACATAGTGACCTTTATATGTTAGGCCCAAAGCTTGATGATTAACACACACTCCTGACATGCAATCATACCATCAAGTAATCAGCTATTTGGAGGGTGTGTGGAAATGACGATACATCTGATTTTGCACGTATATCTGGTTTATTTAACCCCTTCTTGATGAATGAGTTTCCAGCATGCCGTGATATAATGGAATTTACCTAAACCTTTAAGTCCTATCCCCTTCACTCTCAAATTGTGCACTTTAAACATTACTTGTCATTAAGGTTTTTTTAATAGGTGTGTCCTTATTTCTTTAAACAATGTAGATTGACAATATCTTGTAAATCCTTTGCCTACCTTTTTGCAACCCCTTTTACCTTCTCCATGTTGTTGCTTCACTGGTCAGAATAAACTGCTTTCTGACCGCTTTCTGATTTTTGCCCTAGGACAGTGTTAGACTCTGCAGATACAAAAGTAATATCTTTAATAAAAATTAGAAATTGTGGGGTGGGCGTAAGGACATGTATATTTTATCTAGATGATGTAGCGCGTCTCCCAACAACTGCTTGGCTTGTTTTGTTTGTCATTACGGCACAATCACCCTGCATAGCGTGCTGTGGCACAGTCACATTTGTCCTAAGTATCTCAAAGGCAGAAAGGTAAATCTCAGTTCAAGCGCTCGACTTGCCCTGCGTGAACTTCATCCACATCTTTCTTACACTTTTCAATAAGGCTGAATTTAATGCTTCCCCTTAGGCACAATTGCTTGCTATAGTCCTGGACACAGTGTCAAGATTGCTGAAATTGTTGTTAACTGCATGCCGAATGGCAGTTATTGGGCAGAATCAGTTTTTCAAAGACTATCTTTGAAACAGTGGTGCATGATGAGAAAGCAGGTCGAGTAGATTTTATTGTCCTGGTCAGGTCTGTGGAATATATATATATGGCCTTTATATTTATATTTGAAGTAAAAACAGAAAAATAATGCACATTGGAAGGAGTACAGAAAGCAAAATTCATAATTATATTTAAAAAAAATTGGTATAAAAAAAAATCTTGTAATCTAAAGTGTATGAGTGTCCGCAGTTGCACCTTCAACTATGTGATCTTCATGATCTGACCATAAAGAATTGAACCTGCATATTCAAAGTGATGGCAAACAGCGGCAACTCCCACAACGTTCAAATACAATCCTTGACTAAGAAAACCAAGCTAAGAATTCACCGTAACTAAAACATTCAATTAAACTATACACTAATGTGGCTAAAAATAATAATGATCTTATTTGTCAAAAATTGAAAACCCATGTATTCTATTTCACAAACATATGGCTTGAAGGGAAAAAAGATGATGTGCTATATAGCATACATTTCCCCCCCCCCATTTTATTTTGTTTTCATATCTGAAGTGAGACCTTTGGTATTGTTCACAATAGTGGAACATCTGTGCCTGCGTTCATTTTTGGCTCTCTGATGACTCAAGCATGTTCTCCAACAGAATTTCAGAACAGGAAACTTTTTTTCTGCCTATACCGGTTCGTCTAAGGACACTGTTGGTTGTATCTCGACAGCAATCTATTTAAGGGGCTGATATATTTACATATTTAATGTCTTAGCTTGTTGATGGCAAAGTAGCGTACACAGAAAATTCATAAATTTTTTATTTATTTTTTTTAATTTTTTTTCATGCAATGCTATCCAGAAAGCTTTTATTTTGTCATATTGGTTTAATTGTTACAGTTTGTCTACATTGTTGTCCTTTTCTGCTTCTAGAAAATAGAAGATGACGATCTTGTTTTAACTCCCGATGGAACAAGAGAATTCTTAACATTTGAAATTCCTTTAAATGACTCTGGCTCAGCCGGTCTTGGTGTTAGTGTAAAAGGTAACCGGTCAAAAGAGAATCATGCTGACCTGGGCATCTTTGTAAAGTCCATTATAAATGGTGGAGCAGCCTCAAAGGTAAGATTGATGCGGTGTGGACCTCATTTATAGCTTTGGTGTGATTTGGTAATGTTTAGTAGTAGTATTGTCACATGTTTGTGAAGGGATTTACAAAGGTATAAACACACATACAAGAGTTTTAACCCCTTAAGGACCAAAGGGAATCTTGACATGTCGTGTCCTTAAGGGGTTAAATGTTGATAAAAGAACATTTATTACATGCTCTTGACCCTTGTCAAGTACATTCCAGTCCGGTTCCAACTGATTTGTTTTATATATAGAGCAAATTTTAACAAACATTAAAAAAATCGAGAAGTCAAGTTTGAAGTTCTTGCATTCTCTGCAAATATCCCCGCTTTCACTTTGCAGCATCCAAAGTAATTGGTTCACCAAACCAGGTAGTAACTGATGGCGACATACTGTGTAGGACTGCTAGTTATGACATAGCCTACACATCACACCTAACATGTGGGAGCATGATATGTTCCTTCAACACGTAAGCCACGCTGACATGAGAAACCACTTATCCACAGATAGATTAAAAACCGGTGCATGCCTCCCCCAAAAAACTATAACCCTCAAATAGGTTTGTTGTTTTTGTGTATTTTTTTGTGAAACTTGTTGGTTGAAATATTGTGGCACATTCAGTTCCCTATGAGGGATAACATTGCAGGCAAACAAAAAATATATATTTTTTGTATATCACTTTGCATCCAGGCCTTGTCACACTGTATAGATAGTTTAGCCTCCCATACAATCTGGATGACAAATTTTATTTATTTGAATATGAGTACATTAGAACCTTGGATGATTCATCTCTTATTCCTACAGCAGTTCTGAACCCGAGGAAATGTGAATCGTAATTGTTTCACAGTAATCTGTTCCTCTGATAGCTTGCCAATGATAATTGCCTAAACATAATTGGCAATGAATAATCCTAACTTTGCAGCCTGCAAAATATTTGGGATATACACTAATCAATAATGTATAACTCTCAGATAGCAATTCTCTCTTTCCTCCTTTAGAGATGGAAAAATCAATGTATGTGCTTTGATTATTTGTAACCCTGCAACATTTAGTGTTTTACCAAGAAATATTTCTTCCCTGGTAACGGCTTCTTGTATATTTTCAGGTTTATTTAATTTGTACATACTTTTTTTTTTTTTATTTTATTTAAAAATGGCATGTTTGAATTTAAAAAATAAATAAAAAAAATGTCATGTTATCTTTTGCCTTAACAACATTCATTAACAGAACCATGGCATTTAGTTTCTTATCCTGTTTAAAGTGATAATAAAGTAGCGTTTGGATTTTTCTTATGTTTTTCCTGCCTCCTGCTACTGTACAGATCCCTTTTTCCATTTTCCACTAGAGTTCATCTAGCTAGGGGTCTATCTCTGTACCTTCAGAGTCCCATTTAGGGACCTCCTGCTCTGGGGGATCCCGTTATTTTGTGTTTTACCGGGCTGCACTGGAATTTGATTACATTTCCACATTTCAAGATATGTTTAAGACAACGTAAGGACTAAAATGTATTATGACTTGCCTATTTATGGCAAAATAGGGCACAGGTGGACCTTCAAAAAGCAGATACCACCAAGCTTTTCTTTGTCAGTTTTATTAGCAGTCATACTGTGCTTTGACTGTTATTGTGCATATGCAAGTTCATTTTTGGAAGAACTTGTGAGATCTACCATTAGACCCATGTCTGTGCTAGAATACTTCAGTGGCCTAGGTTCCTGGTGGATGGAGCTGCCTGGAACTTAAAGAGACACTCTAGACACTGTAACCATTTAATATCTTTGAATTGGTTACAGAGCCTGGAGTTTCCTAACACCATCTTTCCATTTAGATTTAAACCATTTTCAAACACGAACAGTACCTAGCCACCCACAGATATTACATTCTTCCTTAACCAAACCAATGCCGTGCCAATTTCTACCAGCAGTAGGCTGAGATAGTCTTATAGCAGTAATCTGGCACTGTCAGCCAATCACCTCTGCTCTTAAGGTTAATGCTACCTTATGAACCAAAGCAGCACTAAGGCCTTCGGGGGACTCTTATTTAGCGGTAAATCATTCAAAAAGTTTAACGGAAACAGTGTCCGGGAACTCTAGATACTATAACCACTTACAATCGTAATGTTTTTACTAAACAATTCATGCCACTTTAAACATAAAAAACATTCTAGTTAATATTAATAGACCCTAGCTAGGTCAAGGATTAAAAGAAATAATGAATATTCCTTGCGTTTATCTCTTCAGATCTCATCTGATTACATTGCCCTCTAGTTAAAGGGACACTATAGTCACCTGAACAACTTTAGCTTAATGAAGCAGTTTTGGTGTATAGAACATGCCCCTGCAGCCTCACTGCTCAATCCTCTGCCATTTAGGAGTTAAATCCCTTTGTTTATGAACCCTAGTCACACCTCCCTGCATGTGACTTGCACAGCCTTCCATAAACACTTCCTGTAAAGAGAGCCCTATTTAGGCTTTCTTTATTGCAAGTTCTGTTTAATTAAGATTTTCTTATCCCCTGCTATGTTAATAGCTTGCTAGACCCTGCAAGAGCCTCCTGTATGTGATTAAAGTTCAATTTAGAGATTGAGATACAATTATTTAAGGTAAATTACATCTGTTTGAAAGTGAAACCAGTTTTTTTTTTTTTTTTCATGCAGGCTCTGTCAATCATAGCCAGGGGAGGTGTGGCTAGGGCTGCATAAACAGAAACAAAGTGATTTAACTCCTAAATGACAGTGAATTGAGCAGTGAAATTGCAGGGGAATGATCTATACACTAAAACTGCTTTATGTAGCTAAAGTAATTTAGGGGACTATAGTGTTCCTTTAAGAAGTATCTGTCTAATCAGCTGTAAAGCTCTGTAGTAATTGTGTGTCCATCAACTTATGGGCCAAGATGCAAATAATTCTTTGTGGAAGCAAAGCAATTAAGCCATTGCTAATCTATTAATGGAGAAGGAGAGTTTGAAATAAAGCTCAACACAAAATCCTTCGTTATAGCTCGTGCTCTCTCTCTGCTGATCTTTTTGTTTTTTATTACGTGAAGGCAGTCCTGTGTGTTTGAGGTAGACATTGCAAATGTCTTAAACTGAATTATTTTGCTGTCTTATTAATGTATCAGCTTAAATCTGACACTGAGTTTTTATCACCGAAGGACGGAAGGCTTCGTGTTAATGATCAGCTGGTGGCAGTCAATGGAGAGTCTCTTTTGGGCAAAACAAATCAAGACGCCATGGAGACACTACGAAAGTCCATGTCAACTGAAGGGAACAAAAGAGGAATGATTCAGCTTATCATAGCTCGGAGAGTAAAACGAAACGAGGTGAATGACGAAATTATGCTATTTCTTTTAAAACGTAAAACACAATGACAAAGGTTATACACAGATAAATGTTCATTTATAAAGTCCTTTAAAAGGCATCTCTGAATAAACACACGGAAATGTTCCAAGAAGATTCTGAGAATACTTGAATAACTGTTACTCTCCTGGCTCCCATACTATAGCCTGGTTACAGCATAGCATTGCCATACACATATGTATTGATGATAAAAAAAATGAAATGACTTGTTATAATAGAAGCAGTTGAGGGGCCTGCTTTTGGTGTCACTAGTGCCAAAATCCCTTCTAACAGAATAACAGGGTTTTTTAATGCGGCACATGCACATTAACCTCACGATTTAAGAGTAGATGCAAGTAGAAAGTTTCCAGTTCAGCACTTGAAAAGGATAACGTGCAGATGCGACAGAACACTTTAAATGGAATTTCAGTGAAGTTATTTAGCCATTAGTCAAAATGTGCACAATGTTTTGACATCCACTGGTGTCTTTCAAGTACCTGGAGAATTGAAATGCTGCAGCACTTTACTTTGTTGGCTGGATAAACTTCCTGAAGTTCAGCGTGTCATGAGCCAATGACCGTTTTTCTGTTATTCTTTTATACTGGCATTTTATAATAGTTGTATGTATGCTAGCAGTGGGTTGATCAATTTATTTAAAATTATATCTATATATGTATCGGTGATTTCTTTTTAATTTTTTTTATATATATATTTATTTTATTTCGCATCAAATGCAAAGTTGTCCTGGTATCTGGTGCAAGTAGCAAATTATATTTTCCTGTTTGTGTCCATTAATAGATGATGTAAGGACACAGTTTGCACCGATTATAAGTAACAATCATGCTATGACTTGGGCCAAGTGAAGGCATTGAAAGTCATGTTTTTTGGTATATTACTCCAGTTTATGACACCTAAATCTGTTTTTTACTTTACGGATCAAAAAGTACTAGAACCGTAAAGAGAACACGTTTAACCATGTATGCGTCAGTCACATTGCAAAGTTTTATTTGCTCCTGTAAATGAACCTCTGTCGTTTGACATAGCAATATTGATTTGCACGTGGTCTGTTATATAGTAAGTGCCACAAAGCATGTCTTTAATTGGGTAATTTCGCTCACTTTACACTGTGTGCAAAGGTGGGTTCACAAATGGAAACAGTTAAAAAAAAAAACAAAGCAAAAAAATAAATAAAACTAATGCGCTAAGAGTTTCGAGATGTTGGTTTCTTGGCCTCCGCTCTCTTTTCCATAGCTCATTAATCGTTTCCATGTTTGTATTTCCATTTCTCTCTTGTGGAATGCAAACAATGTTGTTATATGAGTGAGAAAGAGGTTCTTATAGAATAGTTTGAAGAGTAAGTGCAGATTTTCTATTTGAGTTTGTTTTGTGTTTTTTTTCCTTTTTTTTTTTTTTTACATTTTGTTGCTTTATTCCTGATCCTGAAAACTTTGCACTAACTTTAATTTATTTTTTTTTTTTTCATTTTTGTATTGTCACCTTGTTTAGTGATTGCCAACCTTTGGTACCACAACATTAGTGATCTGCTGTACCCATGAGGCCTAGCCAGTCACTCATTGCAATACACAGCTGTCATGAGTACTGTTGCGTGCTCTGTGAAGCAGTTTTCCCAGTAACATCATTGGTTCAGTTTCAGAACCCAATGACAGAGAAGTATCAATTTAGCAGCACTGTTTAGGATGCACTTTCGCTGGGCAGTAATGCAAATCATAATTTGTTTTACTGCCCCTCAAAATGAAAGAAAATTTACTTGGTCTTTAAAAGCAATTCATGATGTTTTTTGATTCTCCTATTTTGTTTTAAGCACAGCTCTGAGATCATAATTAGCCATCTGGTAACTCTCCAGTTGTTTAACTCCAATGATTCTTAGACTTTTTTTTAATATCCAAAGGCTGGGTCAGTTTAAAGGATATGAGCAATGTTCTCATTGCATATCTATGAAGTATCTGGATCGGCTGACAAATCTCAGCTGCCTTGTGGTCTTCTACCAAAATTGCAAACAAGGGAAATTCAGAGGTAAGCATTTATACTGTATAATCCCCAATAATGCATGGAAAAAATGGTGGTGTGGAGATTGACTCTTCCTGCCATATGTAAGTCACATGTAGTGGAACAGACTTTGGTTATGTGATTAAGTAACCAGTTAAAAAAATAAATAAAAAAAAGGAATATAATATAAACTTCAATGCAACAACATTAAATTTCTATTTGTCACTGTCACTTAGTGCACATTTAAAATCCTGGCTTTATTAAACAAAAAAAATCAAGGTGTTACATTTTCTGTCCTCGAAGGATTAAAAGGGGCACAATAATTAAAAACATCAATCGTTTACTACCTGTGGCTTTCCAAAGCTTACTTAGTAGCAGTAGGAAATAATAAATCAAATAATGTGTGTTCATTTATCAAAGCATTCAGAGCTTGGTGTTCACACTTGAGTTTTAGAGATGTTTTTAGACAGACAAATTTAGAAAAAAACCTGCAAAACTTTCAGGATGTAAAAATCTAGCTCTACCGGGAAAAAGTCATTGTGATGTGACCAGCCCCAAGCAACCGAAGGAAGGCTGGAACCAAATGTTAATCTCAGACACTCGTAAATTATCTTCACACTTCTGGCTCCTTCACACAGTGCGGGAGACTGGTTGGGT
Source organism: Pelobates cultripes (assembly GCA_933207985.1). Lineage (NCBI taxonomy): Eukaryota > Metazoa > Chordata > Amphibia > Anura > Pelobatidae > Pelobates > Pelobates cultripes. Next base: position 26,694,353 of record OW240915.1, read on the forward strand.
TCTAAAAAAGAAGTAATGAATGTGAGTGATAATTATTAATGATAAGGCTAATGTAAGGTTTGGGAAGATATTCTACTCGAGTGCTCGGCACATTCGCAGTGTCCTGGAATTAGCTACTCGTAGCTTCACATTGAGGCTCTTTGTCTACAGCAGAAAATAATCAAGGATTTCGCTGGAAGTTTTTCATTAAAGTCCACATCATGTTTCATGGCACATTAGAAACCATAATATCTTATTATAGATATGATATTAAAGATTTAAGGCATTGTCACCTTTTCCTTAAGGGTTTGTTCGGTGTCTATTCACTTCAGTTATCACTATTCATTGCCCATTAATAAGAGACATTCAGGGAACACCTAACAGGACAGTATTGTATTTCATGAAGCTATTTCTGATACAAGATTATTTTGCACGTTTACAGGAGCATCACACCAAAAAACAAACAAACACAAGTTAAAAAGAAAAAAGCAGTCCAGTAATGTATGTTTTGGGGGATGATGGAGGCTCCACTTCACTGTTTCCCAGTAATAAGGGATGGGGAACCTATTAAGAAATTTACAGGTGCCTGCTTAAAGTAGCTCTGTCACCTCCAACGTAAATTTCGCCTATCGTTTCCTCTTTCAGAATCTGTTCTTTTCTTAATTTCTGATCTAGTTCACTTTAAAACACACGACAAAGTAGGTGGGACTTCTTTGTGTTATTTTTTCCTACACTTGAAAAAGGGTGGAGCTTAAACAAGCCTCAGCCTATGTTAGGCATAAGCTCCATCTTTTTGTCACAATTGTGAATCGAATGAAAAAGTCATAACACAAATTAGTCCAACTTTGTCTTATATTTTAAAGAGAAATAAATCAGAATTGAAGAAAAGAACAGATTCTGAAAGTTAAGTTTGTACATTTGCTTTGTAACCATTAGATTAGATTCCCCAGTGAGGTCTTGACAAACCCGGAGGTCACAAGGGTTCAAAGAGCTTTCTATGGCACTACTGCTTATTCCAAAACTAGTGCTTAATGATAACTGCAGTGGTTTCTGTCAGCTTTCTATTGTACTTTTAATGTCTGAACCATAACTCACAAAAACCTAATTCATGATATTCTGTATTTGAGACAAGCACTCTCCAACTGGGTGCAAACTCTACAGAAAGCAATAACCAATGAAGCCGTAACTTCACAAGAAACTCCAAGGTCTACTTTAATCTATCGTCATTAGTAGGCTCCACTAATCTATTATTTGTTATTACAGCTTAGAGTTATGTTTGTAATGGCTTATTTGTGATTAATTATCCATGGTATAGTCAAATTCCAAAAAAAGATATCTCACAAACCATCAATATTGTGGAAACGGTTATTGGTTTTGGTATGCCAAATTTTTAATTAAGGTCACGGCTGTGGGTTATTATATCGGTTGTAAAGCAGAAGTGTCATATTCTTTATTGGTCTACATGCTATATTTCCTGGGGCAAAGCATAATTGGGGGAGAGTAATTCTCTTGACAATGCCAAAAATCTAATCCTGTGCCTGATTATTACTCTAGATCTTGATAAATGTGGCTTTTATATCAGCAGCTGTACAGCGGCTCACTCGGCAGACAAATAGTTAACACGGCAAAGCCCTTCTTCTGCAATGAAACCTCACATTGCACATTCCATTATGCACGTTCCTTCTCAGTGACTACATGTCACTAATACACTGTACTCTCTATGCGTCTGTGCCTCTTGCTTTGTCTGTGTCTCTTCTTTCTGTCTCTAAGCCATTACAGTATAACATGCCTGCGAGAGGTGTTGGAAGTCACACAGCGCCTTGCTTGCTTTCTTAATTGTACTATAGGCACAAAATGTTAGTGCCTACGTTACTTCTCTTTTAATTTGTTATATAAGAGAAAAAAGTGTATGAGTGTAACATTTGGTTCTCTTAGGTATGTAGGATAACCTCCTCTGCGGGTAGGTGTATAGGGTAGCCTCCTCTTCGGGTAGGTGTATAGGGTAGCCTCCTCTGCGGGTAGGTGTATAGGGTAGCCGCCTCTGCGGGTAGGTGTATAGGGTAGCCGCCTCTGCGGGTAGGTGTATAGGGTAGCCGCCTCCTGCGGGTAGGTGTATAGGGTAGCCGCCTCCTGCGGGGAGGTGAAGAGGGTAGCCTCCTCTGCTGGGGGATGTGTTGTGGTGTCAAGTCCTACTCTGCAGCACTTATATTTACATACCTTCCAACATTTCAAATAGACAAAGAGGGATACTTTACTTTTAGGGGTATAAGTGGGGTGTGGTCAGGGGCAGATATTTGAGTTCAAAATATGGGCTCTCCTTCCTAAGTAGGGACTGTTATATTATTACAGTGAGCTGTAATCCTTGAACGAATTTAAGGCATAGTTAATATATGTCTCCTACTGTTACCATATTTCAACTCCCATAATCCTATGCATGTCACCATATCATGGGCATTTGAACTGTGAAGAAATCTCTATGGAGACAAGTGGAATGTTTCTGCATAGGGTCCTCTTTTAGAACGTGGATCCAGATGCACTCTCTATGCCACTACTAGTAAGTGGCCAGCACAGACTTATGGGTGTTATATTTCAATAAGTGCTGAGCCTCTGATTAAATGAAAATGACAGCATTTACTCTTTGTAGGAAAATGCACCTGTCCCACTATGTCTGTTTTTTCTTTTTAAATCACTACAGCACATTCTCAAATTATAGTCTGTTTACTTTGTCAATCTGTAGCTAAATTACTGGTTAAACAATACAGAATGAGTCTATCAAGGATAGTAGCACTAGTATATGTATGTATATGTATTATACCTTGCAGTGTATGCATATGCCACACATAGTAACATCCCCAGGGCGTACTTGGGATGTGTTAATTCTAGCATATCCCGCAGTAGCTTGATTGGATTGAGATTGGGGAATTTGGAGGCCAAGGTAACACCTTGAACTCTTTGTCATGTTCCTCAAACCATTCCTGAACATTTTTTACACTGTGGGTGCACTATCCTGTTGAAAAAGGCCACTGCCATCAGGGAATACCATTGCCATGAGGGGTATGCATGGTCTGGTAGGTGGTACAAGTCAAAGTAACATCCACATGAATGCCAGGACTCAGTGTGTCCAATTTTTAAGGAATTTAAGCTACAGTAGATAATGTGTGATCACACCAGATGGGTTAGCCTTTATTCCCCACTTGCATCATGTCGCCCTTTAACTTGATGCCAGTTCACTGGTTGTCCTTCCTTGCACCACTTTTGTTAGATACTAACCACTGCAAAACAGGAACACCCTACAAGACTTGCCGTTGTGGAGATGCATTGACCTAGTCATCTAGCCATCATTATTTGGCCCTTGCACATTATTCCTTCTTACAACACAAGAAATTCAAGAATTGACTGTTCGCTTGCTGCCTTACATATCCCACCTCTTGACATCTGCCATTGTAACAATATGAACTTAAACGAGACACATTTTGGAAGATAAATACCACCAGGTATCAGTAATTATGCTGTAATCACAATGTATCTGCTCTAGCTTGATATTTGTATTAATTTCATGTAACAGAGCCCTTCAATATGTCGTCTGTGAGCAGCCCATTCAAAAGTAATATCTTTCTGTAAGGTAGATTTATTCCGGTTTTGTAGATTTACAGAGTATGGCTGTTGATAATAGGAGTTGTTGGTAGCAGCTGCAGGACCTCAAATTGCCCAGGCGTAACCTAGCCTCAGTCTGTTGTTGCTGTGGTTCTATCACGAAAGCGTGCCTTACATCTGTTCCCCAGCTGTGTGTCTGCTCCGATAGAAATGCTTTGATTCATTTAGCTCCTATTTCAGAGGGAATCGTGTTTATCCCATCCCATCTCATTGAAACAAGTTCTAATCCTTACTGACAGTGCTTTTGCCACATTTTCCCTGTACCACACTTCAAATGATTGTAATATGGATGTCTACGTGGAGCTATAAGCTCCCTCTTAACCCTTTGTTTTACAGTGGTAACCATTCTCTAGCATTCAAAGGTTTTTTTCTAAGAAATGGCAGACTCCGATTACATTATGTACAAGTGTAAAGGCAATCTTGTAATGCTCTTTCAAACCCCATATTTCAGAGAAAGTAGATTGCACCAGAATAAAATAAATAAAATGTATTCAAAGTTCAATTGGTTTTCCTTTATTCACAATAAACTAATGAACCCTGTGTTCTATAAAGTGCAGGCTTACTGTATCCAAAAACTTAAAGATAAGCAAGATAATACTTTAATTTATTTAATGTCAACATGGTTTTCATTACAGTGCTTCTATGCCATTCAGATCTTCTCTTAGGACAGTGACTGTCAATCTAGACACCCAGCATTTAAAAAAAAAAAAAAATGCGCAGCCATCTTTAACGCTATTGAGAATCACTAGACATTATGTTGTTGGGTTTTCTGGTGTTACAATGTTAGCAGCCAATATGATAGGACTTTGTCCCCAATATTACTTTCTTTTGTCTGTTCTGTACCTCATTCTATTCTGTACGGATGCAAACATTCTGTTGAAACTGATTGCTATTCATAAACTCTGCATAAGACTCATGGGGCAGCCTTTATCTGTCCTAGATTTAGATATATATTTCCTTCCTCTCAGAGGAGAGTGCTTTTTTTTTTATTGAGCTGTCACAACTGGGATGTTGAAAAGCAAGCTTCATTCTAAGATTAATCGTCGTGAAGTGTTGCAGGCTTATTCCCCTATAGAAGAAGAGCATACACTCTTAAACAACTTTGCGTAAGAGTGATGACTTTCCCCAGGACAAGCCTTTGTGCATTTTATAAATCACTTCACTTCAATTAAAGCTACATGTGAACACTACAAAGGAGTCTGCATGGTTTTTCTTGAGTGAATGAGTAGAAGCCATTTTGTTTTTAATTTTGTTCGTATTATGCCTGTTCTCCATGTGTGGAAGATGAGGTTGGCTTCAAGTACGTTACAGTAACCAACTGCTTTTTCTTGTGGTCTTGTGTGCATCTGCGTTCTCCAATAATGCTTTACTGTTGAGAGCTCTGCATTGTGGCATGACACACACAATACACAGATGTATTTGCATATGTGGCCGGAAACCTGCTTGTAGTTTAGCTGAAGTCGAAAAGAGTTTGTAAAGGCACAAAGTGACCCCATGTTCCTAACTCGTATAGAAAAATTTGAGAAATGTATTAAAAAATAAACTAAAAATATAAATAATATATGCCTACTGAGTAGTGTCCATTTAAATGAATGGACATCCTAAGCAATATAACTGCAGCATGCTTGGAGGTAGCATCTTCAGTTAGTAGTCCGTAAACTGTTTTCAAGCAGTTTGATATTTTCCTTAATATCTCTGGGCACCGAGAGTCCAGGTCTTATATTTGATATAGCTAAAGCATAGGTTCTCCTTCCAATTTAGATACATCCATTCCCTCCAAAAACATGCGGAATGGATGTCACTAATTAGAGGCCACATTAGTGATATCCGTAAAGAGTGACCTTGGTAAGTGTCCATCCATTTGAACTTATGCGTTAGCTCATTTAGGTGTTAAGTAATTTGTCACTTTAAAGCCACCTTAAGCCTTGTGTCTGCCAGAAGAATGGGCAATGCTGTGGAAATCCAAATCATTAACGATATTCCTCCTTTTGTCAGTAAACAAATATATAAAACCAGAAGATGACGGATTGCGAAAGATTGAGTAACATTTACCTCTTGCTGACTTCATAGAGATACCAGATGAAAACTAAACAGCTGCCGTGTTAGCCATATGTTGGTGATATGGTATAAACAAATTAAAAATTTAAAAGAAATGATGGCAGAGGGAAATGTTCGCTTGAGTTTTAATATGCTATAATGTCCTAAAGGAAAATGCATTTTGTTTTCTGTAAATAGAATGTGATTGCCTTTTCTGCTGATCTTTACCCAGGCTCATCTGCACTCTCCTGGCCTATCTGCACTCTCCTGGCCTATCTGCACTCTCCTGGCCTATCTGCACTCTCCTGGCCATGCAGTAGATGCCTGTGTGTGCATTTGTATGATAAATCTTTCTGGTGCTTGTATAGTATTTTGGTATATGTGTATGGCAAGAACTGTCGCTGAGCAGATAGATAGAAGGTGTAATACATGGGTTTCCACACAAACATATCAGAAAGCTGAAATAAAACCTGGTCTCCCAGAGACTGTTGTTTCCTTAAAGCATGGCTTGTGGCATAAGCTCAGCAGTGTTGTTGAAGTTTAGTTTGCATCTGTCACTTCCTGGTTTGGTGATTGCTGACTTCAAATTCAGCAAGCATGGGAATTAGCATCAAATCGGGAACTGCTGGCATGCCAACATTGGCAAGTCTGAGCATGGGGTAGGGCCAGTGGCTGGGCATTCTAGTGATGTAAATATCACCTCTGGTGATGTGACCACCTCTAAAGAAGTTATGTCCGTGCCAGGATGACAGGATGCCTGATCCATAGAATGTGACGGCAGATAATAACCATTCGGCCCATCTAGTCTGCCCAATTGTCTAAAGACTTTAATTAGTCCCTGGCCTTATCTTACAGTTAGGATAGCCTTATGCCTATCCCACGCATGCGTAAACTCCTTCACTGTGTTAACCTCTACCACTTCAGCTGTAAGGCTATTCCATGCATCCACTACCCTCTATTTAAAGTAATACTTCCTGAAATTATTTTGAATCCTTTGCCCCTCTAATTTAAGACTATGTTCTCTTCTTGTGGTAGTTTTTCTTCTTTTAGTCTCCTCCTTTACTGTGTTGATTCCTTTTATGTATTTAAATGTTTCTATCATATCCCCCCTGTCTCGTCTTTCCTCCAAGCTATACATGTTAAGATCCTTTAACCTTTCCTGGTAAGTTTTATCCCGCAATCCATGAACCAGTTTAGTAGCCCTTCTCTGAACCCCCTCTAAGGTATCAATATCCTTCCGAAGATACGGTCTCCAGTACTGCGTACAATACCCCAAATGAGGTCTCACCAGTGTTCTGTACAATGGCATGAGCACTTCTGATTTCTAGTGCTAATACCAATCAACATATCAAGTCCTCCTGATTACGTTGAACATTGTTCTTGTAACACATAATAAAAAGAACGCAAACTTCAACCCTCATTAACATTCTTTCGTTCTGCCGAATCTTATGGGAAATGTAGTCTAGAACAAGTGCAATGCCAAAGGTAACTGTTCTAGTTCTAGGGCAGCAGCATATAATGTTCCTATATGTTTTACGATCTGGCCACATAATTTAGGTAACCGCATAACGCTGGAACATTTCAGGCTAAAAGTGTTGATTTCCCCTATTCAGGAGTATCATGTCCTTTTAAATGTTTTTAAATTGCTTAGTCAGTGCTTGCATCCGAGGCAAAGAAGAAATACAACATATAATTAAGAAAAGCATGCTGACTTTTGTATTTAGCAGTCACATATGTAGACAGCTGTTAATGTTGTTTCCCAAAACCCTGTAAATAATGTATGCATTGTTTTGCTTTACTTGCAAGAATGTCATAAGTGGACCAAGATTTCCAGTGAAAACATTTCTCCAACTTCATATGGGCGTATTGGAGTTTGGTGTACATAGAATGAATGAGAGCTATTTCCTACCATGCCAGCATGGTCTTTTGGTCCTTCTACCTACAAAACTATACTCACGTCATTGACAGCCAAGTATCTTATCTGTGACAAGCTGTGCAATAAGAAAAAAAAAATTGGACAAATTTGTTATAATCTTTTTTGTCAATATTTTACCAGTGTTGATGTTTGACTTCTGTTTAAATATCATGTACAGCTTCTCTGTCATATAAGAAGCCCTACTCTTTCGTCCTGTTAAATGTTTAAAAGTGAGACTCTGAGTCCTACTACAGTTTTGTTTACATAAATTGGTTTAAAGAAATGCCCCCACAATTTTTTTTTTTTTTATTGTGTAACCTACTTATAGTATGTTCTGCTTGACGATATGACCGCTTACTCAATGTGTATACGGATATTCTAGGACTGAATCTCCAACTGTTGCTGATAAAACAAAGTTGCAAGGAGCATGTGATTTGAGCCAATCGAATTTTGTGAATTGCTGAGTAGGTCCCAGCTTCCCACTGCGCAGGGCAGAGGAAACTCTGTTTCTGGGTGCCCTGCTTGTTCCAGAGAAGCAGTGGCTATCTTGTTGAAATTCAGTTTTTATTGATAAAATTGTTGCACATGTACCACTGATCACCTTTAATATTTGAGAATATAATAATTGGCTAGTTCTGTTAAAAAGAGGATATTTGTAAACCCGGGATCATTGGGGTTACACAATATATTGAGGAAATATACTTAGATCACATTCCTGAGGCTTAGTGCTATGAAGGTCATTTAAAAAAAAGAAAATTGTCTTATTACTTTAGTCATTCTGTGACTTGCTCTGTTAGGATGTAATAGTGCCTGCAGCCCCCTGCACTTTGTAAAGGTGTCTAGAAAGAAAGCAAGCCTTTCTAGTTATTTCAGCTTTTACACACATTTTGATTTTGAAATATGAAATACCCTGCCACCGCCATTGTACGAAAACACTTCTCATGTAGAAACCTCTCCCGAACACAATCCTTACTGTCATTTCTCTGTTATTTCTGCATATCATTTGGTTTATGCTCTAAACAAGAATCTGTCTTTAAAAAAAACCCCAAAAAAACAAAAAACTTGTATGTACAATGGATCCGGCTATTTATTGATTTTCCCAACGCTTTGAATACAAACGCCATGTAGATGTCCCTGACACTAATTAAAAACTCTTTAAAGAGACAGAATTGGAGATAAAAAATATGAAGAATGATCCTTACTACAAATAGTTCATAGTACATAAATAGTTCCATTGGTGTCGGCCTCTTTCAAGTGCTCCCACTTTGGTTCTTTGTAATTTCTGTGATGCGGGCCTTTTTTGAGTGCTCCCTCTCCGGTTCCTTGTAGTGTCTGTGATGCGGGCCTTTGAGTGCTCCCTCTCTGGTTCCTTGTCGTGTCTGTGATGCGAGCCTTTGAAAGCTCCCTCTCCGGTTCCTTGTAATGTCTGTGATGTGGGCCTTTGAGTGCTCCCTCTTTGGTTCCTTGTAGTGTTTGTGATGCGAGCCTTTGAGTGCTCCCTCTCCGGTTCCTTGTAGTGTCTGTGATGTGGCCCTTTTTTGAGTGCTCTCTCTCCGGTTCCTTGTAGTGTCTGTGATGCGGGCCCTTGAGTGCTCTCTCTCCGGTTCCTTGTAATGTCTGTGATGCGGGCCCTTGAGTGCTCCCTCTCCGGTTCCTTGTAGTGTCTGTGATGCGGGCCCTTGAGTGCTCTCTCTCCGGTTCCTTGTAGTGTCTGTGATGCGGGCCCTTGAGTGCTCTCTCTCCGGTTCCTTGTAGTGTCTGTGATGCGGGCCTTTGAGTGCTCCCACTTTGGTTCCTTGTAGTGTCTGTGATGCGAGCCCTTGAGTGCTCTCTCTCCGGTTCCTTGTAATGTCTGTGATGCGGGCCCTTGAGTGCTCCCTCTCCGGTTCCTTGTAGTGTCTGTGATGCGGGCCCTTGAGTGCTCCCTCTCCGGTTCCTTGTAGTGTCTGTGATGCGGGCCCTTGAGTGCTCCCTCTCCGGTTCCTTGTAGTGTCTGTGATGCGGGCCCTTGAGTGCTCCCTCTCCGGTTCCTTGTAGTGTCTGTGATGTGGGCCTTTGAGTGCTCCCACTTTGGTTCCTTGTAGTGTCTGTGATGCGAGCCCTTGAGTGCTCTCTCTCCGGTTCCTTGTAATGTCTGTGATGCGGGCCTTTTTTGAGTGCTCTCTCTCCGGTTCCTTGTAATGTCTGTGATGCGGGCCCTTAAGTGCTATCTCTCCGGTTCCTTGTAATGTCTGTGATGCGGGCCTTTTTTGAGTGCTCTCTCTCCGGTTCCTTGTAATGTCTGTGATGCGGGCCTTTTTTGAGTGCTCTCTCTCCGGTTCCTAGTAATATCATTGGTGAAACTCCTTTACGCTTCCTGTTTTATAACATGTATTTTAGTATTTTGTAGCAAACTCTTCTTTCCCTTTACTTAGTTATTTCTGCTTTGCCTCCAGCAGCTTTGGAGCAGTGATTAATTCATGTTTTAGTGAAGCTGTCACTCCTAATCTGCATTTTATGTAAAAACTAATAAAACAAATCCTTATTTTGCAATTTAAACCTTATTGAGTCTAATTCACTGGCACTGCAAGTTTATTGTTCTCCTGCAGCTTGACGTGATTCCAATTGTAATTGTGTTGACCCTTTATTGCAGTAAATCTCCCCAGCGCTTATCAAACAGGGGAAAGATAAGGCTACCATTCAGAGCTTCATTAAATATCTCATTTGTATTACGCAGACGGCGTGCTGGAACAGGAATGATTTTAGTAGACTCGGTGACCCCCTCTGCTCGCACTCTCATTTACTTGGAATGCAGCGTTGTATTTATTGAATCCCTCCCTAATTCTTTGTTTGGCTCTACGCCAGACCCCAAATGTCATATGATAGTCCATTTGGTTGACTTCAGAACCGTAGTTGCTAACCCTTTGAATGCTTGAGGCAAGCCGAACCCATCACTGTGCAATTCATTGTGCACACATCTGGAGCTCTGGGGGTTAAGTGACTCGTTAAGGTCTCTCTTAAATTCTTTTACAGTCTGCTCAACAATTATGGAATCCAGCCGGATTGAAACTAACGTGGCATTATTTAGCACCGATAAAACGTCTATATTTATGCACCATTTTATATTATTACACATGCAACCCCCATAACTATTACAAAATTAGATGTCCCTACATATGGAATCTACTTTTTTTTTTTTTTTAAATAAGGCACAGCTTCATTTAAAAAAAAATAAAAAAATAAAAAAAATTGTATTTGTATTAATAACTGGCACTGCAGATCTTGGTGTCATGCATATGAGACAATACTTTGGTAATTATAAACTAGTTGTTCTGAATTATTAGCCAGGTTACATAAAATACAGCTTTGGCTGAGAAAAAAACACACACTCAACTCTAGATTTTGGTTTGTTACATGTAGATGCCCAACTAGTTTTGAAAGATGCACAGCATCATTGGAGAGGATGTGTACAACATCCACGGATCCACTTTGATTACCCCTGCTTAACAACATTTGGGGATCTACCTTTGGCCATCCCTACCGCAAGAATGTAATCTCCGTTCAGTTGAGATTCTTCCTGGTCTCATTCATGTGGCTAGAATACATAATAATCTGTCAAGTGTCGAAACTGGCTCGATCGAGATGACTTTTTATTGCTTTCTGTATTTTGTTTACTTGGAATATTGCCTTTTCCTGGGTTCTCAAGGGAGGTCAAAATGGCACCCAAGTTCCTCCTAACACTGTACTAGTACTGGCTATTAGCTTCTTTTTTTTTTTTTTAAAAGCAATATTTGCAAACAAATAAAAATGAGATTGAAACAGAGTGGCATTCTGGGGAAGAAAAAAGCGTGAGCGAGTGCAATTATATACTGTAATATCTTTCAATCGTGGCAGCCATTAAGAAACCATCTTGACACAAAGTTGCAAGCTGTACACAGAGCTAAAATTGTTGATATATTTAAATAATAAAAAAAAAGCTCTGTATTTGAGGATTATACGATAATTTTCTGACAGAAGTGTGTGCTGTAGGAGGTTTTTAGCAAAGCCATTTTCTGTCTGAATATTTGATAGGCTTTGACAGTTTCAGTCGTATGAGCAAAAGCAGTGGTTACACTTGAAGCTGTGAATTATGGTTTCATTTTTGCAGGTGACAGTTCTGTTTAAGCAACACTCGATACAGATTTTGATTATTTACAACTGAATACAAGACACCGACCTTCATACAAAAGAGGCCGGCTGTCTCTTATGTCTGCTTCCCGCCTCTTGAATATTTAATCACTGATGTGACAAAAAAAAAGAGGAAAAGGATTAAATCTGAACTACCTTTTCTATGAAGTATGCTGCACAGTTATTTGAGTTTGACTGTAACATTGGCAACATATATCCTTAACATCTCAGGTATTGGAGAACTACAATTCTTATTAGGCTGATTCAGCCTTTAGTTCTCCTAAAGCTTGGGAGCTACGTTTAGCCACCACAAGGCTATAATAAACTGCATTTAAAAAAAACTATCTTGCGTGTATTAAAAAATGTCTGTTGGGTGAAAGAAATCTTTAATGAAAAGATTATCTGTAAGTCTCCAGGGAATGCAGTGAAATTATTATTATTATTGCCATTTATATAGCGCCAACAGATTCCGTAGCGCTTTACAATATTATGAGAAGGGGGATTTAACTATAAATAGGACAATTACAAGAAAACTTACAGGAACGATAGGTTGAAGAGGACCCTGCTCAAACGAGCTTACAGTCTATAGGAGGTGGGGTATAAGACACGTTCAGACCGGAAATCTGTAATAGGGTGGGAGTGAAGCAGAGCTGGAGGAGAGAGCAAAGCACTGTCCCATAGGAGAGAGCAGGAGACAGGTATGTGAGGTAGAGGTTACTCTGGGAGTCCATAAGCTTTCCTGAAGAGATGGGTTTTAAGGCTCTTCTTAAATGATTGAAGACTAGTGGAGAGTCTGATGGCAGTAGGCATGCTATTTCATAGGAAAGGAGCCACCCGTGAGAGGACCTGCAAGCGCGAGTTGGCTGTACGGGTGTGAGCAGCGGTCAGGAGGTGGTCATTGTGTTGTACTTAATTGTTTGCGATTCTGCAAATCCCAATGCAAAACTGCAGTTCTATCTCACATCATAGCACAATAATGATTCAAGGTTTAGACCTTTTTTACATTTCTCTTACATTGGGGGTACTGGCAAACCTGGATTGTTGCTGTGCTTTGGTGATTGAGTTGGGAACCATTTGCATAAAAAGTATGGGGCACCCAGTTATTAGTTACACTACACATTGGACAGGTCGCACCGCACCACCCAACAATACCAGGGAGAAGTTACCTAGGGTGTAAGTACAGTGGGCAATGGCTATCCAGACCACACAGCATGTCACCTATCCCAATCTTGTGAACTATACAAGTTATATATGCGTTATTATGTTTGTACCACAAAGATACAAAATGTTTATTCTCCTTGCATGGAGAACTGTTACGTCAAAAAGCTTATTGTACTTCATGTATTGAACAAAAAAAAAAAACACCTTGAAAATCATAAAGAATAAAAAAAAAAGAGGCAATATGCTGCCAAGTCAACACCCCTCCCCCCCCCATTAACAAATTAGAGTTAATTACTTTTTATTTTATTAAAGGACCACTATAGTGCCAGGAAAACAAACTGGTTTTCCTGGCTCTATAGTGCCCTTAGGGTGCCCCCACCCTCAGGGTCCCACTCCCTGGGGGTTAAACACTCACCTTTCTCCAGTGCCGGGGACTCTCCTCCTCCTTCGGTCGTCATCGGCTGAATGCGCATGCGCGGCAAAAGCCGCTCGTGCATTCAACCAGTCCATAGGAACGCATTCTCAATGCTTTCCTATGGTCGCTGGCGTCTTCTCACTGCGAAAATCACAGTGAGAAGCGCGGATGCGCCTCTAGTGGCTGTCAGTGAGACAGCCACTAGAGGCTGGATTAACCCTTATGTAAACATAGCAGTTTCTCTGAAACTGCTATGTTTACCGCAGGCAAGGTTAATCCTAGATGGACCTGGCACCCAGACCACTTCATTAAGCTGAAGTGGTCTGGGTGCCTAGAGTGGTCCTTTAACTATATCTTGAAACCCGATGAACCATTTTTGACATGTTTGGAATGACTGCTATTGCATTGTGTGAAAAGAAAACAGATGGTTTTGAGTTCTCTATTTTTCAAAAATCCAACTGTTTCGGAAAGCATATTATGATTGTTTTTCAAAATCTCTATTTCTGAATTGTACCATTTCCGTTTTGAAAATGAGTACAACTAATTTTATTGCCTTTTTTTTTTTTGTTTCACACATCTTTATAATAAAATAGTCAAAAAGTTAATTTATTGTTGTTGCAGTTAATGCTATTTAAGCATACTAAACTACAAGTTTGTTACTGCACTAAATGGAATCTTAGGTGGAGATATATCAATGTGGTTGCTGATGCTAAATATCAGTTTAATCAGGCACATTTTTTTTATATTTTAGATTTCTTAGCAATTTAAAGTTTTAAGGAGGCAAATTGTGTTTAATATCATTTTTTTTATTACTATTTTTTTTTTTTTTGGACACATTTTTTTTCTTCTTAAGGAGTTGAAATATGACAGTGCCACGGGGGGTGAACTAGAAAGTGACATATCGAGTTAGCCATTAAGCAGAGCTGTCACTGCAAATTATTTTAGTATGGGGTGAAAAGTTCTATCTCATTTGCTACCCAGCCGGGTGCAGGCCTTAGGCTTGTTGTTATGTTTCCCCCATGCTGGGAAAAAGGCCGTCAGCACTGATATCCCGTCTTTCCTCCTTCTACAGTTGGAGTCACCTGGAAGCCCCTCCGGTCCTGAATTACCCATTGAGACGATGCTGGATGAGCGAGAACGGAGAATTTCCCACTCTTTGTACAGCGGCATTGAGGGCTTTGACGAATCACCCACAAGGAACCCTGCATTAAGTCGGATAATGGGTGAGTCAAGTAGACTCAACTAATCATGTCATGTTTTTTGTCCTTTTTGCTGCTCATTGAAGAATGATTAATGTATTATTTACAACAGCGACATTCAACATACAACATCCAGAAAACCGACTCGAATGAAATCCTTAATGCATTAAACAGAGCATAAATTTTCTAGGATAATAGGCTTGATTAGCAAAACACATTTTCCCAGTTTAACAGGTGAAGTCAAGGTTGGCTTGTAATGGTGTGCTCAGCTTTCTCTGGCAATGCCTCTTACTGAAAACAAGACTTAATATAGAATATGTATATTAGATAAGCTCAGGTTATTCAATAGAATCAAAAACACTGACAAACAGTTGAATCTTAGAATTGTATTTGTCTCCTAAATTCTTAAGTGTAGTGTGTAAGACGGTAAGCAAGAAAACAGCCTTTTTTCTCCCCTTCCCATCTCTTACTCCCCTGCACCCTTTCCCATCTCTTATTCCCTTGCCCCCTTTCCCATTTCTTACTCCCCTGCTCCTCTTTCCAATCTCGTTCTCCCCTGCTCCTCTTTCCAATCTTTTTCTCCCCTGCTCCTCTTTCCAACCTCTTACTCCCCTGCTCCTCTTTCCAACCTCTTACTCCCCTGCCCCCTTTTCCCATCTCTTACTCCCCTGCCTCCTTTTCCCATCTCTTACTCTCCTGCCCCCTTTTCCCATCTCTTACCCCCCTGCCCCTTTTCCCATCTTACTCCCCTGCCTCCTTTTCCCATCTCTTACTCCCCTGCCCCCTTTTCCCATCTCTTACTCCCCTGCCCCCTTTTCCCATCTCTTACTCCCCTGCCCCCTTTCCATCTCTTACTCCCTGCCCCCCTTTTCCATCTTACTCCTGCCCCCTTTTCCATCTCTTACTCCCCTGCCCCTTTTTCATCCTCTTACTCCCCTGCCCCCCTTTTCCACTCTTACTCCCCTCCCCTTTAACTCTCTTGCCTCCCTGCCCACCCTTTTCACTCTTCTCCTCTGCCCCCCTTTCCTCTTCTCACCTGCCCCCCTTCCATCTCTTACTCCTCTGCCCCCCCCCCCTTGCCCGTCCCATCTCTTACTCCTCCTGCCCCTTTCCATCTTTTTACTGCCCCTCTTTCCATCTCTTACTCCTGCCCCCTTTCAATTTCTTAGTCCTGCCTCCTTTCCCATCTCTTGCACTTCCCTGCCCCTTTCCCATCTCTTACTCCCCTGCCCCCCTTTCCCATCTTATTTCTTAATCCCCTGCCCTCCTTTCCACTCTTTTACTCCCTTACCCCATTGGCCCTATTTCACATTCTGTTCCTCCTTCCATCTTCATCAGAATCCCAGCCGCCAGAAGTAAGCAGATTTGTGTAAATTTGAGAGCGAAGAATAGGTCATTTGAGTGCTATTCATGACTTGCTTGGCTGTCTATTTTTCAGTGCATTAGCTCTGAAACCGTATAGGTAATTTTCTGCATCCTTTGTTTGCATTCTGCACCATACTGTCTCCATCGTCCCCTGTGGCCATCGAGGTTATTAGCGCTTGCTCTGAAGCAATTCAGCTTTCCCTTAACAGACCAAGTTAATAAAGACTTGTCTTGCCACAGGAGAAGCTGGATTTACTGAGCAGTACATCGCGGGATTAGTTTGTTCGGATTTTCAAATTTAAAACACAATGAGCTGTTTGATTAAAATTGCTCCTGACATTAAAAACACGTTTCTATTGCTAATTTTTTTTTCTTTCTACATAAAGATTTAAACAAAGCCTTTAGATCAGCGAAATTCCAGCATTTCAAATGATCTCATTAAGATACTAATTAAAAATAATTTATTTTATAAGGTATTTTTTCCAATATCATTGGAAACCTCTCACCAATCAAACTAAACATTGTAGTGTAATCTTTGTAATTTTTTTATGTTGTTTATGTATCTGTATAGCTAGAAAGCTAAGAATAAGAACTATATATACACATATAACAAGAATGTAGTTTTACATAAGAAATTCTTTGTGTTGGTGTAGTGTGTGTAAGTGTTAAAGGGACACTACTCAACAGAACAAATACATTAAGCTGTAGTTGTTCTGGTGACTATATAGTCAGTCACTTCAGGCTTGTTGTAGTAAATACCATATTTTCAGAGAAAAGGCAGTGTTTACATTACAGCCTTGGGACACCTCCACTGGCCACTCCTCAGATGGCTGCTAGAGGTGCTTCCTGTGGCAGTACTGCAGAGTAAGCAGCACTGCCATTCAGTGTCTCCATCCTCTGCATGCAGACACTGAACTTTCCTCATTTCTATGAGGAGATGCTGAGTGGCCAGAACAGCATTGGTTCTGCCTCCTTGGCTGAGATCACAAGAATTGACAATCTCAGCCAATCCAATGCTTTCCTGTTGGATGAGGATAGTGTAACCAATATTGTTAAAGTAGGGTTTATTGATATTGTTACAGTAGTGTATGTGTTAAGAGGCAAAATTAGGGCCTGAGTTTAGTGGAAGATAGGATCCCCATGTTCAGCTTTCACCATTCTACAGTGAACAATCTGAATTAAAATGCTGCCAGCCACCCCATTGTAGTGTAACTCCTGCTAATCACAGGCAGACTGACACATCTATGTCCCGGGAAAGATTAGGACACATTGTTTGTTTTGTAGGAGCAGTGGCTGTGTAAACGGTGAGCTGGTCCCCTGAACCCTGGGCATTTAATTTTTATTTTTTTATTTTATTATTATTATTATTATAAATGTCTACCTGTGTTATAGGCTTTTTAAAAACTATATTGTGTGTTAACATTTAGTTTAGGTAACTTGGCCTATATTTGCACTCCACTCTTTATGAAGATGCTGCTTTAACCTAATAACTGTGAGAACATTTCTTGTGTACTCTGCATGGTGGGATATCTTGCTTGGCGTTGTGGGAGCATGCTCATTCACACGCTTCCTCTGCTGTGTTTCACTTTTGGTAACTGGATCGAATCCTAAAGTAAAGTGCAATTTTGAATCTTTTTGCCAGCTGTTTATAAATGAAATGGCGTGCTCAATGAATTAGGGCACTTCACAATAATTGCCTGTATTTACAGGGCTGGTTAATTGCTGGGCTTGCATGTGCCCTCTGTGAGTTTGAGCCACATTACTTACCATTATGGAATAATGATAGAAAAAAAAATTTAACTTCCAAATCCCAGTTTGTACAAGGATCATTCGGGTTTGAGCTCTATACACACTTTAACATCTGTCTGCCAGGGCTCTATTTATTTTTTTGTTTCTCCAGGCATTGGGCCAACTTTCTGTTTTTTAATGACCCCAGAGACCCTTTTCTCTCTTTTGTCTCTCAATATCAATATCCATTAATAAGGGTTTAGTGCAGATAAAAACCTGTTTATATAACCTTCAAATTACTACCTATGACTCGTACCCTAGACTGTTTTAATAATCCAGGTTGGGACAAACTTATTGCTGCCGGGTGTCGGGGGGGGGGGAAAGGTTTAAATGTAATGGAGCAATCAAAATAAATGAGAGCGTCATTATTGTCATCAATAAAGCAAACTGGTTTCATTTAAAGGATAGCAGAGAGGGGAATTTGCCAAATTGGCTTTCACTGGAGTAACGGATAAATCCACTGACAACTGATGTCATCATAGCAAGCTGCAATTTGAGGCTTTCTTCTTTAACAACTCACTAGGTGAAGAAAATTGGTTTGTTACATGCTGTCTTGCACTGTCATGCTGAAGGATTGCTATAAAAATATGTTTGACCAAAAATCTAATACTGTGTTTAGGATCAAAGCATTAAAATGGCCACTAAGAGGGTTGTTAAATTAGCAGTTACCACTCACTGCTAAGCTGTAGTGTTTGCTTATGTAGGTTTAATGTGTGTACATGTTTCCTAGAAAAAAAGATTTAATGGATGAATTTCAGATTAAGCTGTAACGATGACCAGTGAGCATATGAGAGGTGCAAAGTGGGTGAAGATTGGCACGATGGGTGAGGTGTAATGTTTTATGTGCGTAAAGATGAGTGAGTTGTGGAGTATTACGTGGGTGAGAATGGGTAAGTTGCAGTGTGTAAGATGGGCGAAGTAGTGGGGGACTGTGGTATAGTGTTAGGTGGGTGAGGATGAGTGCAGCAGTGTGTTAGGTGAGAATGTGTGAGGTACAGTGTGTTAGATGGGTGAGGATGGACACCATAATGTTTGTTAGATGGGTGAGGATGGACACCATAATGTGTGTTGGGTGAGGATGGACACCATAATGTGTGTTAGGTGAGGATGTACCCCATAATGTGTGTTGGGTGAGTATGTACCCCATAATGTGTGTTAGGTGAGGATGGACACCATAATGTGTGTTGGGTGAGGATGGACACCATAATGTGTGTTGGGTGAGGATGGACACCATAATGTGTGTTGGGTGAGGATGGACACCATAATGTGTGTTGGGTGAGGATGGACACCATAATGTGTGTTGGGTGAGGATGGACACCATAATGTGTGTTGGGTGAGGATGGACACCATAATGTGTGTTGGGTGAGGATGGACACCATAATGTGTGTTGGGTGAGGATGGACACCATAATGTGTGTTGGGTGAGGATGGACACCATAATGTGTGTTGGGTGAGGATGGACACCATAATGTGTGTTGGGTGAGGATGGACACCATAATGTGTGTTGGGTGAGGATGGACACCATAATGTGTGTTGGGTGAGGATGGACACCATAATGTGTGTTGGGTGAGGATGGACACCATAATGTGTGTTGGGTGAGGATGGACACCATAATGTGTGTTGGGTGAGGATGGACACCATAATGTGTGTTGGGTGAGGATGGACACCATAATGTGTGTTGGGTGAGGATGGACACCAAAATGTTTGTTGGGAAGGATGGACACCATAATGTGTGTTAGATGGTTGAGCAAGGTACAGTGTGTCAGGTGGGTGAGGAAGAGCAAGGTACAGTGTGTCGGGTGGGTGGGGATGAGCGAGGTAGAGTGTGTTGGCGGGCAAGAATGAGCTAGGTAGAGTGTATTGGGCGGGCAAGGATGAGCTAGGTAGAATGTATTGGGTGGGTAAGGATGAGCTAGGTAGAGTGTATTGGGCGGGCAAGGATGGGCGAGGTGGAGTGTATTGGGCGGGTGAGGTGGTGGGTGTTGGACGGGCAAGGTGGTGGGTGTTGGACGGGCAAGGTGGTGGGTGTTGGGCGGGCAAGATGGTGGGTGTTGGGCGGGCGAGGTGGAGCGTGTTGGGCGGGCGAGGTGGAGCGTGTTGGGCGGGCGAGGTGGAGCGTGTTGGGCGGGGGTGGAGGGGCGAGGTGGAGCGTGTTGGGTGGGCAAGGTGTAATATAGTGTGTAGTTGGCTGCCCATTCTGTTCATCTCTGGCTGGTTTTTGTTCGATTTCATGACCAACTTACTGATTAAACATAGTGTATTTAATATTTTATTGTCTTCACACCAGCCTTGTTTACGGTTTAGATGTGTCAAGACTTGCATACTTCTCTCTAATGGATGCCTGCATGAAGAACAAGAGTGCAGCATTTTAATACACAGACAGAAAGATGCTGTATGTAAAGAATATTCACATTAGCACTTGTAGTAATGGGCTTTTAAACATTTACTTACATTAGGTGTCAGGTGTTTGTGTTAGTCAGGGCTGGATTCCATATTGCAATATTCTCTGGCAGTGATCAGAATATTCAGGGAGATTGCGAAAGGGCCAAATTTGAACACCCTGCAATATCATAAAGGGCTTTAAAATTAAACGGTACACACATTAAATGTTTTAAAAAACCCTTCTTTGTGGTTTATTCAGTAGACCTAGTAAACTTGACAAGAAAATTAAGATTGCCACGCAAAAATAGCCTAATATAATAAGCCTTTCATTTCCAATTCTCTGTGTATTGAGTTAAACCTTTTTTCCTTTCCATCTCCTGACAGATATGTCAAACTTTTTAGAATTATTCCTCTGTTTAATAGTCACCTGTTCAAAAAATAACCATCTTTATTTTGGGACTACAGGTTACCTTCCATCCACCCCTCTTTGCAGTGTAAATATTAAGCAAAATAAATGACTTGCCTGTTTCCAGCTCTGGGACTTCTTCAGAAGTCGGCCACTAGAGTTGGTTTTAACCCGGGAATGTAAACACTGCAGTTTCTAAAACAAAAACAAAAAAAACTGCAATGTTTTAGGTTGAATGGCTAAAACGAAAGAATCACTGCACCAAGACCATTTTATTGCGATGATGGGGTCTGGGTGACTGTAATGTCCCTGTAGTACGATTTATTATTGGTTGAATACTTTACACGTGTGCATTTTCTAAATGGCATATCTGTGTTTTATTTGAGGTTCTTGCAGTCTGTATAAATCTGGGATTCCCGTTTGTATTTGCTATTGAAATGTCCAAAACCCAATTCACACTGTGCATAGTTTATATTTCTTTAAGATCTAAAGCTGCAGTCCCTACCGTATTTATGCTACTACACTAAAATACAGCATCCACTTGTAACAAAGTGGAATGTGAGAATAATTCTATCACTGAAGATAAGAAAAAGTTTTCTAAAGCCACAATGAAGTCTTGTGAATGTTCTGAACTTGGTATATGCTTTCTGCAGGTAAATACCAGCTTTCTCCCACCGTCAACATGCCTCAAGATGACACTGTGATAATCGAAGAAGACAGAACCATCACTCTGCCTTCCCAGCTTTCTGACCATTCATCTTCCAGCTCACATGATGATGATGGATGCATAACTGACCCAAACACGAACTGGTCTAAAACCGTAACCAGCGAATCTACAGAGGGGTGAGTCCAAATATACAGCCCACTGTGTCACTGTAATCCATTGAAGAATTTGCATTGGAAAGCAAATGAGACACAACCTATGACAATAACCGCTGTTTCAATATATTTTAAAAATGTGCTATGCTGCCCTAACGCCGTTAAAGACCTCCTTTTATATTACAGAATAGCACGCCCTAATGTCGGGTAAGTGTATAAACCGGTATGGCAAGATTTTTTTAACTTTCTCTAAGTTTCTAAACCGTTGTTTCCATTGTTATAGAACACTGCTGCTGTTGATTCGGTGAATTCTAGGCTGTAATTTGATTTTTTGTATTTTTTTGCTTGAGTTGCACATTATAACAATGGAGACAGATTTGTATTTAGATTGTTTGTCAAAGTTCATTAATGAATTTCTTTATAGTTGAGCTATTTGAATTTAGTGATCAAGATAGAATCACACCCAACTAATTGGCTGTTGAATGCATCATTTTGCTTCATCTTCTGTATATTGCAACATTTGATTACGTTTGCATCATTCAATAGAAAGTGGTTTGTGGAACTATACAGATATTTAGAAACCTAACAAAACTTGGCTGTTATTCTCTGATTACTTTCAAATATTTCAAATGAGATTATACCATGGTATTTTGTATCTCTGTCCCTTTCCCAGCTTGATCTTGATTATTTGAGATATCTCAGTGGACCCAATGCTGAGGACACTAAACTACATATCCCTTAGACCCTTGCTGTGCTCTACCCACCATTGATAACAGTGGTAACCCTAGGAATGGCTGATGTGTCAATTGATGACCAGCATAGGCAAAGCTCACTGCAAAAAGCTGCCCTTTTTTTTTTATTTTTACATCAAAGAATGTGGGTCACGTCCAGCTTGTAGAGTGCGTTTAACCCTGGACAAAATTTGGGTATTAGGGACTCCTCGAGCCTTAGAGGATCTGGTTGGATAGATTCAAATCATTAGTCATTTTCATGTTGTACAGTTATCCTCGTTTTCAATAAATTACATGGAAGTGTTGCATCTAGAGGAAAATGCCTGTATACATGTTAAAGTACATTTAATTTATGGATCCTACCGAAGTTTCCAGGTGCTATAAGCATCAATATGAATTTGATAATTGTTAAGCAGACTGAAAACTGTAGCCCTCCCGGTGTAATTGGGGAATTATGCATTTATTTGCAAGCCTGCTAATTATGTACATTAATAAGCAAAATAAACCTCTCTCTGGAAGCACCTCCTAAGGCTGGAGTGATAATTAACACGAACAGTGCGTCTTATTATGCTGGCCTGCTGCTATTGGTCTGTGTACTGGGTTTGATTTTAAAGCAGTAAAGGCTCACCTTTGGCACTACAGCTGTTATTGATTATAGTATCGTGATGCTCCGCAAGCAATTGAGTCTATAACTGTGGCAATGCCAAAGATTTGCCCCTACTGCGCTATTAAATGTATTTAGTTTAAAAAAAAAATGTTTTAACATGCAGAGCATTAATAAAAAAAATATATAAAACATAGATGCATTTGAAATAGCTGCCTTTGCAACAACAAAAATAAACCTGCCCTTCAAATAAAAAATAAAATAAAAACTATCTATATGACTGATTAAATTAATAAATATAATAAGGGTGGATTTAACTGGGTTAGTTCAAGAATATTATTGTTACTTACATTTGCAGTCCGTAACGAGAGAGCGTTAAGATCAAATGTGTAAAACAAGGAGGAAATGTACAGGTATACATGTTTTACTTTTATTTTCTGTATGATCTTGGAATTTAGAATTAATAACATCATCTAATCTACATCGTTTAGTCACATACAATTCATTTCTACTGAGTATTGAAGAAACATGTGAACGCATTTTTCACAGGAACAGGAAGTTAAAGATGGAATACATTAGAGACCATTGTTGGAACACAAGCGGTCAATCCCACAATATTCACACGTGGTTTTCGATTAGGAGTGGATACAGCTGTATCCCTGCTCTTATATAACAAATTTGCTGCTTCAAGTCATCTGACCTAAGCTCTGCCCTTACTGGTAAATAACTTGGACAATTTAGAACTTCATATACTGGTCTATAGACACTGTACTGTTTGGGCATTGAACCCGACACTGTGAAGATTAAAGAGCAGATCAGACACTAGCTGTAAAACTCTTGTTTGTAGATATTTTAACCATTACAGTCGCTAGCCTACACAAGACGTAATTCGCCTATAAATCTGTTAAACTGCCAATCCACCTTTAAGTATAAAGCCATATATAGTGTGGCTGGTTGGTGCATATATTATACCCCAGTTTTTGTTTTTAGGGGCGTCCCTGCTAATGTAAAAGGAAATAGTTTTCAGCTTATATTTATTTAAATTTGACAAGGCAGTTGCAAGTATTTTGCTTTTATCAAAATTTAGTTTAATATTGCAAAAAGAGAATTTTTTTTTTTTTTTTTTAAATCTCCCACATTTATGGGGGTAGGGAATGCAATAGGTCTATTGTGGAGATTAATAAATCATCCACATATCTAGAGATCTTTTATGAAAGAGAACACATGTGAACTCCCCTAATCAACAGGTTGTCATTCATGGCCTATAAAAAAGGCTCTTAAATAGGAAAGGGAGCAGAGGACACCCATGTCAGATACTTTCAGTGATACATACAGGGTCTGGGTGTTCTGTTTTGACCCTTACATGTGCAGTGGGGAGGAACATAACACTTTATTAACCTCGCCTTGTAAATCCACAACCCAAACCATATAAAATAGGATATAGTAACCAATAAAACCCAGGGCCAGATTCACCCTCCTTGCCCCAAAGCCAATATCCTCAATCCACCCCAAGATTATATTATATATTTATTTATTTTGTGTGTGTGTGTGTGTCCCCGAGATTTACTTTGTGCCATGTAGGTCCTGTCCATGGTGGTCCGGTGGGAGATGTAGCATGTCTGCACCCCCAGTGGGCCCCGGAAATGTATCAGAGAATTGCCAGGATAAGCAATTCCAGAGCTTATCTGTCTCCGTGAGCTCCCATTGTGCCCTAATGTACCTTCTCTTCTACTTACGGAATCATTTTATTTATTTATATTAAGTAACTTTATCCATCTCTGGCTAGATAATAGTTTTAGTGTTGAAGCTTTCTATTTATTTCTTTATTTATAGAAAAGGCCAGCTTCTCTCTATATATTTTCCATTATTGGATGAGAAAGCACTGTATAGTCTATCATCTCATGTTGCATTGTTCAGCTGAATGGGAACTTTCCCCATTAAAAAATGAAAGGTTATCTGAAATATTAAAAGGCTGGACACCCATAATGCTTTAGATGAGCTGGCTGTGCATATTGCAGCCACAGTCTGTCTGTTGCCATCAGTATCTTGTTCAGCTTTGCTGAGATCTTATTTATGACTGAAAGAGAACAAAAAAAATAAAAATTATTCAAAGTGCATCCTGTAACATAGCATTATTAAAGGCACACTCTTAACCACTACAGCTCATTGTAATACATATGTCTCCCCCCACCCCCCAGTTTGAGTAGTTTAATTAGGAAGGGACTCTTCCAGCGCCCTTGGTTTGCTACATCTGTTCGGTTAGCTAGGCCATTGCTCTTAGCCTATTATTGCTCCCCAAAATTTCACGGGCTGTATTATGAGAGGCAGCAAATGGTTCAAACTTTAGACACTGAGATTTTTATTTTTCATTTTTGCTGTTCAAACCACTTAAGCACTACTCTAGGCTGTGCTTGTTATGGTGCTCGGTGTCCTTTAAAGGTATATTTTCTTACTCGTACTTCTAAGCAGCATTTTCTTTATAGTATTTAATAATTATTATATTATAATATATTATGTAATTTACATATTGGGTTGCTGTTACTTCTATAGTTACAGCAATGGACTTGGAGTAACTTGACCTTTTATGGTGTGACCGCCTGGTGAGCTTTTTTTAAAATGGGTAATAAGCTTATTTTTATAATCTTAGAACATTTTGGAAAGAGATTTTTT
Source organism: Pelobates cultripes (assembly GCA_933207985.1). Lineage (NCBI taxonomy): Eukaryota > Metazoa > Chordata > Amphibia > Anura > Pelobatidae > Pelobates > Pelobates cultripes. The sequence goes on from OW240915.1 coordinate 26,719,623, forward strand.
TGTTTCAGCTCGTACTGTAGTAGTTGTGATATAGAGGTTTTCTTTAGGTTATTTCTATGCAAACTCTAGGTTTTTTTGCATGTGTATTTTTTTACTTCTTTTATATTTATATATATTTCGAACAAAATGCTTTGTAGGACACTGCGTCCTAGTTATACCCTTTTGCTTGGAACAGTTTCACTAAAAAAAACCCTTGAAGTTTCACGCCTGGCAGATTCAGTACGCTCCTCTCTCAGTAGAACTCTCCCTTGAAGCCGAAGTGTTTCTAAGTTTGTCATCAAACAGCAGCTCGCCACCTGCCCTGCCACTGAACTCCGCAGCATCCCCAGTCCCGAATGATGCTGCCAAGTTCTTTGTTAAAGGAGAAGTTGTGCAAAAAAAAGCATTACTGAGAGCCTTACAATATACTATGCATGCAAATGCAAGTATTTTGGCAAAGCAAAAAAAAAATAAAAAAATCCTATCTTTAAAATGCTTCATTTTATTTTCATGTAAACCCTTTTTAGAGAGGCATAATTTGTTTTTGTTCATGGTTTGTGTTATGTTTCCAAAACGCATTTTTCAACGGTCCACGCCTGTGTTTGTGTAATCTACTGTTGACAGGCAATTACTAAACTTTCTTAACCAGAGCTTTCATTAGGCATAATTGATTAAATAGGACTTTTATCTCACTATTCAGGTAAAAACATATTCGTACGTCTAAATTCTGTGGACAGAGGCTAATGGACAGAGCACAAATATTTTTTTTTTTTTTAATTGAGCTCTCCCTTGGAAGGAGAGATATTCAGCTCCCACTGCGGACGGGACCCGGTTATCCAAACAAGGTTGGCAGCTGTTCTAAATCACAGAAGAAAAAGCCTGCTGCCCACGGTGACATTATCTCCCTAATCCCTCATGAAAATATTATGAAAACAAAGTGTGCTATAAGAGCAGATTAATATTAGGAATGCTAATAATCTGCAGGGTCACTGGGCGGATAGTGTCTTCCCAAATCACTCTTCGAGTAATGTTCATCGGCAGAAATCTGATGAATATTTAATAATTGGGAGTGAGGATAATGAATCTGGTTGTGGGCTGGAGCATAATGTCAGTGTTGGTAATAAGCTGTTCAAGGTGACTTTTGCCGTCTTTACAACTGTTTGTTCAATGGATCACAGTCCAGCTTTCGCGTTCGCCTTAAACACGGCTGTACCGACTCTTGGCTGTGCTATTCCATAGATATGGAATGATTTTACACGGGATGTCCACTGGTTTACGTTCTGATATATGTTTACAGAATTTTAACCATGTTTTAGTTCTTTGGTCACTATTCTGTGTTTTTTGTTTGTTTTTTTTTTTGCTCACAGCATTACTCCCGTGCGCTCTCCTAGGTCAAAGAGTAAAGAAACCATATGTCAGATAAATAGTCTTTTTTAAAATATTTTAGAGTTTATTAAATCAGCACAGAAAATATTGATTTTTCTTATTGTTAAGGATTATCTTTTTTCCTTATTATTTTTACATTTCCCTCGATATCTTGACTCGATTTCGATTTCTCAAATCAATGGGAACACAGTACCCACAATCTCATGATTCTTGCTGGTGAGCTAATTGTGAGTTGCTGGTATATTGCCATTCAATGCTCATATCCTTAGATAATGCTTTTACTTGTTATTGAAAGAAACATTACCACAAGGAAAATGGCAGCAAACACTCGCTGAATTACTCTGTAACCTTAAAGTACATGTTTTGTTTTTTTTTTACATGTAAGCTTCAGCCCAGTAAGTACCGGTATTTCAGAAGTGTTTCCTTTATTAAGTAAATCAAAAGTAATATGGATATATTTTTTATTTATTTTTTTTTAGAAGAAAACTCAATGAATTCCCTCTTGATAGTGTAGATCTGTCTTTAAATGAAGAAAGTGTTGCATTTTTTAAACTGTGGTTATTCTATGATTTTATGTTACTATTGCATGGAATGTGATGTTAATAAACTAGTTTATTTTCCCATAAATTGAACTCTGTGAGTGTTTGGCAGTGGAACAGACCACAGATTGCTGCATTCTAATTATTTGCTCTGGCTAACAGATTCCCCCGCTTCCCCACTTCTGGTTGTCTATATACTGTTTAATGAGCGCACTGGCTATCTTTCCAGATTGTTTTTTTTTTTTTTTTAAATAATTAAGTGTGTTAAATATTATGGGTCTGTAATGCCCTTTACTGTGCAGTAATATTTCCTGGGTAGGTGAGAACTTGCCCTTATGCTTATTAATTATCAGTTTCCACTACGCGAAGAATGGCTGACCTTTTATTGTAGTCGTACTAGACAGTGATGTCACGTTTGGCTGGTTGAACATCACGAGAAAAAGTTGTCATCACTACGCAAATTGCTCCTGTACAATCTATAGATAGTAGTTTTCTATTTCGATATTATTTGTGTTTAATTAGTATTTTTCTTAACTGTTTCAGCGCTGTAATGTTCATCTTAAGAGGGAGCATTACCAACCACATTGACAGCTCTTAGTTTTCCTGTTTGTCATCTCTGTTCATCTTTGTCTCTTCTCTCTACCCAGCACACTCAGTCCAGATGTCGATCCAACTCTTGCCTTCCAGAGAGAGGGATTTGGACGGCAAAGCATGTCGGAAAAACGCACAAAGCAATTTGGAGATGCCAGTCAAATGGAGTTTGTTAAAACTCGAAAATCCAAGAGCATGGACTTAGGTACAGAATCTCTGTTTTGCTTACTTATTAATAAATCTGTTTTTATATTTATGTGCTTCAATCCACGGAGAAGAGTGTTTTTCCTGTCACAGTCGATTCCAGGCCCAAATTGATTTATTTATGAGATGTTAGATACTGAATATAAAAAGTAATATAAATATAGTATAGCTGCAAATTTAGCTTACGCAAACACAAGAAATAAATGTAAAGATTGCGGTTCTCCAGTTATGGAATTATAGCTATATACACGTTCCTTTTCTTAAAGGGTATTCCAGAACATCATGACACTCGGTACAATCTGAGCTTTTTGCTGTCTATCTTAGATTTACCAATTAATCCATTCATGGATTAATCTAATCCCGCAGTGAACATACCTACTCCTCATACACAGACATATTACATATTTAGTCTGCTTGCGGTATCAAAGGACGGGTGTATGTCGAATCCTTTTATACCATCCCCAGCATTGTAATTCTACGTATACCGCCATATTAACATAGAACCTTTATATTCTGTTATTGACAAGGATGGATTGATGAAGATATTTTCTAGTGAATTTTCTAAAATGGCGATTGATCGTTTGACCAAGGCAAGGAGATAATTGACTATGCAGACGAATTATGAATGCAGATTTTTGTTTAGCTTCTGATTTTTGTTTTGGTTATTTTCTCATTATTTTCATGACCTGCAGAATTTGATGGGGGCCTGTTCTAGCAAAGTCTGTTCTGATTTATGTGGCAGAGCTATGCTTAGTGTACATTCTTCATAAAATGTATTCAAGGAATCATTGAAGCAGTATGGAGAGATAATTATTGCTAACTCTGCCTTATTTTCATTGAGCTTCTTAAAATTATATTCTCTGGAGGAATTTGCAAAATGTGCCATTCTATAAAGCGCCAAACGGTGATGTTTCCATGACAGGTGCCATTTAAAATATCTGCAATGATATTCACATTTTATTTACTCTTATACAGAAGGAACTCCAATGTTGGACATTTTAAGCTGTTTAAATACGTTGATTACTTTTCCTTGATATGATATGCATGTATTTGCAGCAGAAAGTCTCCTACAACCCGTCCAGAATATCACTAGAAATGTAAACACATCTGATTGCCGTGCACACTTTATTAAATGTCCTTACAAGTTGCTGCCTCCCCTATTTTATTGCTTTTCTCTCCAAGCACAATAAAAATAGGAATAAAAAAAGGTACGGATTTATCCGTTATGACAAGTTCACAGATAAAAGAACTCCCCTCCTTCCTTTCTCACTTTGCGTTGAGATAAATTCTCTAAATATAATTTTATTTTATTTATTTTATCTGGCAGTGCTAGCAAGACAGGAGCATTTGCAAGGTATGGATGCATTAGCAGACTGTGTGACGTCTGCTGTTAATACTGATGAGCAGATATTGGGGTCTAATGCAAAAGGTCATCTAACCGCTTATAAGTGATCAACCAGATCATTCCTCGAGTAAATTGAGAGCGTGGTGCAAAAAATAAGGCTCCGCGCCTGCCCTGCTGTCTAATTTTACTCATCTCGGTTAGCAGCATGCTGTCAGTGGAGAAATTATGGATAGAGGGAGCATCAGGATATACTGAACATAGATGCTTTCACTTTTTTCTGTATTTCCCTTTCTCTCTCCCTCTATCTGAATTTTTCCGTCATTATTCTATGTCTTGCTGTCACTCTTCCTATTATCTGATCTGTGTGTTCGGTGGTGCTTCTCTTGAAAGTCATATTAGCAAATTTAGGAACCCCAAATTCCCAAGCTGAGATATAAATGTGTTCACTGTGCAACATGTACCAGTACTGGATGATGCAGGGAGTTGTTTTAGACTGTCATGGTGCTTATCGGTACCAAACGTCTGTTCCAGGAGATTTTGCCATTCATTGTTAGACAGCACAGGTCGATCCCACATGCATAGGTGAAAATGTCGCTTTCAGTATAGGTTCCTATGTTGTTGTGCCTGTTTAAAGAAACACTGATTAATACACTTGTTTCGTTGTCACATTATTTTTTTGCAACAAGCAGCGTCTGCATTGGCACTGGTTGCGTTAACCAGAGGTGTGTGCTGTGCCATGCGAATATTGAGATGTCATCTTTGAAATGCACCGGAATTGGCCGGATTCTTGACGTTCATATCATTACAGCCGAAACAAAATGTTTACTTTTAGATTAAATCGGAGCAGCTATTAGTTTAATTGACTGACTACTCCAGAGTACTTATAAAAGCAATGTGACTTTGCAATCCAGTGAATGATCGGTATTACAGAGCCAGGGTAATAAGATTAAGCAGTTTGCAATGATGAATTTTAGCAGTTGGTTAAGTGTGCGGCTACATGGGAAATGGAAGTGGCTCTGGAAAGGTTAAATAGCCTGTGTCTGACCCACTAGTCCAAATATGTGTAGTTAGATGAATAATGGCAGCAATCCTTGCTGTACTATTATTTTATTGGTTTATACCAGAGCTATTCTACCCTAACCCTCAAACTAAATTATGTGAAAAGCAGTTCTGTATCAGATGAATATGAAATAGCTGGACACCCACTGTAGACACTCCAGTTGTGTAAACTATTATTTGTTTAGACAATTAATGTATTTGGCATGAACACAGGACAAGTGCTGCAAACTCTGATGCCTTGTGACTACAGTATACCTCTGCGGCCAGCATCTGTGTCCTGGCAAGGGGATGATTGGGCCATTTTATTAAGCCTTAACAGAACGCTAGGGGAATGTTGAGAAATAATTTTAATTGGGAAAATCATTGTTATATTCTGAGTAGTACTTATTATGGCCAAGTCATCTTTTCAATGCAAAATACACATGCACGCTCACATTATACACTCCCCAGCTGGCCAGCCTCCAGACATTATATATATATATATATATATATATATATATATATATATATATATATATATATATATATATGAGAGATAGGTATGCCTGGGAGTTGGACATACTTTTTTAAATTTTTTAAATTTATTATGATACTGTCCCATTTAAAGCAAGTGGGTACTTTACCATCCATGGTTTAGGGATTTCTTAAAAGCCCCAAATGTAAAACAGATGTTTGGGAGTGCCTCTGCACTGGCTGTGGTTTAATCTGAAAATGAAAGTAATTTGGTAATGCCTACCCTACATTCCTCTATTCCTGTCCCCTATACCTACCCCTAGCCCCATCTACTGTAAATATCCTGCTTGCTGGTGCTGTAATGTGTAGTCGTTGACATTCCCCCTTTCTGCCCTTTTTTTGTTGCGGAATTATTTGATTTAAACCAAAACAATCTGTACCTTTTCGTCTTCTTTTTAAAACTTCAAAATGCATATTTAAGAAAAAAAGCTCCCAGTGTTTTGAGCCAAGTCTTCTGTGTTTTTATCCTTTTACGTTTTTACTGCTTTTACATTATTATTAACCTCTTTCCTTGCACCTGTGTTCATTCCTGCACACTTGTACAGCACCGACTCTTGCCTCAAGTGATGTTTCTGTGCTCTTCCCTAGCCGCTATATTACCAGTGCTGTACCTGCTTGCATGCTCGCTTCTCAGATTTTACCCATTCTCTCAAAGTAATTATCTTGCTCTCTTGCCCTACTGGCACAGTTGTTGCCCCTTTCCTGCTCCTGCACTTGTCTCCCCTTTCCTGCTCCCGCACTTGTTGACCCTTTCCTGCTCCCGCACTTGTTGCCCCGTTCCTGCTCCCACACTTGTTGCCCCGTTCCTGCTCCTGCACTTGTTGCCCCTTTCTTGCTCCTGCACTTGTTGCCCCTTTCTTGCTCCCGCACTTGTTGCCCTTTTCTTGCTCCCGCACTTGTTGCCCTTTTCTTGCTCCCGCACTTGTTGCCCTTTTCTTGCTCCCGCACTTGTTGCCCTTTTCTTGCTCCCGCACTTGTTGCCCTTTTCTTGCTCCCGCACTTGTTGCCCTTTTCTTGCTCCCGCACTTGTTGCCCCTTCCCTGCTCCCGCACTTGTTGCCCCTTCCCTGCTCCCGCACTTGTTGCCCCTTCCCTGCTCCCGCACTTGTTGCCCCTTTTCTGCTCCCGCACTTGTTGCCCCTTTTCTGCTCCCATGGAAATGCCCTTCTTTTATTCTATATTGTTTTGTAATTAATCCCCTTAATTTAGTTCTATTTTCATAAGACCAAATGCAATGTAATTGTTACTATATTCTTTGTGAGTATGTGGACGGAAACAATGCTTGTGGCATGAAAATTCTGGAGATAATTAAAGTTTTTAATTCAATTCAAATGGGCAATGCTAACATACAATAACAGACGTGTGTCTGCATCCAGCTACACTGCATGGAGGGATCTTAATTTTCCAATATACTGTTTAATGCTCCCTGGGGAAGGCTTTTGCATGGACTGTGACAATGCTTCTTAATGTTCCAATAATGTATTTGTTGCATGTGGAATGTGGGCACTAACTGGGCTAATCTTATTACATTTACCTTTTAACAGTAGCTGACGAGGCTAAGATCAGTGCAATGGCTGACCGCAATACAGGTAAGATATTATGCTGTTGCCGTAGAAACTTGGCCCAAAGCAGATTAAAACAGAAGTACCATTCAGATTGCATGTCAGCGCGACCTTTGTAGCACAAGCATGGCTCTAGAATGGCTTTTTCGGATCGTACATTAATATGGGGTATTATAGACCTGTCCTTTTTGCCACTAATTGAGTAGATTGTCCCCAGGAAATTGTACATCACCTTCTGAAAATGTGCGCCTGACTGTTTTTTTTTTTGTTTTTTTTTGTGTGTTGTAGAAATGACGAATGCTCTATATTGTATTTTTATGCAGGATTATTTATGTAGTGAAAAGTATTTTGTGATTTATTTTTATTTATTTTTATTTCTTTATAAAATATTTTACCAGGAAATATACATTGAGATTTCTCTTGTTTTCAAGTATGTTCTGGGTCCACAAATCATTGCATTGTTACATTAGGGCACAATAAAATACAAAAACAATATTAATACACAATAAATACAAAATCTAACATAGAACAGGTAGGAAATATATAATCAACCATGATACGTGCATTCTGTTTTGAGGTATGTAGAGAGGGATCTCTTAAAGGACTTTAGGCTTAGGGATGATTTTAAATTGTGCGGGAGGTCGTTAGAGGTTTAAAAAAATAATGAAAAGGGGCATGTTATTATGTGCCAGAATCACACATGCTCGTAGGAAAATAATATTTAAAAGGACAGTGAGGTCCTAATTTTATCTACTAACTGTTCTGCACTATTGCCTGGGGAGAGCACTGATTTGTAGTTATATGGGTTTACTATTGATGCAGTGCTATATCAGTAGTTTTTAATCACTGCTGTGGCACTCTGGTGTGTCTCCAGCCATCTTAAAGGGCGCCACAAATATATAGACTTTAGAGCTGTAGACTGAATTAACTACATATTTTTTTAAGCGTTGGCTTTAAAATGTAGATTTTTAAAAAGTGAGGAAATTAATGAAATCAGTTAAGTCAGGCTGGCGAGAATTGTGCATTTGCTGCTGCATACCTCTCTAGTAAGGCTGCAGGTATACACGGTGCTTACAATCTACTGCCGAAGGTAGAATAGCAGACGTGCCTTGGAAATATTTTTCTCATTAAAGGACCACTATAAGCACCCAGACCACTTCAGCTTAATGAGGTGGTCTGGGTGCCTGGTCCAGCTAGGCTTAACCCTTTTTTCTATAAACCTAGCAGTTTCAGAGTTAATCCAGCCTCTAGTGGCTGTCTCATTGACAGCCGCTAGAGGGCTACTGCGCTTCTCACTGGGATTTTCACAGTGAGAAGACGCCAGCGTCCATAGGAAAGCATTGAGAATGCTTTCCTATGGACAGGCTGAATGCGCGCGCGGCTCCAGGAGGAGGAGGAGAGCTCCCCGCCCGGTGCTGGAGAAAGAGGGAAGTTTAACCCCTTCCTCTCCCTAGAACCCTGCGGGAGGGGGTCCCTGAGGGTGGGGGCACCCTCAGGGCACTATAGTGCCAGGAAAACGAGTATGTTTTCCTGGCACTATAGTGGTCCTTTAAGGTAAAAACTATCCCACTGATTTTAGTAAATTGTAAAAACTAGACAGCATGTTCATATCCTTAAACATTCAAACAAAATGTCCCCAGACAAAAAGTTTTGAAGTATCTCGTGCCGTTCTAAACATATTCAAATAAGGAACACACACACTTTTTGGGCCCACTGCCAAAAATATTTTATTTATTTTTAAATTCACCATTTAGTAGATATGCCAGAATGAAAACGATTTAATGATGTATTTTTTTTTCATTGGGTGTATGTATAAAATCAGCTTGCAAATGCTGCAGATCTCTTGCACTTTTTGTAAAATGAAATAAAGAGGACACTCGTCGCACATAAAGCACTTCAGCAAGCTAAAGTTCTGAAGGTGTGTAGCGTGTTCCTTTAAATAGCACTGTCACTTTTAGGTTTCCGGGATCATATGTCTGTAGGCTTCCTGTCCAGTGACCTGCGGTTTTAAATGCAGCTTTGCGGATTACAATCTCCATGAACCAATGCACAGCAATGAACTGCACCGATTCACAGGATTTATTCAGAAAGAAAAGAAAACTAAACTGAAAAATAGAACGGATTTGGGAAATCTTATCACCAAATTCTTGCAACTAAGAAACCTTATTTATATATTAATTTTTTGGAAAAGGAGACTGATAATTCATAGAATTTATCACTTGATTGACATCCATATTAACATAGACCATTACTTTATTCATTTACACACAACAAAAGATTGCTAAAACAGGTCTGTAACCTCTTCCTCCTCCTTTTGCTTTAAAAGGAAGAATTATAGGACAGCCATTAGTCAATAAATTATGTAGTTAAACAGGTTTAATTTTTTTCAAATGATCAACCTATGAAAAATTACTTCTCTGCAATGTTTTTTCTCTGCAATTAAAGTAATGTGCCTTCTGCAATTATGCATTTTTTTATGATTTATTAATTCAAGATGACTTTTGACCTTTGAAATGCTATTTTAATTGGTCCTAAAACACTGTTATGTGGGAACATTACTCAGTCTAAATGAGTGAGGCATTCCATGTGCTGTCTGAGCAGGCTATCCAATCTTATGTCTTTATATAAAACATTCTAAGGGGAATTTTCCCTGCCGCAAATCATGTCTGACCCCAAATCCACATTCTCCTCTACACGATTTGTTGACGCCATGACCCTTAAAGGTGGTTTTCGTGTTCTTCTAAACTTCTAGTTTAATGGAACCGTAAAAGTATAATTGCACTCCCCAATTTTTAATGCATTACACCTGGTCTCGTTTTAGCACAATTATGAAAATATTCCAGGTGGGTATTTTTTTTAACTTCCTCTAGTTATCCTAAAGCTAGTCTGTCTGGTTTTGTTATTGTTTGATTAAATTATTTGTAGGTGTTGCCCGCTTTATGTACCATATAAATTAAAATCTTGGTAGATTATAAATGGAGATCAATACATAATATGTCCAAATAAATAGAATTTTTTGGAACATGTCTAACGATTAGCTTTTCATTTTTAGTTGCGATTTATGTATTGTAGACTGGTTGAGTTCAGTGTTTTGAATATGAAACAATATAATTTTTTTTTAGAAGCAGATATACAGACTGACAGAAAGAGGGCGACACTGCGCCAGAGATAAACCACAGACATATATATTGTAAACAAGATTATACTCTCAAGCTTTGACACATGGCAGTATTATGATAAGGACAATGACAGGGCTATGCATTTTACCTGATGCAGGTACTTGCAAACTGTTTGGGTATAGTTCATATGAGATCCTTTATTAACTTTAATTAATAGTGACATTTACTATCCCTCCATGAAAAATACGTCAGTTAATCAATGAAAATAAGACACTGAGGTACAGAATTTTTATTTAAGGGGGGAATATATAATTTCCATATATTTCTATAACATTTATTTTTAAAGAAATATTGAGAAATATTGATGTTTTGCTTCTCCTGCTTGGACAGCTCTGTTACTTAATATTATAAAGTGTCCTCTGATTCTGATATTTATAGGATGGCTGGGTATTTTACTATCCACCATTTAAGCTAGTTTTCAGGCATAGATCTTAGAGAGACACAGGTGGGGGCTTGCTGTACCACTCCTTTTTATTTAATTTTTTTTTTGGCGTAAATTTTTTTTTTTTTTTCTCTTCCTCAAATAACAATGATTAGATTGTTTATTACTTTTGGAACCATTAATATGTTTTTACCTTATTATTAAATTTTTTTTTTCAATAAACTATTTTCCACAATTTTTTTCCTTTGTAGAAAGTCAGCAGAAGTATGGAGTGTTTTACTAAATTATTTATCTAAATGGGTTTGTTCCTTTCTTTTATTTACTGATATACCCGTAAAAAAGACTACATGATGTTGGCTTGACTGGCTAATCTCTTGTTTTTATTAAAGGTATTTTTGTAATGCCTACAATTTACTGTTATACTTTTTGAATCCAGATGTATCCAGAGTTCTGTAAAATGGTACCTAATGTACCTTAACATGTTCGTGTTGAAGCTTAGCAGTGACTGATCAATAACTAATAAACCATGCTTTTAGAAACTACAAATTAGACTTGTTTTGTGCTCGGCATCAAAGCACAGGGATGCTTGTAGTCAAGCCATTCGGGTCAAAGGGCAGGTCTTTAACCACCAGGCCACCTGTTTAGAGCAAGATAAATATTTGATTAAACTGTTTGAGTAAAAGTGAGTATCCCTAAGCAATACAATGTGTTGTCTGTCTGTCTTACCATGGCATTCACTGGAAGTTATTAGTTATAGAATTAAATTATTTCTTGATGTGGCTTGAAAGGATTAGAGGTTAATACATTTCATGGAAAGCGATTGAATGATATATGAATGCAGGAAGAGGGTGTTGAAATTATGCTAATAAATCATTATTTCCCCCCCCTTCATTTGAGACTTTGTTTAAATTCCAGCCAATTGTGGAAATGATTCTCGTAGCCTCAAGTTGAATAAAATTAGATTGATAAGGAATGGATCTTAAACATCACTCGAGGCAGACAACATAATAGACCTTTAATTATTTTCTCTCTGGTTTGTTTGGGCTGTCTGATCTTCTGAATGTTTATAGTTCAGTGGAAAGGTTAGCGCGAGCTGAGAGATGTACGCAGCGGCAAGCCATGGTTCATTTATGCTGCTGAAGGCACAGACATCAGAGCAGCGCGGCACCTCCTTGCTTTAATGGCAGCGATTAATTTACACGTTCAGTGTTCACAAGTAGTGGGGCTGAAGTAAGGTTTCTCGTTTGTCAGGGTCACCCTTGTTCCAGTCCCTGCTTTGGTTAATCTAGTAGAAAACACAATTGTCCCATCGGTGGCTGCTAGCTTTACTTCACAGAGCAGACATTTTCTTTTTGGTTTTAAATTCTTTATTCATCATGTATGAAACATAGCAACATACCTGTTGTGTAATCCATACCCCATTGTTAAACTGTATATATATGGCCATACTAACCTTTACTGGAAATTGACATTATCCAAGATATTGTTACATTCCTTTTATCGTAGGTGCTTTATAAAGATTAGCAGTGTACTGAGAAAAGGGTCACAGATTGTATAATCTACAGTTAGGGAGTACTCGGACCATGGTCACATCTTTAAACAGAGCTTTGTAACACCTTTTATACAGAGAGCTAAATGAAATGGCGTATGAGCTTACCATCTAAAGTTCTCTTTGCAATTCGAGACAAAAGGCTGCAGAGAAATGAAAATGTTGGTTTAAGAGTTTGTGGAACATTGTAGAAAATGGCGTTGCAAGCAATAAAGAGGGATTTATAGCACCACCCCATGCTAGGTGTAATGGGTTGCAATTCGTTTTGCTGCCTGAGGTTTTTCATTTATGATATTGGTTAAAATAAATAATGGTATTTATTTTTTTCGCTTGCTCTTTTGTCCCCTTGCTCCTATCCTATAACATTTCAACTTGTTGCTCCAAAATTACCGCGGTATGTGATGTCATGACTTGGCTTTCTGGGAGTTGTAGCTCACTTGCTTGCTTTCTGCATAAGAAAATAAAAATATAAGTAATACTTACTGAAACACTTGCTGCACACAAAGCATAGTTTATGAGATACGTTCAGTAGTTCTTTACAAAGTTTAATGGTATAACATGCCAGATTATATAGGTATCTCACGGCTTGACAAATTTGCTTTGAATCTAGGAGGCAGCTAAAAAAGTTAGGAGCCAGATTTTTTTTTTTAACTTACAAAGTTTATATTCAACGGCAAAATACAATTCTTAAAGGGACAATATAGTCGTCAGGGCCAATACAGCTTAATGTAGTGGTTCTGGTGTCTATAGCCTGTCACTGTAGACTTTTCAATGTAAACACTGCCTTTTCTCTGAAAAGGCAGTGTTTACATTGCTTCCTATTGACACCTCACTAGATGTGCTTCCTGTGTTAGTGCTAGTGCTGCACAGTGTGCAGCACCTACATTCAGCATTTCCACGCTCTGCATGGAGGTGATGAACGTTTCCCATAGAGATACACTGATTCAATGCATCTCTATGAGGAGATGCTGATTGGTGCAGCGTTTTGCAGCCAATCCCATGGTAAAACATTGGATTGGCTGAGATCATCAAGCTTGATAATCTCAGCCATAGAGGCAGGGCGAGTCGAGGGGAGACCAGCTTGGCGTGGGAAAGAAAGGTGAGTAAAAACACCATTCCCTTGCGAACGGAACGTTACCTAAACACACACACACACATCCATCATGACAGACAGATGCACACACACATATACCATGACAGACACATATCATGACACAGACATGATGTGACAAACTCCCCTTCCCAAGTGAGTTTGCCACAAGCTCCTGGAGGAGCCTTCATGCCAGCCTCCTGCCCACAGACTATGGGCCCTGCAAGGAAACCTGTAAAAAGACTACTGAACCTGACCGACCCGTAGCACTAATTTCATGGAACTGTTTTGGGTATAGGACCTTGTGCACGGTCGTTCAAAATTAAGACTTCCATGGAAATCCCAAACCCCTGAACCGATCTGGGTGATTTTTGGATATGTTGATCCCCCAGATCAGGACTATCGGGGGATATTACTTTTGTGGGGTTTCCATGTGTTTTGGGGGTACTTTTGGGTTATTGTAAAATGTATGTTTTCTGTGCCTGGAGATAATTGAGTTTAGTACTTTGTCATAGTCCCCTCTCAGGTCATGTTGGGAAATGCCCCTGGAATATGCCATGGAAAACCCCTTTGCATGGGGACTTGCATATAAGGCCAGTTGTGGCTGCCATTAAACAGTTCCCCTTCAGCCTCAACATAGAGCCTCACCTCATGTGTGGAAGGGACAGCTAGATTCACTCTGGGGATTGCTATATCACTATACTCCCTTGGATAACAACACCAGCTCTTGTAAGAGCTATCATGCTATACTCTCTGGAGTAAGAGAGGTCTACCCACGGGAAGCTGGATTCCGGACTTGGGTCCAGGATGGGTGGAGGACAGGAAGACCCCAGTCAAGCTGCGGCGTCTGCGGGATTTATGGTGGTTATGGTGTTCCAGTGCTGTGCTTATGGTGCTCGCAATTACTAGGAAGCGGCGATTGGCGGAGGCACCCAGTCAAGGTGCCAGGCGGCTCATCACACATGAGACACACACACACACACACAAACATGAGACACACACACACAAACATGAGACACACACACAAACATGAGACACACACACAAACACAGTGCAAATATCTTGGACATTTGTAAAAAAAAAATGACTCCTGTTTACAAGACACACATTACACTGAACTTGGTATTGATAAAATAAAGAAGCATTTTATTCAAATATAGTTGTGGTTTTATTTTCATTTATGCTACTTTCTGATTTATTGAAATAAAACTAGAAAAACTAAACAATATGGATCAGTGCTTGTTCCATGTTTTTTTGTTCCAGTTTTGCCAATTGTGCCCTTAAACCCAGTTTGCTCCATTCATAGACATGTTTGTCCCCCCTTTGCTAAATACATCCCTGTTTGTATAAAGCTCATTCTCACTTGTAATGTGTGTTTTACAGTCTTTTCCTCTTTATATAACAAAGCTGAGAAGTGATAGAGTGCTGTATATTAGCACTTTAACCTAGAATTACTGTTTATCCACAATCTCTTTGGTTTCTAAGTATTGATCTCCCACAGCAAGTTACCCTCTCCTTGGGCTTACCAGGTGCCCCATTTAATATTAGTGTGTTGCTTTGTATAAATTGCACAAATTACTGCTCTACTGCTTCTTACACATTACATTCTTCTCAAAGGGAGCTGTTTTTCATTCTTCTTGTTAGCCTGGGCACATTTACATGTCTCTGACTCTGAAACATGTATTCCTGACTCTGTAGTGATAAAAACACTATGTAGCCCCCCTAATCCCCACACACTCCTAAATATAGTAAAATCTTACCTTTATTCCAGTCTGCTGCTTCTGATCTGCCTGCTTGGCTGTCCTCATCAGAAGTGGGGATCTGAGCCAATCACAATGCTTTACCAAAGGAAATCATTGGATTGGCGGAAAGTGTCAATGAGGCAGCCAAGGGCAGAGCCAGCACAAGCCAAACCCAGCCCTGGCCACTCAGCATCTCCTCATAGAAATGCATTGAATCAGTGCATCTCTGAGGAAAGTTCATAGTCTATATGCAGATGGTGGAGACGCTGAATGGCAGTCAAACTGTGCAGCACTTCCACAGTAAGCACCTCTAGTAGCCATCTGACGAGTGGCCAGTTAATGCAAAAAGCCTGAAGGGAATGATTATTCTCACCAGAGCACATACAATAAGCTGTAGTTGTTCTGGTGACTATAGTTTCCCTTTAAATTAACTCTGTAAGTTTACTTTGATCTAAACCTCATGTTTTTGTACTATACACCTTTGGTTTATACTCTATAACATGTATACATATGGGCTCCCCTGAGCACCTCAGATTGTAAATGCTTCCATTTAGATGTACCTGTGATCGCCTGTCCATTTGTAACCATATCTATACATGGGGGTATTTAAAACATAATAACCCTTTGCAGTGGCACTGTTACATTCTGGAGTCTTGGCATATTTTGCCAGATGTTGACTGCTCCACTTCCATTCTGATTGCCTTGGGGTGCAGGGTAAAAGTAGTTTTCACTTACCTGAACCTGTCCCTTGCAAATGCGGCCCCCTTCTTTTGCGAGGACCTCTTTATTTGTCAGGAGCCAACTTCATAGACCGACGTCTTGCAGGATCCAACATAGAAATAGCCTTTCCCCCTCAGCCATCACTAGGAGCCCCACCTTTTGTCAAGCATAGAAAAAAAATACATAAGGCAGTCGCATGATATAATTTGATTGACTTGGAATTTCATTGACATTCCAAACACAGACTTAATGAGCATTGCATAAAGATTTTATCTTTAAGAAATGCTTTAAAAAAAAGTTACAATTTTTTTTTTAGGGGGATGGGGTGGAGAGATGGGTGGCAGATCTGCTATAAAATATTTCTCACTCATTTAATTGTCTGTAAACCTGATTGTAAACTGAAAGAAAATACAATAGTTAAAAGTGTAAAATATTTATTAAGCTGAATTGTATTGGCCACTCATGATCTCATTTATTTGTCTTCTCTGATTTCCCAAGAGATTACAAAGTTCTCTTTCTGTTTTCATTTCCACAAATTAATGGATTTGTTTAATGTGCTAATTCTGGCTGTTTAAAGATCTTAATTACATTTTACCATTTAAGTTTTTTTTCCCAATGTTTTGGAAAATTCACAAATGTTCCAATTTGCATCCATGTTTGCAAACTACATTCCTTATGTTTAGTCCTATTTAAATGGACATAATAGGATAAATATGATGCCTTAAGGAATGCTCAAAAAATAAATCTACTCCCTCATCTCTACATTTCAGATGATGCTCACCCAGCTAAGGCATGATGGGAAATTCTATCTCAACAGAAATGTTGATTTAAAACCTTATTCCCTCATTGTGTAGATTAGCAAAATACCCATTTTATTTCCTTCTTCAGTTCTGTAATATTGTATTTGAGGGATGGATTGGTGTAACACGCATGAAATCCACTAGAAGGCGTTAGAATTTTAAGTGCTGTCTGTAAAGATCAGACTTCAGCGGCCAATGCTAGTTTAAGTAGTTTACTGAGCAAGGAAGAGGGCGTTTTAGATGTTGATGCCCATTACTTCTAGTTAAAAGTAGTCGGCATTCCAAATGTTTAGAAATCATGCTTTGCTTCAACAAAGCCTTCAGTTGAGTATTATAAAAAAGTGGTTTATAAAAGTGATGATCTTAGAATTAATCTTTGCATGTAACAGCTGTTGATTTACGTCAAACCTACAATATATTTTTTCTCTTAGCCTTGTTTTGTGTTACAGAATAGTAAATTCTGCAAAAACAAACAAACCATTAACCTCTTAGACTAATCATTCTCTAGCATCAATGCAATGTAATCTCTAAAGATCTCCTTCCGACATGACTCGTGCCGTTTATTGGTCAGCTCTGTACAGCGCTAATGTGAAGAAATGTGTTGAACATTCTACTGTGGAATTATATCTTTAAATTCCAGACAGCATAGACCAATAATTGGCCCTTACTCTAGGCTGGAGGTTAACCCTCATTGTTAATGCCTAAACATAGTGTATGAAATTAAAAAATATACTTGCATTTGTTGCAAATCACCAAGATTTTACAGCATATCCAGTGATGTCAGCCCTGACCAGGAAGTGACTCCGCCAACTAGCATGCACACGTTAACTTCTGTGAAGCAAAACATGTCCCACAAACCCCTGTGCAGCTGAAACACATTATTTTATTAATTGTAAGCCTTGCAATTCAGGAGCCATTTTTTTTTAAATTTTGCTGCCAAATGGTGCAGTTTCTGTCATAGGAGAAATAGTAAATATTTTAGAGTCTAATTTATAATTTTAGAAGATGGATTTCATTGTTTTTTTTGGTTTGTTTTTTATTCTTTTTTTTTTTCTCTACTCACAAGCATGAGTGAATAGGGTAAAAGAGAAACATGCGTTTCATACGTGTTACAGTGCATTGTGTCGTGAGTGGACTTTGCTTGAGAGAAGGGGCTTTTATTTTTGTTTGGCTTGGTTTGTGTCGAGTGCTTATAGTTGGCATCTGATCAATGGAGGTCTGCCGTGTGTTATCCTCAAGTTACGTTAAGCCCATCGGCGAAATATAGACTGCTGATTTAGCGAGGAGCAGTAGTTTGGTCCCCTTCTATTTAGGTTGCATCAGATTTAATCCCTATGCCATTGTCGTGGCTGCATAGGTAGCCTGGTGTAGTCTGGGCGATATGCTTAATGTTGCTTTTTGGTACACCTCCAGGGTCTCTTTTTGTCCGGGGGTTTGTCAAACCTCATTATGTCAGTAGGGCTTGGTTTGTCGTGTATAGTGTTACAAAACAAAAAACATGTAGACTAAAAAATAAAAATAGAAAAAAAATGTTTTTGTCCGCATAGAGTGGAAACATATGTAAATGAATGAGGTGTTTGATGTGAGGCCGACACACACACTATATATATATATATCTTTTTTTAATCCAAGCATTTTGTGTATCGAGATTACCGAACAATTGTTTGCCTTCCTTCTTTAGTTACAAGTAACGTTTTATACCTCAACTTCTTCATGTACCAGCGTTCTTTGTGTAATGTGGCATTCATCCTCTGCTCCTTCAGTAGCCCTGATTCTCCAAGTGAAAACTCAAACTAAACGGTGTATAAACATACTATACAACAATAGCAGTTTGTGATGAAATGATCAGTAAGGTTTGCCATAAATAGTTAAGTGAATGTGTATCTGGAATTTAGAGATTATTTTTTTTGTTACTTGGCTAATTTATCCATAAGTTTTTCTTGTCAGCTCACTGTTGATAGGTGTAAGTCATCTGCACATTTCCTGTCGTAATTGCTTAGGTGCATCTCTATGGAAACGATCAATACTATGGTTTGTAGTATTCTTTGATGGTGAATAAGGAAGCCACATGTCTGAAGACATTCTATGTGCAATTAACAACCTGCCTTATCTTTAATGTGTATAATGATTTTACTCGGTTTGGTAACAACAAAATAAACATTAATTTGTGTTCTTCTAGGGAACACATTTGCTGACCACTGCAATATTACTTGTGATGGCCACATCTTAACCTTAAAAGAAAAGAGCATTTAGATCTTAACATTTTGTGTGCCTTCCTCTCCACTAGCCTTGAATGTGTTAATGTCTTAGAGTAGTTATAGTTAACTTTGGCTCTTCAGATATTCTACAATTCCATTTCCCATGATGCTGTACTACCTCTGGTGTTCTAAGCTGCGTGTTGGCTGAGCATCATTGGAAATAGAATCTTAAAACATCTAAAATGCCACCAGCCATAAAGGTTTTACATTCCTGAACTGGTTTGTTAAAAAAACTATGTAAATGTTGTGTAGAATTCAGTAGATAATGGAAGTATATCCCTGCAGAATTTGACTGAGGACATGAATAATCGAGCATGCAGCACACCACACTAATCCCAATTAACTTTTCCTTTTGACCTCCAAGGTTCCCCAAACAGAGACGTAGGCCCTTCATTAGGCCTGAAGAAATCCTCCTCATTAGAAAGTCTGCAGACAGCAGTCGCCGAGGTGACTTTGAATGGTGACATTCCTTTCCATCGCCCACGCCCGCGGATAATTCGGGGACGCGGCTGCAATGAGAGCTTCAGAGCCGCCATTGACAAGTCCTATGATAAACCACCTGCTGATGACGATGAAGATGGCATGGAGACCTGTAAGTAATGTATTGCTTATTGCTGCACGGGAACATTGTCTGAAGGAGGGACAGACACTTAAAATGACATTAGAATCATTTTGATATAATTTCTAGACGTGGTAGTGCCTGGAATCATTACTTTTGTTAATACTCCTTTTCGGAAGATGAAACCCAAATCATCCTGGGGGCTAACAACATTTAATATCAATTACTTATTTTGTGGTTGCACATGTTCTAGAATTGTTATTTAAAAACAATGAGTAACATTTTGTATTTTGACCAGAACTCCTTTTCTCTACGAAGTCCTGAGACAGCCGTGTACTTTAACAATTGTTTTGTTGTTTTTTTTTTTCTTGCTATAGAACTTCAGTTTTATAGAGGGAAGTCAAATATAATATATACATACACATCTGAGTTTTAGAAAACGGTTGTCATGTGAAAACATGATAAACTCCCCACAGGTTAATACGAATACACAATTTATTGCTGTGCTCATCTACATATCTAAGCAGGCATTGACAATATTCTCTAAATGACAAATATCCCAATGAGTGACACCGAATAAAATGACAAATACTCAAAACACCTTTTGTGGGTTTTCCCTTTATCCCCACATAAACATAGAAATATACATACGGTATAAGGTGGAGTATATACACAATAATTCTTCCAGTGATAGATGCAATACAATTATCCTTGTAGGAATTTGCTCTAAAATATAAACATAAATAAAGAGAAATAGTGCAATATAGCCAGTTCACAGTTTAGTAGTGCAATATATGTGGAAGGTAAAGCACTCACAAACATGGAGCCAATGTAAAGGCTCAAGGATATGGCTCTGTGGGTACTAGAGGGACCCACTTCCTTCTTGCTACTGCCTATAATGTCCAAAGATAGGATGTCCTCCCAGGATATGGTGAAATTAAAGCGCTTTATTAGAAAGTGCACAACAATAATGTAAAATACATTAAAATGAATAGAAAACCTTACAGTCTAGAAGGTTAGTCCTTATATAAGGTGCAAAACGCGTTTCGCCTCTAGAGAGGCTTCCTCAGTTGCTGTCTTATGTTGTCAGATGATTCCCTTTAAGTGTCCTCCCCTTTGGCGGTCTTTTTCTGCGTTTTTTGCCACCCGTGAATATGTCCCACTTCCGCTTCCGGTTTTGGCTTATGCATTCCATCCACGGATATTATATTATATTATATTTTAGAGCAAATTCCTACAAGGATAATTGTATTGCATCTATCACTGGAAGAATTATTGTGTGTATATACTCCACCTTATACCGTATGTACATTGACAAAATTCTGCCTCTGTCTTCTGCACTTCAAGAATTTGTAGCTCCCTTCTTTTAATAAACTGAACGAACAAACAAACACCGATATTCAGTGTTTGTTTGTTTCGTCTTAAATTTCTATTCATTCGTTTTTCTGACGAATGAATGAATAGATGAAATTCCCATTCACATGCCCAAGTGTTTAACTGGGCATGTGCGGGAATCTCACAGCACTATCTAGTGTGGGCAGATGACGTGTCACACAGGGACTTCATCTACCCACACAAAGTTGGCGGCGCCCAGAACATAGGTCCGGGCACAAAATCAAGATGAAAAAAAATAGGTAATATGGGGGGGCTAAGGGGCATTTGGGGGTGACTAGGGGGTCAATTAGATGTCGTGGAGTCGGGAGGGGGGTTAAAAACCCCCCCCAAAAAAACGTGATTCGGACATGACCGTGACGATTTAAAGAGCCATGAAAGGCAAAGACTTCTCATTGAGCTGTATTGGGAAGTCTGTGATTGGACTGCCACAGAAAGTCTGGGCGGGGTTAGAACGGAAGGGTTTGCAAAGGCCACTGACAAGGTATCTGCAGCTTTTGCAAGCTGTTTTTATATATACAAACACAAATATAAAGCACCGCGCTTACTGCAGCAGTAGCTTAGTATCCAACAGCTCAAAATACGTAGTAAAAACAAAGAGAACGTTACCTGCGCTCTGCCCTAAATGTACATAGGGATTTAGGCCAGAGCGCAGGTAACGTTCTCTTTGTTTTTACTATGTTTTTATATATAGCCACAATTAACACAAATGGATAATTTAAATGCATAAATGTTTTCATTCAGATGGATGCTCCGTTAGTGTAAGATTCCAATTCCTTTCCTCTGGTGTAACAATGTGACAAAGCTCTGTATGTTACAATGTTTTTACAGTTTAGTGGAGTAGCCAACATGTTGGGCTTTTTGAATAAAGATTTCTGTAAAGGCATTGTCCATGTAATGCAGCCATCCCGTCTATGATTTATGAATGACATTGCCAATGCCAGCGTTGGCCTCTTTTATCTCCTCTTCCTTCTCCATATGCAGTGCCCATTGCCCTTCTATGTTCATCACATCATGTGGAGAGATATGGCTTACTTAGCAAAGATAGTAGAAATAAAAGGTGGTGTGAAAAGATTTTAGGGGACAGGTGTAATAGTAGAAAGAGCTATTTTAAAAAAAAACCTTTATTATCGTCTAATTCGGCGCTGCATGTTTAAAATGTTATTAGCCTTGTTCTGTCACTACAGTTTCATAAACTAGAAAAGTGGTGTGCTGTAATTACCATTCACAACAAAACACACATGGCATTATCGAAGTATTAAACGTGTAGTTGTTGTATACCGTGAATTGCACAGGCTAAAAAGTGTATTACCTCAGCCCAGCATAAACAAACTGAATCATTATATTCCATCTGTATAAATAGAATGTAAAGTGCATTACAGATCAGAGTAGATCTACTCATTATACTGTCAGTAGTATTTTTGTTATCACTATAAAAAAGGAAGCAAATGTTGATTGTATAAATGCAATACAATTAGATTGTACATTGCTTTCAGATACATCATATTAGTGAGTTCTGCAGAGAGAGTCAGGATTGATAAGACTCTAAGGCAAATAATGTTATATGTGTACAAGAATTGAGTTTGCAATGTGTTATATTTTTAATCCATATTAGAATAGAATCTGCAAGGTGTTTAATATTAGCATGAGGAAAGAATGATCGTGTTTTATAACAGTGTATAAATAAATCGTCTTTGGTGTAAAGTGTAATATATTAGTCTGAATATAGACTCTGAAGGAGCATTATTATATCAGTATGAGAACAGACTATGTGAGGTACATTATATTATGTCAGTATGAGAATAGACTCTGTGAGGTACATTATATTATATCAGTATGAGAATAGACTCTGTGAGGTATATTATATTATATCAGTATGAGAATAGACTCTGTGAGGAGCGTTATATTATATCAGTATGAGAATAGACTCTGTGAGGTACATTATATTATATCAGTATGAGAATAGACTCTGTGAGGAGCGTTATATTATATCAGTATGAGAATAGACTCTGTGAGGTACATTATATTATATCAGTATGAGAATAGACTCTGTGAGGTATATTATATTATATCAGTATGAGAATAGACTCTGAGAGGTACATTATATTATGTCAGTATGAGAATAGACTCTGAGAGGTACATTATATTATGTCAGTATGAGAATAGACTCTGAGAGGTACATTATATTATGTCAGTATGAGAATAGACTCTGAGATGTACATTATATTATATCAGTATGAGAATAGACTCTGATATGTACATTATATTATATCAGTATGAGAATAGACTCTGTGAGGTACATTATATTATGTCAGTATGAGAACAGACTGTGTGAGGTACATTATATTATATCCGTATGAGAACAGACTCTGTGAGGTACATTATATTATATCAGTATGAGAACAGACTCTGTGAGGTACATTATATTATATCCGTATGAGAATAGACTGTGTGAGGAGCATTATATTATATCAGTATGAGAACAGACTCTGTGAGGAGCATTATATTATATCAGTATGAGAATAGACTCTGAGGAGCATTATATTATATCAGTATGAGAGTAGACTCTGCGAGGTACATTATATTATATCAGTATGAGAATAGACTCTGAGGAGCATTATATTATATCAGTATGAGAGTAGACTATGCGAGGTACATTATATTATATCAGTATGAGAATAGACTGTGAGTAGCATTATATTATTAGTATGAGAATAGACACTGTGACGTACATTATATTATATCAGTATGAGAATAGACTATGTGAGGTACATTATATTAGGATGGGAATAGACTGTGTGAGGTACATTATATTATATCCGTATGAGAATAGACTGTGTGAGGAGCATTATATTATATCAGTATGAGAATAGACTCTGAGAGGTACATTATATTATATCAGTATGAGAACAGACTCTGTGAGGGACATTATATCAGTATGAGAATAGACTCTGAGAGGTACATTATATTATATCAGTATGAGAATAGACTCTGTGAGGTACATTATATTATGCCAGTATGAGAATAGACTCTGAGAGGTACATTATATTATATCAGTATGACAACAGACTCTGCGAAGTACATTATATTATGTCAGTATGAGAATAGACTCTGAGAGGTACATTATATTATATCAGTATGAGAACAGACTCTGTGAGGTACATTATATTATATCAGTATGAGAATAGACTCTGTGAGGTACATTATATTATGTCAGTATGAGAACAGACTCTGCGAGGTACATTATATTATATCAGTATGAGAACAGACTCTGTGAGGTACATTATATTATATCAGTATGAGAATAGACTCTGAGGTACATTATATTATATCAGTATGAGAGTAGACTCTGAGGTACATTATATTATATCAGTATGAGAATAGACTCTGTGAGGTACATTGTTATGTCAGTATGAGAATAGACTCTGTGAGGTACATTATATATCAGTATGAGAACAGACTCTGCGAGGTACATTATATTATATCAGTATGAGAATAGACTCTGTGAGGTACATTATATTATATCAGTATGAGAGTAGACTCTGAGGAGCATTATATTATATCAGTATGAGAGTAGACTCTGCGAGGTACATTATATTATGTCAGTATGAGAATAGATTCTGTGAGGAGCATTATATTATATCAGTATGAGAGTAGACTCTGAGGAGCATTATATTATATCAGTATGAGAGTAGACTATGCGAGGTACATTATATTATATCAGTATGAGAATAGACTATGTGAGGAGCATTATATTATATCAGTATGAGAGTAGACTCTGCGAGGTACATTATATTATGTCAGTATGAGAATAGACTCTGTGAGGAGCATTATATTATATCAGTATGAGAACAGACTCTGTGAGGTACATTATATTATATCAGTATGAGAATAGACTCTGAGGACATTATATTATATCAGTATGAGAATAGACTCTGAGGTACATTATATTATATCAGTATGAGAATAGACTCTGAGGTACATTATATTATGTCAGTATGAGAGTAGACTCTGAGGTACATTATATTATGTCAGTATGAGAATAGACTATGTGAGGTATATTATATCAGTATGAGAACAGACTCTGAGGTACATTATATTATATCAGTATGAGAACAGACTATGTGAGGTACATTATATTATATCAGTATGAGAATAGACTCTGTGAGGTACATTATATTATATCAGTATGAGAATAGACTCTGTGAGGAGCATTATATTATATCCGTATGAGAACAGACTCTGCGAGGTACATTATATTATATCAGTATGAGAATAGACTCTGAGGAGCATTATATTATATCAGTATGAGAATAGACTCTGAGGAGCATTATATTATATCAGTATGAGAATAGACTCTGTGAGGTACATTATATTATATCAGTATGAGAACAGACTCTGTGAGGAGCATTATATTATATCAGTATGAGAATAGACTCTGTGAGGAGCATTATATTATATCAGTATGAGAACAGACTCTGAGGAGCATTATATTATATCAGTATGAGAATAGACTCTGTGAGGTACATTATATTATATCAGTATGAGAATAGACTCTGAGGAGCATTATATTATATCAGTATGAGAATAGACTCTGTGAGGTACATTATATTATATCAGTATGAGAACAGACTATGTGAGGAGCATTATATTATATCAGTATGAGAATAGACTCTGTGAGGTACATTATATTATATCAGTATGAGAGTAGACTCTGAGGAGCATTATATTATATCAGTATGAGAGTAGACTCTGCGAGGTACATTATATTATGTCAGTATGAGAATAGACTCTGTGAGGAGCATTATATTATATCAGTATGAGAACAGACTCTGTGAGGTACATTATATTATATCAGTATGAGAATAGACTCTGAGGTACATTATATTATATCAGTATGAGAATAGACTCTGAGGTACATTATATTATGTCAGTATGAGAGTAGACTCTGAGGTACATTATATTATGTCAGTATGAGAGTAGACTATGTGAGGTACATTATATTATATCAGTATGAGAACAGACTCTGAGGTACATTATATTATATCAGTATGAGAACAGACTATGTGAGGTACATTATATTATATCAGTATGAGAATAGACTCTGTGAGGTACATTATATTATATCAGTATGAGAATAGACTCTGTGAGGTACATTATATTATATCAGTATGAGAACAGACTCTGAGGTACATTATATTATATCAGTATGAGAACAGACTATGTGAGGTACATTATATTATATCAGTATGAGAATAGACTCTGTGGGGTACATTATATTATATTAGTATGAGAATAGACTCTGTGAGGTACATTATATTATATCAGTATGAGAATAGACTCTGTGAGGAGCGTTATATTATATCAGTATGAGAACAGACTCTGTGAGGTATATTATATTATATCAGTATGAGAATAGACTCTGTGAGGTACATTATATTATATCAGTATGAGAACAGACTCTGAGGTACATTATATTATA
This sequence comes from Pelobates cultripes, assembly GCA_933207985.1. Lineage (NCBI taxonomy): Eukaryota > Metazoa > Chordata > Amphibia > Anura > Pelobatidae > Pelobates > Pelobates cultripes. Next base: position 26,745,953 of record OW240915.1, read on the forward strand.
TCAGTATGAGAATAGACTATGTGAGGTACATTATATTATATCAGTATGAGAATAGACTCTGTGAGGTATATTATATTATATCAGTATGAGAATAGACTCTGTGAGGTACATTATATTATATCAGTATGAGAATAGACTCTGTGAGGTATATTATATTATATCAGTATGAGAATAGACTCTGTGAGGTACATTATATTATATCAGTATGAGAATAGACTCTGTGAGGTATATTATATTATATCAGTATGAGAATAGACTCTGTGAGGTACATTATATTATATCAGTATGAGAACAGACTCTGAGGTACATTATATTATATCATGTGAGAACGACTACATTATATTATATCAGTATGAGAATAGACTCTGTGAGGTACATTATATTATATCAGTATGAGAATAGACTCATTATATTATATGTATGAGAGTATATTATATTATATCAGTATGAGAATAGACTCTGAGGAGCATTATATTATATCAGTATGAGAATAGACTCTGTGAGGTACATTATATTATATCAGTATGAGAATAGACTCTGTGAGGTACATTATATTATATCAGTATGAGAATAGACTCTGTGAGGTATATTATATTATATCAGTATGAGAATAGACTCTGTGAGGTACATTTATATTATATCAGTATGAGAACAGACTCTGAGGTACATTATATTATATCAGTATGAGAATAGACTATGTGAGGTACATTATATTATATCAGTATGAGAATAGACTCTGTGAGGAGCATTATATTATATCAGTATGAGAATAGACTCTGTGAGGTACATTATATTATATCAGTATGAGAGTAGACTCTGAGGAGCATTATATTATCAGTATGAGAGTAGACTCTGCGAGGTACATTATATTATATCAGTATGAGAGTAGACTCTGTGAGGAGCATTATATTATATCAGTATGAGAACAGACTCTTCGAGGTACATTATATTATATCAGTATGAGAATAGACTCTGTGAGGTACATCATATTATATCAGTATGAGAATAGACTCTGTGAGGAGCATTATATTATATCAGTATGAGAATAGACTCTGAGGTACATTATATTATATCAGTATGAGAATAGACTATGTGAGGTACATTATATTAGGATGGGAATAGACTCTGTGAGGTACATTATATTAGGATGGGAATAGACTGTGTGAGGTACATTATATTACATCACTATGGTAATAGACTGTATGTGGAGCATTATATTATATCAGTATAGACTCTGTGTGACTCTTTTCAGAGAAAAGTTTTTACATTGCTGACTAGTAACACCTTTAGTGGCAGTCACTAACATGGCCAGTAGAGGTGCTTCCTAGTCTAGTGCTGGACAGTGTGCAGCACTGGCATTCAACATCTTCATGCTCTGCATGGAGGCGCTGAACATTCCCCATAGAGATGCATTACGTCAATGCATCTCTCTGAGGAGATGCTGATTGATGCAGCGCAGTGTTTTGCTGTGCATGCGTATGCAATGCTTTGGATTGGCTGCAATCATCCAAATCAATGATCTCCATCATGGAAGCAGGGCTAGACTGACGCAGCGTTGGGGAAAGGTAAGTAAATTCACATTTTTCATGCGAACGGTGGAGGACCGGGGACCAAAATAGTTAGTTAAACACTATACTGTCAGGAATACATGTTTGTATTCCTGACACTATGGTGTTCCTTTAATTTACTTTAGTTTGAAAACTATACAAACCAAGGATCTATACAATCCATGTTCGTATGGTTGTAAATAATTAATTTTTATTTTATTGGTCTCGCAGTTTTGCAGGGCACAGTCCGTGCTGCCTGACTAGACTGTGCCTATTATGTAATGCTGACTCTGTATTTTTAGTTTTTGGGACTGGTAAACATTGTCTCTGTTTCCTCTCACTCGCAGTAATTACAGGGTCTGTAGGAAGAAGTCTCTGCACACTAGTTTTCGAGGAAATGTCGCTTTCCTGCATCTTTTCTTGAAACGTACTTTGAAGGGTTGGCATACCAGCTAATCATGCTGAAATAATGAATTGCAATTATTCCCCTTTAGCATTTTTCTTTGTGTGCTCGACACAGTTACTATACACCATTGTGCTTTTCCCCCCCATCTCCACCCTTAAAATGTCTGTTTAAATTATTAAATTACCTCTGCTGAGGTCATTGCACAATGAGAAGTTTCTTCATGAATGGCAACAAATTAGATTAAATTGTGTCTAGCCATAGATTTCATGCAGAAAACAGGCTAGATGTCAGCCCACGCCAGCCATTCCCTGGGTACGAACATAGGTTTGCGTAAAGTGATCCTAATTGGACTGGTCTAAAGGATATCACTAACGTCTGTTGGGAAGGACCTACTAAAACAATGGGAAAATATGCTGACACGTTATGTGACACTGAGATTTAAAATGCATTTTTACTTAACACCTTCACTGCCAGGTATTTAGGGCTCTGCATTGACCTAATGGACATATGGACTTTTGCATGTCTGAGATCTTATCTGGTGGTGTCTGGGACTTGAACCCCTTAAGGACCAAACTTCTGGAATAAAAGGGAATCATGACATGTCACACATGTCATGTGTCCTTAAGGGGTTAAACTTGAAGCTCACTTTATACCAGGTTTACTACTATATAATATCTTCAACTAGGATGGGAATTCTCCTTCCATTAATGTTTCATGTAATTTGGTAGATCTTTAGTAGTATAAAAAGTTCTCTTAAAAGAAATGTCATCGCCATAATTAAACTTTCAAACAATGATGTCCACTATTTCTTAGCTATTTGCCGCCCATAAAAGGGGACTCTCTAAATACCTAAATCATGTATTTGTTTGAGTTCAAATTCACTCCTGGCTTTTTGGATAGGAAAGGTTGAAAAGCACAAGCGTAATCAAATTAGAGTAGCAGATTGCTCTGTTTTGGACTTCTGGCCATAGAGAACTAAGCAAGGTTTTGTTTTTTTCTCCCTTCCTTAGAAGATTAGCAGAAGAGATAGCAGTGATTCTGCTATAAATTCTAAAACTTTTAAAATGGGCTTTACTCAGTTTTTTTTTTTTTTGTATTTCTAATGTCCAGCTGGCAGACAATACCATATAAACAGCCAGGAAACAATGGGGGTACGGCAGCTGGTGGCAGAGATTTAACATTTCCAAACTACTATCCCATTTTTTTAATGATAAAGCTGTATCGTAGTCAGAGATATTGATCTTATACAAACAAAATGTTAGGCATTGATGGATAACTTTAAAACACCAGTTGTTTCTGAAATACATTTCCCATGAAAATTCAACACACAAGAGAATGACAAATAGGAGTTTAATAATGGGGTTTATTTGAGGGAATATGAATTAAAACTTAACTTTTAATTAGAGTAAAAATTCAATATGGTCAAAATTATCTAGTAATGACATTGTTCAGCGCTACGGAATTTGCTGGCGCTATATAAATAGTATAAAAATAATAATGACATTATGACCTGTGATGTATATACCCCCTCTTAACAGTCAATAACCAAAAAGCATTCTAATAAGTGAACAAAGAAAAATTTAAAAAAAATTTAAAAAGAGGGGTAGGTCTTCTAAACTCAGAACTCCAAACCTGGTAAAATTAGAGTCTATACACAAAAGTGTAGTATTATACTGATACAAAATATAGAAAAAAGAAAAATGGGATAACAAAATACTCCCATAAGTATGAAAAATAAAAGAGGGGGGTTGGGCGGTGTGTTATTATCGCCTAAAAGGTTGATTTGCTACAGAATACAGTACTACATATATAGCACAAACAATACAGTGAGTCCCTACCCTTACCTTGTGTGTAACTATACTCCAATCCCTCTAGCATGTAAGCTCATTGAGCAAGGCCCTCCATCCCCTCTGTTCATGTGCTTCTAACTTGTCTAGGAAGAACTGTGATATCACGTTTAGTAATCACTCTCCTGAAAGTTCACCTGTCAGTCCACCCATTGTACAGCGCTACAGAACTTGTTGACACTTTTTTATATTATAATAATAAATAATTTTGTCACAGGGTAGATAGCCACACTGGTCTTGTCAGTAAACATTTACTATAACTATGCTAGTGCTACTGTTCTCTCCTTGCCTTGGAACCTCTATCTGTGCCTTCGAGGGCACCTATCTGTAGCTTGTCAGGCTGGCTAATCCCCAAAAATACCCTTTCCATGCAGTTTAAAATGGTGCTAGCATTTACTAAAAACGTGGATCCTCACAGTTAGGTAGACTGCAGGTCCGTCCAATCTAAGTATTCAATATCAGTATTGCATCTACCCGAGGATACCACAGAGCCCCTGACGTGTGCGTTTCGCGACTCGGGGATCTGTGGTATCCTCTAAACACCAAAACATTTTAATGAAATAACGAGTTTAATGAAGCAGGTTTGGTGTATAGATCATGCCCCTGCAAGCTCACTGCTCAGTTCTTGGTCATTTAATAGTTAACAACTTTGTTTCTGTTCATTCAGCCCTAGCCACACCTCCCCTGGCTGTGACTGACACAGTCTGCATAAAAAAAAAAAAAAAAAAAAAGGTTTAATATTTAATCAGATGTTAAAGGAACACTATAGTGTTAGGAATCCAAAGCTGTATTCCTAACACTATACAGTGTCCCCCTGTGCCGCCCTCCTCTCCCCCCTCCAGTCATGAAAGAGTTTTTAAAAATCCCTTTAACACTTACCTGATGGCAGTGCCGATGTCCCTCGGTTGTGGGTCTGGGAAGCGAGCGCGCACATGCACATTAAGCCTTCACCCTAGGAAAGCATTGACTCGTTGCTTTCCTATGGTGTTTTTTAACACACTGGACGTCCTCTTCAAACTCTGTGAAACTACAGGAGACGCCCCTAGTGGTTGTCTGGTAGACCGTTACTAGATGCAGTCTTAACACTGAGTAAACATTGCACCTTTCTCTAGAACTACAATATTTTACATTGCAGGGTTTTAGGGAACAGGGACACTACATCTAGACTAAGCTAGAAGTGGTCTGGCTGCCTATTATGTCATTTTAACTTTCTTTTGAAGTTCCTATCTCCTGCTCTATAAATTAAATTTTAATCCCTCACAGGCTCTAGAAGGCAGGAGATAAACTCTGGATTTAAACAGACTGTGCAATGAAAGTATCTAGGTTCCTTTGCAGGAAGTGTTTAGGAAGGCTGTGTAAGTCACATGTAGGAAAGTGCCGCTTGGTCTGTATAAAAAAAAAAGTATTGCAATGAGAAATGTAGCCAATTCATTATTGCTTAAAAAGGCCCAAACTGTTTAACCATGTCACTGAAAAGATTCATTACCTTTCTCTTTCAGTATTTACATGATGACCAATTATTATGGGCACTTTGGATGTATGTTGACTCCATTCTGCAGAAGTCCAGGAAGAACTGTGATATCGTGTTTAGTTATCACTCTCCTGAAGGTTCATATAGTAACATTTACTGGAAAACTTTCTTAAATACAGTTCGGAATAGAATTATCCTTAAAAGGAGTTCTTTAACCCCTTGAAACATCCCCTTGACGACCAACGACGGTCCTGAACCGTTACAACGGTCTGGGGGTACTTACCTGATCGCCGTCGGTCCCCCTGTGATCAGCGCTCTTCCTGGTCCAGGGGGGACTGCCTGTCTGCCCGGGCAATCTCCCCGTGGCAGATCAGGACCCAGCGGCCACATGATCACTCGATCACGTGGCCGCAATAGGTGCCTGTGTACCTGCCTGCAGGGGGACTGTCTGTGCTGACAGGCAGTCTCCCTGCAAGTGAAAAATCATAACATAAAGTTAAAAAATAAAGCAATAAGTGTAAAAAAATGTGTGTCTATATGGAGGTTTCTGACACCTGACCATTTCTTACCAGCGGAGGAGCGAAATTTTCCCGCAATTCTTACCTTTCCTCCGCCCATTTTCAACAAAAACCCTTTTGTAATCCACTAGCACTATGCATTCAAGAATTGTCCTTTCCGCCATATTTGGTCAGTTAATGACAGAACATGTATGTATAAACATAGTTCTTAACATGTTAACGTCCTTGTTTATAGATTGATGGATAATTTATCTAGGTCTGACTGCATCATGCTTTCACAGGTACTAATAAATCCGTTTTGGAACCAGCAAACAGTTCCACAGAATGGGGTAGGTATGGTTAAGAGAGCCAAAAGTCTCTCAATACACGGTGTAAGAGTTGCACATATTTGGGAAGAGGAAAACACCTGCATGTAAAGTTGTGTTGGGTCACCATACTTCCACCATCCTAGGGGTCCTAGTAAACTTGAGTAGTGTGTCAGAAACCTGATTTGTTAAAATAAGAACCTGATATAGAAGCTGGAGTATCTTTGGTTGTGGTTTTGTTGAATTGTACGTTATCTGCTTTTGCCTCCTGTCCCCCTAGTGGAAGAAGATACAGAGGAGAGTTCGCGATCAGGCCGGGAGTCTGTCTCTACGGCAAGTGACCAGCCACACTCATTGGATAGGCAAGTCAATGGCTCTGGACAGGAAAAAGGGGACCGCAAAAAGGACAAGAGTGGAAAGGAGAAGAAAAAAGACAGAGACAAGGATAAAAATAAAGCAAAGAAAGGGGGAGTGCTTAAAGGCCTTGGAGACATGTTCAGGTAAGAGATGAATTGCTTTGCAAGATAACTTGCAGACAGCATGTATTCTTTTTTTACTTTTAACACTTCGTTAACAAGAACTAATTATTTACCCACCTCTGCATGTGAAGAGCTTGTTTAAATGCTATGTTAATGGGGGGTGGAGAATAACATTGGGGCAATCCTGTATATAAGTCGGAAGCAGTCAAGTCATGTTCGGTACCTATAACAGCACCCTCTACCTTAGAAGGACAAATTTATCTTGTCTTGTTTCAGGAAACAAAAGTGACATTGTACGGTCAGTAATTCATTGTCTGTTCAGCACTGATTACACTAGCTGTGCCAGTGACTGGTGTAGATGCTCTCAGCAGAAGTTAAAACAGCCACACACATTTCCCCTGTTGCTTTACAAGCATGTTAAGAATAATGCCTTTGTTCTTCTAGAATGGGGTTTTGGAGTCTTGGCTGTATATCTGTTTTACTGTTACCATCTTTTTTTGCTAGCAAGTGGCTGGCTTAGTCTGATATGATTTGTAGTCCCTCGAGAACGGATGAGGTTTGAGTTCCTGCACATTCTCCATCCTTTTCCCAGCCCATCTCGCTGACTCCTCTGCTGTGGCTTTGAGTAATTAGCTAGTAATTAATAAGATGTGTTATCCCACGAGACATGGGGCTGTGAAATAACGCGTTGCTGGTTCAAAAATAATTATAATAAAAAATTTAAAAAATCATAAATGTACAGAACTAAACGGAGTGAGAAAAACTCCACACCACTTCAGTACCATTTTGTCTTAATATTATGATTTATTAATGTGTCACATTTAATAGTGCATATTTACCCCATCATGTCCCCGTAGTGGAAAGGCTTGTTTTAGTAAAGTAATTACAATTGATTTCTGTTGGGATTATATGTAATATTTTAAAGCCCCCTCTGTTCATCCATAAGGTCGTTCTGAATTTTAATGTGACCTTATGACATCATACCATCCTTTCCCAGCACAGCGCAGAATCAAGTCAAAACACAAATGTGTTTAGACACTGAGATGAGATCACTGAATTCGGTGTTAAGCAATGCTGGCATGTTTTGGGTTAAAATAAATAGTTAATGCATTGTAATATAGAGTACCTCACTGCCAGTTTTGACCAAACCACTGTCAGCTGGAGGACCCTAACAGTGAAAGTGCTAATAGACAGCCAAAATTAAACACGTGTGTACTTCACAGGATGTTTATCAGACAAAAGCCTTGCTAGTACACCCCCCATGTGAATAACAATGCATTATTTAAATGTAACTAAGACATAAAGTGCAGTTCTAGAATCACCATTTCATACCCTCTCATGCATCCACCGAATGTTTTAGATAATTGAAATTACCGTGACTTCTAGCTTTTTATATTGTTTGTAAATGGATTGATACATTTTATTGCGTTCATTTGTAACAACATTTTCAGGGCTGCGATAGTGTGCATTTTTGTGTGCGTAAATTACCAGAATTATTTTAATGAAACGATGACCTTTTGGGGGAGCAAAAATGCTTTGTTAGAGGGAGAAAAAAAATATCTTAAATGAATGCAGTAGAGTTGGATGTTTGGTGTATTTTGCTAGAGCAGAATCTAAATACCCATCTTAAACCTTTCAACACATTGCATGAAAAGAAGTAAAATGGAATAAAATCAGGAATAATAGGAATTTAATTTCACAAAAGAATAACACGTTCTGGTTTGGCTTGTCCTCAAATATACATCTGAAAATGTCTCGACCAACCCCAGAAATCCAACTGCCACAATGTCATAGCTGCAACACGTTTTATTGGCTCCTAAATAGTTTCAATATTTTATATCTACACCTATCGCAAAAATCCAGAATGGCTTTTGAAACATGATAAAAAGCTATGGCAGAACTGTGGGTAACCCTGACCATTCCTCAATAAATTTGGGAACATTACTGCAGTGGTTTACTATGAGGCATGCTCTTTTTGCCTGCATTATTGATAGAGGATTAGCAGTTTCCGTTTAAACGAAACACCAGGATTTGCCCGGACCCTTTTCTATTGCGGATGGAGGCAAGAAAGTTTCTTGTTCCTGCTTTCTCGATATGTCTACCTGACTCCATATTGTACAGGCAGTCAACGCTCTTCTAGTATGCCACCCAGAATTGGGCAAAGTTGGCACCTCGCAGATAAAGTAAAGGATAGGGGAGGAGCATGTTATTGAAATCTTCATTACGAAATATAAAATAGGGGTAACACTACTCATAGAGTAACCGATATTGCGGTATACTTGTGTATTGGGGAAGATGGGTATCTTCCAAAGATTCACTGCAAATCATGGGGAACACAGATCATAGGCTCACACACCTCCTCTTCTCCATACAAATGTTATTTTCTGTGTTTTCTCAGTGTTTGATCACTAGGCAGTTTGCTTGTACTGTACATCATGTGAGATCTGATTGACACCCTTGTAAGTGGAGGATTAAATTAGAAGCCATTACTGTGGAAAACACTGCATTATTCATACTTCTTGAAATGTTTGGCCCGTGTCTGGCTTACTGTACGCACCCTGTAATCTATATCTTATAGCCAGCACAAAATAGTAATGAGCCTTGCAACCATGATTAGCAAATGCAATGGGAAATATTATAGATTTTCCCAACACTTTAGGGCCATTGTGTCCAAGATACTGTATTATTTGGCAAACCGCAAAGGCTTTGTCATCACAATGACATAGCTGATCACAATCTCATGCATATAATATAAATATGACATGGTGTACCCTATAAAGAATTCTGTGGGTTAAAGTTTAGTGATGGACAACTTTGGAAAATCAGATGTTTTAGAACTATATATCCCATGATGCTTAGCAAGCCCTGCTGTTGATGACATAACTATGATATTTACCGTGTGTTAAAAACTATCTATATCTTGAGTTGATCCATTTTAAAATCTGTTTAGCAGCATTTAAAAAAATAAAAATAAAAATCTAGCTCATATTGGGCATTAAGCGTCAGCGTGCAAAACATTTCCTGTTTTCTGCACAGGGAAAAATTGGTTGCTGCTCTGCAGATATCCGACCCCAATATCAGAGATTGTTCGCTGAATAGTAAATTGATTATTCTTATATCTCCCTTCTCATCAATATACAGGTCCACAAAATCCACCACATAGTATATAATAGTATTATGCTTTTTTTCTGACACGGAATGTTTTTATTTAATTTTCTTTATTTGTATTGTTTCATTTACCTATCTGGCTGCGGACATCGCATCTTTTCCGAAGCCTTGTTTTATTTAATTCTTTTTCTTTCGACTTATTCATCAAGGCTGCTCCACAGCCAAGCACTGACAGATATTCAAACTTACTATAGCTTGGTTAGATGGAAATAATAACCTATTTGCATTATAGTTTCAAACTCGCCATGGAAAGAAATGTTCGGGGGACTGTGCCATTTTAACTTTATTCCCCTCAGACCACCCCTGAGGCTGCCAGGACCAATTATCTCCTAACAACCACCACAATTTCTTTAATGGTAGAAAGTAAATGTTCAGAAATTGCTACTCTCTGATACAAATTATTTTTCTTTGGTTTATGGTGTGCCAAAATACATCTACAATGGTATATGTATGTGAAAAACAGATAAAATTCTTATCTTGTAAAACCTTTTTTATTGGACTAACAGAATTTTTTAAAGACAAGCTTTTGGGAGAACCCCCCTTTCTCAAGTCTGAAGCATTTCTGAGCAAGACGACACATAGAATTCAAAGTTGAGTAGTGATACAGGGGTTAAAGCGACATGAGTGCAGATAAGACACAGGTTTGTTAAATATTCAGTCTTTAATTATATCAGACTGTGAAATGCAGTTTGTTCTTTGTAAAAGCCGCAGCGCCTTTGCTTAGTTACAACTATATCGCATTCCTGAGAAATGTATGTGAATTGTCAGTGCCATAAAACAACATTTATTCATTTCGTAAATTGTGGTGCCGATAAAGCGAGCTGAATTGTAATAGACATTTTAATATACGCAGCCTTTGTAAGGGCATTAAAATGACTTTTAGTTGGAAACGCATTCATTTGATTTGCACATTATTACATTGTTCTGAGTGCATGAGGAGCGGAATCTGCAATAAACATGATGTAAGATCTGATTTGTGCTGGTCTTTATCCAATTGTACTTTATGTATATTTAAATGGGTATAGTCTGATTGATCAAGTTTTGTCCTCCATAAATAATTTTGCAGCATCTATACTTTAGTTGCAGATCTATTCGATTATTTTTTTTCCGCTGTCCAAATGTGTCTTTTCATTGTTAGCATTATGACAGGTGTCAGACTATCTATCGTTTACTCATAGGGCAGCAAGTAGTTGTGCTGTCAAACAGTGCCCTGTTAAATTGGGGTTAGCTATAGTACAGTGCACCTGCTTTGCTAAAGGAGGGTCAGAGACTGTTCTGTCAAGATGAATCGTGGCTGCAGGCTCATTGATTTAACCACTTGTTAGTCAAGGCTAATTCCAGGCTACTGGGACGCTGTGAGAACTATGTGCCCATCGATGTGTGCTTACATATCCTTCTCCATTTGCTTTGAAATGATTGCTGCAGTAACCTAATGTTTACATAATGTTAGGAAGAAATGATCAACAGCCAGCTGTTGTAGAACTACAACCGCCATGATTTTTTTTTTTGCCAGTGTTAAGATTGACAAAGCATAATTGGGGGTGTAGTACTGCAGCAACTGGGAAGATTTACTTTTCTTCTACCCAAATGTAAGACAAAAAGTTAGACAAAATCCATAAATAGCAAATATTGCATTTAGGGGATTTAATTATTATTGCCATTTATATAGCATCATCAGATTCCGTAGTTTTAAAGCGGTACTCTTAAGTGCCATATTAACGTACAGGTTAGTGGTTATGGTCCTTTGAGTCTGTAGGATGACGTTTTTTTTTTTTCTCTTCAAATCAGGCTGACTCAGGAACCCAGGAACTCCTGGTGACTTGACATTGTGAAATTAACCCCTCCTCATAATTCGTTTCAATATCACCCAATCTAGCTGACCGTGATATGAGTGATTGGTGTCTACTTAGGCGAGTTAAGCAGTGTCCAATGGCCACCGAACTCTCCAAATTAGATAGCCTCCTCAACTCTGGAGTTACAGGTGCGTGCATTGTCCATTCACGCTCCCTCCTTTCGTCTCTGGCGTGATGATGTCATCATGGAGGGGTAATAGGATTGCTTGAGCAGTGGTGAACAATGTAGGTCTTATACAAGGTACTGATTTACTGCGCAGGAATTAAATGTTCCTAAGAAATTGAGGATTTGTTTTATTTTCAAATATATAAAAAATTAGATTCTGTTTTCTGATTTGGTCTTCTGTATTTTACCTCAAAGCCATATATTTGTGTGTGTTACGTCTGTGTGTCAGTGCTCTTCTTGTGTAAGCGTGTGTGTATTGGTGTCCTCGGGGCAAATATTCTGTGCATATAATATTTTCTTTTTGTGGCTTTTATACTTCAGATTAATAGTTCATACACAATGGACACATTAGGTCATATTTATAAAAAAATATATATTCTTTACTACCTTTAACCAGGCTTATTCTCCAATATAGGATTCATTTATATATAAGTGTCTACACGTTTCATTTAAAAATGTAAAGCAATAGAAATGACTTTTCTTGAGTTAGGTGTACTTAGGAATATTTCTAGACCCGCAGGGGTACGGCTCCGTAAAAGTTTGAGAAACACTGCTTTAGTGAATGTTGCTGTACACACAGTATACAGGTAGTTTAAATGTTGAACTCAAAATTACTTCTGCCATTCTTTTGTATTAACCTCTTCAGTTCTAGAAATGTAAGAGTTTACATGTTTGTACTGTTATTTCTTTTTTCTGTACAGAAGATTGTATTTATCTTTCCTTGGCATTACTTAAAATATGTTTGGTTTTAATAATTTGTGTGTTTAATGTGATCTTTTGTGTTCATGCAGTGTCACTGTGTTGCCAAAGACCCCATTAGCTGTCATCGTCCGCACTGCTGCTCTGTGCATGGTTTCTTATTATAGAGTCCAAAAAAGCTGGACCTGGCAGCATTTTGACGCCCAGTGGCTTGCTCCTGTATGATTTATCTACCTACAATTTTTGCAGTAAGAGGAGGCATGTGTTTTCATCACATATAGATTGACATGACGCAACAAGAGATCATTTTAAAATAATTTATTATTAATAATAATAATGTGCAAGGCCAAAAATTACTATTGAAATGCATTTTTATTTTTTAAACTTGTGTCTGAAGTTTTTGCCAAGCAGTTAAACTCAAATTCAGTTGGGTCTTCATCACTTTCCCTTCTGCCAAATTAGCTTTGCTGCGATTACATTTGTACCGTTTACCAATTTAACAGCACTGTGGAATACGTTTTCGCTTGATATGCAATATCGCCAAACACTCTTAGTGGAGCATTGCAGAATATAATGTAATATGTGGATTAAGAGGGAACCAAGCAAACCTTTACTGACTCCATCAATATTCAGCCCGCAGCAGGTGTCTCTGCTTCATCACATGCTACTGGGTTTGGACTTTTGAATAAGTGACTTGATTGTCCCAGAGTTAAATACACCCAACACATTGTCTACTAATGGATGTCTCAGTGTGCATTGTGTTGGCCTTCTGCCAGTTCTCAGTGGGGATTTTAACCTGTTTACTGTCAGGAAGTTTGACGGCATGGGACACTCGACATGCTACTGACTCAGTTTATAGTTTTAATACATGTCAGATGCGCTTCTGAAATAGTGAGCGGTTTGCATGAGTTAGCAAAGTAACATCTAATTGTGTTCTTTACCTCAATAAATAGAGAACATGCAATTAGAATGCAAATGGGAGATAATCCAGTGGAGTTTTGGAAGTTGTCAGGCTGATAGAAAACACTGAGATTATATGTGTTCAGATTCCAGATGATTAAATCCAAACCATAAACTGGCAAATCTACGGAGGCTTTATTTACATTTTTTTTTTTCCGTTCTCTAGATTTTTCCATAAACGGATGTTTTGTTTTATTTTATTTTTTTCTCCTCTCTCTTTCCAACATAATGAAGTGTCAGACTGACCTGTTGCCAAAGACAAGTTCATAGTTGCTAATAACATATTCTCCAAGTTTTTTTTATGTCAGCCAGCTTAAATAGAGACCCTTTGACATTCACGGCACAGCATCTTACTTCAAAGCACAGAATAGGAGGCACGAAGCATGACAGCTGAACCTTCTCAGACCCTCTCTGACGTCCCTTAACATCCCTTTCCAGAAGGCGCCCTGTTCGCTCAGGAATGCAAGTGTCAAAGATGACACCTATTTTATAATCACTGCAAAAGCTAATCTCTTTCTCGAAAAGATGTTGCTGACAGTTCTGAGTTTCTTAGTCAATTTTCGTTTCAGCTTATGTAGAAAATGTGAAATCATTTTTTTTTTCCCATCCTGCTTCTTCTTTCTGTAATTGAGTGAAAATTAAAGGGTAGGCTCTTTTCAGCTTCAAACAATGCATGGCTAAAAACATGAAAGGCTGGGTACCCATTCATGGCTGCAAATTCTGCAAATCTGTGCATGACAGAAGCCGGCTGATAAGAATTCAATTGAATCTGCTGTTCAATGGAGAAATAGCAATTACACTGACTCGTTTTCAGCACTGTCATATACGTGTAGGGATATATAGATACTCCGCGACTGTACCATTTTTATGGAGAACCATGAGTGCATACACACCTGTTCTCATAATTGTTTACATTGGACCGTATAACAATAAATGTTTTTAACCGCAGTGGCTTAACTTAACCCAGCAAGTCAGAGGCTAATGGTTCCGTTTAAGTTGCACTACATTGATTTGCTTTGATATAGCTTAGTTGACACAGAGAGTGATGTTTACTGTGTGAATGAATGAGTATTGGAACATTTGAGTAACACATCTCTAAAAATATCTTGAGTCAATATCCCTTTAAATTGTTCAGGCCCAGATACCTTTTTCCGTTATTTCCTATGCTTGTGTTTCTAGAATATCAGATTGTCTGGTTTGTAATAGTGTATCTAATCCTATTATTAGTTTTATTATTTATATAGTGCCAGCAACTTCCACAGCGCTGTACAATAGGTGCACTAACAGACATCTATTTACAACAAGACGCGCTGGGCACACAGGAACAGAGGATGTTGATGGCCCTGCTCAAACAAGCTTACATTCTAGATGGAGTGGGGTAAAGTGGCACAAGACGTAAGGCTAAGATGCATTTTATGTACCGGAAAAAGGTTACTAGAATAGTTTACAGTGAAGTTTTAGTTTATTGGATGACACAGTTGCAGGAAAGGAAGCAGGGTGGGTTACCAAGGTGCAGAGAGTGAAAGCTAATGCCAATTTAATTGATATGCTTTTTTAAAAGTCAGTTTTTCACAATATTTTGAAGGAACTGAGACTGGGTAAAAGTTTAGCTGATTAGGGATGGGAGTTCCATAGGACCTGCCCTAGAGAAGCCTTGAATATGGGTGTCTTAGGTGCAAGTGCAAAGAGAGGATAAACAGATCTACAGCACTAACACTTACTGTAATGGATGGTTTTATGAGTGTATCACAGAGCTCCACCACACTAAAACTCACTTTTAATGGATAGTTGCATATGTTTTTCACAGAGCTTTTCAGCAGTTTAACCTTAAATGTGTAGTGTTTCTGGATGTAACACAGAACCCAACACTTTCAACTGCAATACAACTAACGTTTATAGCTTTGTGTGCAAAAAAACTATAGCAATGCTCCGCAATATTAACGCTTACTATTATATGCTGTCTGTATGAATGACAGAGCTCCACAACTTAGTAATATGTTGTGTACATGAATGTATTCGATAGCTCCACAGCGCACAAGCCAGGATTCAATCACCCCAAATATGTTTATAAATTAGTCTGTATAAGTGAAATACTCTGCCTTTAAAATGACACTCCACACTCCGTTACACCATTAGCGATCAGGTAAGTCACCTGTTTAGTTCCTGTCTCCTCTTACACCTCAAGTAAATTGAGAACTGACTTTTAAAACAAAGCAAAATATTAAGTAAAAAACAAAATCAAATGTTTCCTGAGTTTCAAGTGTGTTTTAATTTAATTTATTTCCTAAATTTCTCAGTTATCAACTCCCCAGAAATTACATCCGACTGTATATGCCAAGCAAGAAATCGTGAAATCCTAAGGATTTCACGATTCATCATGGCATTAACTGACGCACACTCGTCATACATCACAATGCCTTGTTAGGCCATCTGGTCGAGCCTGAGTTTAATTTAATCTGTAATCTTATGTTTATTTAAGCGCACCCTCATGTAATGCAGTGTCATTTTCTTTTTCATAAACTTTAATCGAACGGTGCAATAACCATAATCATAGAAATTTTATGCAAAGCGTGAGCTAATCTACATAACATTCTGTGTTTATGGTTATTGTCGTCTCGGAATATAGTATCTTAGATTGCTGTTCTTGTTTTTCACATCCTTCCTCGATACATCTCCGTAACGGCTCCCTTTACCGTGGATGGAAATTTCAGAAACCATGGCATGGGAGTTTTCAGAATGATTTTGTTAATTAATCGCTATTCTCAGTTAATGGCTTACTCCAAGCACCATGACCACTTCAATGGTTTGAAGTGGTCATGGTGCCTGCAGCCTGTATGTGCATTGTTTCACTATGAAAAGCTGCACATACAGAGATAAACCCCCTTCTACTACCATAGGTGTATTCCACCTCTGACAGCCTCATTTTGGGGTCATTAGACAGTTCTGTGTGTATTGGATGTGTGTCATCAGGACGTTTAACTTGTTAACGTTTTTACATGGGATTCTTTGAAATACCCTCTGTCTAATATTTGTGTTTATTCTTTACATATCATTGGTATCAAATAGCAGTCAATGTAGTGTTTTTTTGTTGTTTTTTTTTTGGTTTTTGTTTTAGAAATAAACCCCTTGATTTTTTTTTTTGTGCACAGCTAATGAGATCTGCTGGGAACACTTGTGGATTTCTATAGTCAGACTTATTAACTGCGTAAATTTGTGTCTGTGGGTTCACGCCACAGCCTGCCAAGCTATGTGTGCTCTCCTCCTATCAAGACTGCTAGGTGCAGCAAGAGCTTACAAATGTGCGCTTCATCCCTTGCGGTGCGTTTTATATTAGCATTTATATCTTCTAGGTATTAATTAATAAAATGCCAGCTCAGCTGCTGTTAGTGGTTACATTCCTGTTCACTAGTTACAGCCAGAAGATAGGGGATTGTCCCTGAAGGTTCTCCTGTACTTAAAAACATTCATTTATCAGCAGAGTAGCCTCTTAAGAGAGGCCCATCAGCATTGCTAGTTACTAACCCACCTCCACTTTTCAGAGCACGAACTAGGGTTTATTTTTAAGGACTAAATATCTCTGACTTGAATCTTCCTCCCTCTGCTTGTCTGTCCTACTACTGCAATTGAGATACTTAACGAAGATCCCAGTGTCGTCTTGGTTACTTAAAAAATGTTATTAAAAAAATAAAAATACATAAGTTTCACACCATAGCACTGCCACGCTTCTCAAATGGTAATGAAGCCCATCAAGAGCATTGTGTTATATTTCTAATTCAACACAATTGACCACACAGTCACACAATGGGTCGCAGAAGCTACAAAATTGTGCTCAGCAATTTTTAAGTGGTTCAGGAATTTTTAAATAGACCACTATTATTATTATTTTATTATTTATATAGCGCCATCCCATTCCATAGCGTACAGGAACAGAGAGATGGAGGGCCCTGCTCAATGAGCTTACATTCTAGAGGGAGTGGGGTATAGTGACACAAAGGGTAAAAGTAGGGGTACGAAGTAGGTTGTTTGAAAAATATTAATTGAGGGCTTAGTAGCTAATTTTTGACAGTTGCAGGAGAGGAGTCATGGGGGATTGGAGAATAATAAACATGATTATATCTTCAGTCAAGTCCGTCAATTAAATTTGATGTTTGGAACAAGACCGGTTTAGTATTTTATAAATGTTCCTATAGATTATTAACAATAGGATGTAAAAAGCAAGAAATATCCAGACAACTAAGTTTTGCTAGCATATTGCATTGTTTGCAAGAGAGTGCTTTATACCGTATACTGTATCAGTATTTTGTTCGGCCAGCAAGTTCTCCTGACTTAGACTTGAAGTTGCACAGTGTGGACATCTGGTTATACTGGCAACATTTGATCAAAGTAATCATATTCCATCTTATAGACTCTGTTGATTATTTCTTTTTTCGATTAGTTTTTTTTGTTGTTCAGCTCAATACATGATTATCATTCTATACAAGCATTAGTCTAGATTGTGTAGACTTTCTCTAGACTTTCTAAAATACAAGAAAATAAATTCTCCAAATAATCTGCATAGAAAATAAATTCTACAAATAATTCTTCATTGTTTATGCACCTAGTTAATGATGGATAATTTAATTTGTATTTGATGTTGCATTTTTTTGTTGTTTTTATATTCGTCTAACATTGGCTAATATTCCAGTGATCTCTGTATCCCATAAAAAAAGCTGATGCTGGCTCACGTGAGCGCTAATAATCTAAGCCATGTTTTTAGTCGCTCTTTTGTTTTCTGATTGCGTGACCCATGACTGAATTGTTTTTTTTTTGATCGGCGTGTTTGCAGTGTCACTCGATGAAATATGCAGCTTCTCCAGGGGCTAAATACATAACTTTTCGTACGGCAATTGTTTTGTTTGTGACCTCGTCGATTGCTGGATTTAATGAAGGCTGTTAGAAGAAATGTTTCAGATTGACCCATATCATCATTGGGTTGCTCGGGGCACAATCAGACTGTACTTATTATCAGAGTTATTCAAGCAGGCGCTGCTATAGCTGTATTGGCTGTAATGCTCCTCTAGCCAAATGCAATTTGTAATTTGCACTATTGTGCTATAGAACAATGATGGCAAAGCACATCTAATCAGGGGAAAGTAAATAGGAAAGATGAAATATGCGGGTTTCATTTATTAGCTTGTCTTTTCCCCTAAGTACTGTCTGCTTTTCTCGCTATGCTTACAGACAGTCCTCTTTATGAACACAAATCTGCCTGCAACAAGGGTTTGCTAAGGTTCTGTGCAAGATATCAGCCTGGGTATTAACCATTAAGTGCCACTGGTAAGCAGAAGATGAGAACCATGGCGTGAGAATATTGCATTCTGGGAAATAAACTGACTCTCCTCTGCGTTGTAATTTGGGATGGCGATGGTTAATCGGATTTCAAACAGCATTTCACATATCAGGGGCAATGGTTTCCTAAGGGAAGCTGAGCTCTGTATACTGCTAATGAGCGCCCCTATGCACGCCATCTTCTAAAGAAAATGGATGAATGCAGACGGAAGACAGATCCCTGAGAGGCCTGTCAGTGGTGAGAAGCGTTAAGAAGCTTGCGCTTTGGCTTTCCTTATGGGAGAACTCCAAAGAATGTAGACAGAATTGCAGAGTGATGTTTAAGATTGGAAAGACTGGGTGCCTCCGATCTCATGAAAATATTAATCCTCTGCTGCTCTGGCAACAAAAGAAAGAAACATATCTAGCAGATGTAAATCCCTCACTGGGAACATTCGTCGCTTTCCTTAGTCACTTTATTTGCCACTTGTACTTTTGCTTTTAGCTGTTAGCTGCTGATAGCAGAGAGCCAGACCTTGCCATCCACACTCTGCATTGTTTGTGTCAGGCACATACTTCTTAATCATGGCCTGAACTATAGGGGCATGATGGAAGCTTTGATAGAATGTTTCCTTCGAAGTACAAATTTAACCCTTTTGTTAGAACCTCACACAAGATGGCAGCATTGCTTGTCAAGTCCTGACAGACGCAGAAGTGGGTTCAAATGTTCCTATCGTTGTGTTCTAAACACATTGTATTTTTTATTTAGGGAAGGGGATAAGATCGACTTAAAATAAAAATGATACAGTTGGTTTTAAACATGAAATGAAAAACATGTATGAAGTAATACAAGTGGTTACAGTAACATTAAGGAACAAATGGTATTGGTTACAACATAGGAAAAATTCTAAATCCGAAAAAACAATAATGATAGAATATCAGTCTAGATACTGGAATAGATGTGGCCCTTACTAACAGTAGCCAGCTTGCAGTATGTCAGTGGGGTTCGGTTTATGGCAGATAATGAAGGAGAGGTAATTAGCGGGTTCTGAGAAGTACCTCTGCTGCACAGTGGGGTTTTTTTGTTTTGTTTTCTGGTTTGTTACCATCTTGCGTTTTTGCTTCCTTTAGAAGAATTGCATTCAGGGTGGGTGCTTGATACCTTTTATCTATTTGTACGAAAGCATTATCTCCATATATTCTTTGAATTTACAGAGACTGCACTGCATAAGAATAACACCAAAACACGTTCCATAGATCCGTTGACTCCAGTGGCTGTATGCGATACTGTATAGTTAGTGAGGCCTTGATCATAGAGGTTACTATATAGGTAAATAGTCCAAAAATACTGTGCGGCACAGACATAAATCGTACCAAACACAGTGAGCACCAATGCCTGTAGACAAGTAGGACTGAGACGTATGCAGTTTATCCTCTAAAGTTCTATTTTGTATTTATTTTACAGACTGGGATGTTATTGTCTACACCAGAGCATACAGGATGCATTATTGATGTCTTCACTACCATTATTTGGGCCAAGTGTGACTCTTGTGAAGGGAAATTGATTTTAGGGCCTCGAATACGCGAGGTTAGAAGTCAGTGGAAGAGCCATTATATGTAGAATCCACATGTGTCAAACTGCAGGTTGAAATCACCGCACAGCAATTTAGAAATTGATTTGCTTGGTGGTCTCTGTCGCAGTAATGTGTTCGGCACTGAGTTAAATGACCTTACTGTGCACAAGTTGCACTGCATTTGTAATATTAGCAGATATAAAGCCCATCTGTTTATATGGCTACATTATGAACTGGGTTGCAACATTGTCCTCCTTTCAATCACTGTCAGCCTGGACATTACAAAGTAATATTTTTTTTTTTTTTTCTTCAAATGGATGAAACCAAAACAGAAATAATGAGAAACATGGAGCCCACTAATACTGTTCCGAGTGACAATGAGTTGTGAGCTGATCAATACAAGCTGCCTCTCTGTTTAGTACAATTAACTGGCCTTGAATAAGAGTGATTGGCTACTGAAGGGGTGTTTCTAGTTTCCCTAATGCCCACTGATACGTTCAAGGCCCAGGAAGTATCATCTTGGCTCATGGCCCAGTAAAGTCAGCCTGGAACAAAATATGCCATTATAACAAGATCTTGAAGTGTAGTACTGCCTATTACTTGGTCAAAAAAACTAAGGGGTCATTAACTAAACAGTGATCTTTTTGCAAAGTTTAGAACCCTCCATTTCCCCCCCCTAAATCACTGCAAGTTGGCTTTTGGCAGTTTACTGTTTAGTGAATAAAAATCTGGAGGCACACATGATATGGTATGTATGTATCATTGATCATTCTTTCTAAAATAATTTGTCATTGTTTTCAGGGGGAGATTTACTAAGCAGTGAAACGTTTAATAGCTTTCACCCTTCAAAAAAATCTTCCCTCCATCTTCACACCACATCAATATTCACCAGTTTTGACACGTTAAGGACCAATTCTGGAGAAAAAGTACTAAAAACAGAGCATTCAGTAAGACTGTTGTGTTTTATTTCCATGGTGACTGCTTTATTGTTAAAAAAAAAAAAAATTTAAAAAAAAAACATAATAAATTGCTCCCTTTCAGTACATTAACAAGTTTGTTACTAGTGCATTGTAGTTTCTCAGATCTATGCTTATCCTTGCAAAATCCCTATAGTAAAGGTCCCAAGGATCCTGTGAAATATAAGCTACTTGTCTGAAGGCGCCATTGGAGAAGCTCTATCCGCAGCAAATTAACAGATGTCAGACCAAATTATAGTTCTTGGGATGCTGTCCTTGCTTGTCCTCCAGTACAATATTTTGTTCATTTTCTTGCAATCAAGCAGTCATACTGCATTAATTGGATCAACAACTTAATTGTTCTTTAATCCGCTCGTATAATACCTTCCACATAAAGCAAAATTTGTAAAACTTCAGGCAATTAATGGAGTGTTACTCTTGACTCAAAAGAAGAAATTAAGATTAACTTAAAGTATGCCTTTAGGCATAGCATCACATCTCTGACCCTGGGGGCAATAAAACACACTATGTGAAACGTTGGCATTTTTACAGTTTCAATGTATATATCCATTTACAGACAGAATTTAAACACAAGAGTCTGACCAACTCACGGCAAACCTACTTTAACACTTTGGGGGCCAGGATTAGGCCCAGCTCATCAGAAATCTCCTTTAATCACGTTTAAATGCCAGGCGTGGGTCCAACATAGGGCAAACCTACTCAAATCCTTTGGGTGTCTGAGGTGAGTCCCAACAAATTTACTTTAACATTTTGATTGTCGGCATTTCAGAGGGCATTTCTTAGGCAGTTTGCAGTTGAACACCCTCTTCTGAACCGCTGGAATCAGTGGCTTACATACAATCCATGGGTCCCCGGTGCGAAAACTGCTTTGCCGTGTTCTTTAAATAAAAAATAGATTGGAGAAGAGATGACATCAACTGGTACATAGGACAAGTGTACCAATAAAACTAACTTGAGAAATAACTAAAAGCTTTAGTTAGATGAGCTTAAGATTCCTTTTCTTCAAGCAGTCTTTGTTCCATAAAGGAACCATCAATTCACCTAAATCTGCCCCCTAAAACAGACAGACAGAGTAATAAAGGTATAATGAAGGGGTATGAAGAATCTTAGATTTCAAAATGGAGGAACATTAACTGGTTCAGTGCAGGACAAAAAGTGTAAAGCATCGCACTTGATAACATCATTATTTGTGAGCATTAAAACAATGACTGCCTCCCAACAGTCCTCTCCTTCCTCCCACGCGGCGCTGTGTGTAAGCTGGGAGTAGTGACCGGGGCATTCACTTCCTCCCAGCTGTGATGTCATCACGGGGGCCTGGTTGCGCTGTTAAAGCGCTGACCAGGCCCCCTCAAAATTCCAGGCCACCAGATGGGGCCCTTAAGTGCGGCCCCGGCAGAATGTTTATACATATTTCTGTGACGTTTAGAAAGGTTTTTATTTATTTTGTTGTTGAGCAAGTTTTTCTAATTTTGTCCTACCGATTGTTTTTGTGTCTTTTATGTGTTTTAATTCACAGAATTCAGAGAATTCTAGAAAACGTAGCACAGTGACAGCAATAGGACACAACCACTGGCGTACATACCAGGGTCGCAGGGGTCGCGACTGCGACCGGGCCCGGCCCATCAGGGGGCCCGGCCGCCCCTGCGACCCGGTATGTATGCCCAGGGCCAGCCTCTTTCCCTGGGGGGCCCAGGAGCCGACCACCCCAGGGCCCCCCTGAGGCTGGCCCTGCTGACACCGGGCGGGTGGCCGGTCGGGCAGGCAGGCAGGCGGGCGCGCGAGGGAGCACTCAGTGCTTCCTCTTCAGCTCCCTCGCCGCACCAGCTGGAGGAAGAAGGCACTGGAGTGCTCCCTGCCACTCCGCCACCTACCACCAGCCCCACTGGACCCCAGGGAATAATCCCCCCCCCCAGCACTCCAAAAGGTAAGGAGGCTGGGGGGATTATATTAAAAAAAAAATAAAAAATCATGTGTGAGTGTTAGAGTGTGTGTTAGTGTGTGTGTCAGTGTGTGTGTCTGCTAGTGAGTGTTAGTGTGTGTGTCTGCTAGTGAGTGTTAGTGTGTTACTGTGTGTGTCTTACTGAGTGTGTGTGTTAGTGAGTCTGTTTGATGTCTGTTAGTGAGTGTGTGTTTGTCAATGAGTGTATGTTTTGTAAGTGAGTGTGTATGTATGTCTGTCGCTGAGTGTGTCTCTGTCAGTAAATGTGTGTGTCTGTTAGCCAGTGTGTATGCGTCTGTAAGTGAGAGTGTGTGTGTCTTCAGCACTTACCTTTCTCCAGCGCCGGACTCCCTTGGCGCTGGGGATCCCTCAGCCTCTCAGCTCCGAATGCGACCGCGCACGCATTCAAACCGCCCATAGGAAAGCATTACTCAATGCTTTCCTATGGACGTTCAGTGTGCTCCTCTAGCGGCTGTCCGTGAGACAGCCACTAGAGGCTGGATTAACCCTCAGTGAAACATAGCAGTTTCTCTGAAACTGCTATGTTTTCAGCTGCAGGGTTAAAACTAGAGGGACCTGACACCCAGACAACTTCATTGAGCTGATGTGATCTGGGTGTCTGTAGTGGTCCTTTAAAGGACCACTATAGTGCCAGGAAAACATACTTGTTTTCCTGGCACTATAGTGCCCTGAGGGTGCCCCCACCCGGCTCTGGTAAGGGGTAAAACTTACCTTTTTCCACCGCTGGGCGGAGAGCTCTCCTCCTCCGATCCTCCTCTTCTCCTCCCCGTCGGCTGTATGCGCACGCGCGGCAAGAGCTGTGCACGCATTCAGCCGGTCACATAGGAAAGCATTCATAATGCTTTCCTATGGACGCTGGCGTGCTCTCAGTGTGAAAATCACAGTGAGAAGCACGCAAGCGCCTCTAGCGGCTGTCAATGGGATGACAGATTCCGCAGCGCTTTACAATATTATGAGGGGGATTTTAACTATAAATAGGACAATTACAAGAAAACTTACAAGAACGATAGGTTGAAGAGGACCCTGCTCAAACGAGCTTACATTCTATAGGAGGTGGGGTGTAAAACACAATATATCTACATTATGATATATGGCGCTCATCGCACTGTTATGAACGATCCATGTTAATATGAGAATGTATGTAGCTATAGACCCTCACATTGACTTTCTAAGTGACATCCATTATATAGTCACCATTTCCATGCCAGCGGCAATACAGTCCTTTTCTTACAAGCCTAAGGGTAAAGTAAATCTTTATTTCTTTCTTAATATCATGTCCTACTTGGATTTATTTTGCGTAACAGTGGCTTATCATTATTAAAACAGCTGCTGTCTATAATATCGCAGTGAGATTACGATGAAAATGCATTGACTTGCTAATAAATTAAGCTGATTTTTTTTCCTTCTTCTTTTAGTCTCCCATTCATACCCAATTTAACACTGTGGAACTTTTATGTCTTAATCAGTTTTTGTTTTTCTTCATTAATCAACTAATGGATGTTTCTTCAATAGCTTGCTGTCCTAATGAAATCCGTATGTAATTTGGCAGTCTACAATGATCTCATCAGTAGCACAGCGAGTTTAGCCCATTTAACAGATTAAATTGAGATTTTATTTGGTTTCGCTGTGTTTTAAATTCAAAAAGTCAGCATTAAGAGAGCATTTAACCCATTTCCTACTGTAACGTCACAAATATTCTCCCCCCCCCCCCACACTTTATTTATTACTGTTATTTATAAAGGGCCAACAGATTCCGCAGCGTTGTACAATTAGTGGAGAACGTACAATATACACAGACAAATACAAGACGTAGAGAGAGCCCTGCCCGTAAGCTGATATCTAGCTCTTTTATACAAAGTGCTTAGCTAGATAGTCCGTGAGCTTACTTCAAGCGGTTCTAGAAGCGTTGTCTTCATTATTCTTCTTTTACATTCTTTAACTCCTTATGGACGTTGACATGCTACACATGCCATGATATTAATGACTTTTCCAAAGTTTGGTCTTTCTTTTTTTTTTTCTTTTCTGGTTACATTCTTCTGAATTGGTACATGGGCTTTAGTAAATTCTAACATGGGATCTTTGAATCTATATTAATGACCAGGCAGTGAATGTGATCAATCACTAGCACCAGTTAATTTTCTCTCTAAAATTTCTATCTTTATCTAAAGGCAATTGAAAGATCTCAAATTGCTTGCTACTCTGTTTCAGGAAAGCTGCGACATGAAAAGCCACAGGAGTGACTTTATTTCCCCACTGCAGATTATGCAATTAAATGGGCAGCATTTGTCTGGGGCGTATCGCTGGGCCCAAACTTCCAGAATTTGTCTGAATGATTAGCCCATCAGTAGCCACGATCCCTTTTCAATGTAAATTGTCAAACACCTGATATCATTATGTGAACAGCTTAATTAGATATTTAATTATGCAGATTGAGGCAAACAACAAGCGAGTTGGATGTTGTCCTGATGTTTATAGCCACTCTGCATTTTACATGCATGCACCTTAACCCATCTCTTCATTAAACCGTATTTACTAACACGTTAACATGCATGAAAGATCCGGCCACAGCATCTATGTTATGTCGGGCACTTTGCAGTGCACATTAACAGTAACCAATTGTCCTCTTGTCTTTTACATTGTGATAATCACAATAACCCAGTTATAAGAAGTGCTCGCTTCGTATGCTGATGTGCCTGAAAAGGAGCATGGAGAGATTATCTCCTTAAAAAAATAAGTCAATTGTCACCTTAACACTTTGCAGATGGGTTTTAGAATTCCCCTTGTTCTTGACAGGTTTGGGAAACATCGAAAAGATGACAAGATTGAACACAAGGGATCATGGAAAATGAAGGTGCAAGAAGCCCACCCTTCAGACGATGAGAGGATACGAATGAGACAAGAGCAGGAGAGGTAGACGCTATGATCTGCTGCACCCTTAGCGCAATATATTGGGCGGCAGAAAGTTGTTTGGAAAGGTTACACTGCTCAAGCTATCGACGTGCAACTTTTTATGTCCTAAGTGGAAACGAGTTCAAAATATTTGTCAGTGTATTTGTTGTGTTTTGCACTTTATATAGTTGTGCCTCTGTAAAGTAGTTTGGGTAGAAATTGTGGAGAAGTAATATTTGTAATAAGGAAGTATGACAATAACTCCTCCCTCCTTTTCAGACCCTTGTTTGGTACTTCTGCTGTGTCCAAGGAGGTTTTTAAGTATCTGCTTCAGATTTCTCCTGGATACCTCGATCTTGTCATGTCTTCTGCAGTTTGTTTAGACATTTTAGTGCCCTCTGTCATTCCAATTAAATAGAAATATATACTACTATATATTGGATTAATATATACTATTAAATTAGCTAGAGCAATGCATGGATTATATATTTAGCACTGGAGAATACACCCTTTATTTGATGATTAGTGAATGAGATAACTGCTCATCTTTTACGTTAGGGATGCCTCTCTTTCAGAACATCATGGGAGTTGTAGTTTTACGACGACTACAGATCGGCTTTGAGCATTCCTGCGTTATGCTGTTTTTTTCCTGTAGGATCAGTTTAGCTTTTTTATTCTTTCCATGATTAATAAAAAAAGAACCATTTGTCTACTAATATATATTCAGCAGCTGCCAGTTTATTTAAAGTAGAGCTACCACTTCTCTGAACTTTTTTATAGCATTTGCTGAGGTTAGTAAAGCAGAGGAGATAAGGGTTGGGGAGAGAAAAACAACTCTGTTGCATTTCTAGGAACTGGGTGACTTCACCACCTCAGGATGACTTGGGCAAGATCACAAGCATTTGAACATCCTACACGTGTAGGCACTGTACAAACGACACTGCATGAGTTATCTAATTTGCATGCTTTGCCCAGTGTTGCCTGGCACTGCTGGTAAATTAAAATAAATATATATATATCTTTTTTTGATGATTTTTATTATTTTTTTTTTTTAAGAATTGTCCGCACAGGCAATAGCTTATTTTTAGTTAACCGTTTGGTTGTGCTAACCAGATGCTGGGCACCACCTCTCCCGACAGGGAAGGATTTAGTGCGCATGCGTGGAGAGTGCGTTAGGCCTTCGCCATAAGAAACATTGCTTCAATGAAGCTGGACGACCAAAAGTTGGTTAGCCATCAGGAATTGCCTCTAGTAGCTGTCTGACAGCCACTAGAGGCAGTCTTAGTCCTGCAATGTAATTATTGCGAATTCTCAAAAACTGCAATGATTTACATTGCAGAGCTAAGTGGGATGGGACACTGCACCTAGACCACTTCAATGTGCTGAAATGGTCTGGGTGCCTATAGTGTCCCTTTAACTCCTTAAGGACCAAACTTCTGGAATAAAAGGGAATCATGACATGTCACACATGTCATGTGTCCTTAAGGGGTTAAGTCAGAGTGTGAATGAAACTTTTTGTGCTTCCTTTCAGTAATAAAATACTTTCATGGTGTTTTTCTGTTTCTAAGATTGCAGGTATATATATATTGGTTGACCGTAGTGAGGATTAGATTCACCTGCTATGTAGTATTTGTAAAGTCTCTATATCTATGTAAGAATGATGAAGCAGCAGTTAGTCAATGCACAGTGCGCACCTCCAATCACTAATGGGCTTTTTGTACATCACTGTCCTGCTATTTAAAGAGCTCTGAGTCTCGTCTGTCTGTTTTGTGGCTTTTCTCAGCAATCCTAGATTATTTTCCTGATTGAAAAGGTGGAAATCAATAGGTTTGATTGAGTTTAATACTTTGTTAATTTTTGCCATAGATATGTTATCTATGGATTTATTCACCAAAAGTGGACATAATATAGAGCATATACACTGTTAGAGGCTTTTATTGCATTTCTTTAGAAATTCTAGGCTGTTATTCACATGAAGCAGCCAGTAAGAAGTTTATTTTCTGTAGTGATTATTTAAAATTCACATTTTTGTGGTAAACATTTTCCGTTATTTTTTTTTTTTTTTTCTTTATTCGCTTCCTTTATTCAGTAAAAGGTCATGTAGTGTTCTAGAACTTTCAAGAGAAAATGTTTCATAAAATCAGTTTGTTATTGCTGGTATTGTATTATTTCACACGAAACACAGGATGCTTTGTTCATATTTCATACACCGCAGGACACAGGATCGAATTTATATTAAAATCTAGTACGTTCTTGACAGACCCCAGTAAATACTAAAACTGTTTCTTAAGGTGTAGCATTTATTCAATTTTAGTTTTGTTCTTTACTAAATTCTTTCTGTCTTTTCTCTGGCTCCTAAATAAATTTAATAAATATGTGTGGGTGGACCTTTCAGTATTCTTGGGGGTTTCTTCAGTAATCAACAAATTGTATTAAACTAGAAATAGAATAGCAAAATCCAGGGAATCTCAATAAATTGAGAATTTCTTTACATATATGCTTTTTCTGCAATGTTTGCATTTCCTTTAAATTCTCGTTGTAGTTCCCAGCCATACAGCATTAGTTTGCACACAGTTGATTTATTGTTTAGGGAACTGGCTTATGGGCAATGCTCTGCAGAGCCATGCACTACGGCTTGTCTCTCGCTCCTCAAGAGAGCGTCCAGGTTGTGTGCGGCATGGGTGCCCCATATGCACAATTTAAATAAAATTGAAATCCGGCCACTGGAACTTGGCATTCCTAACTGGTTGGTAGCTCAGAGGGGCCGATTAGAGCTGCAACTATTTTTGCAAAATGGTGCCAGTGTCAAGCTAAGTCTCATGGTGTTCTATGTAACATTGCGATTGTGAGAATTTTTGATGACGCTTAGTGTCCCTTTGGAGACCCATTACCGGTGGTGGCTCATCCATACGGGCACTTGGGCAGTGCCTCACCATTTTTCTATGTGGGGTAAAATTTTTATTTGCAATAGTTTAGAAACGCTAGGATTCTTTTTTTGAAGAGGGTGGTAAGCCCAAAAAATTGGGGAGAAATTCTGTAAATGGTTTCAGTTCTTCAATGCCATTTCCCCATCATTTGTAGCGGTTTGGAGATGCTTACTTGAGAGCATCTAGGCATGTCAAATAATGTCCTGTTTCAGCCGGTTTTGCATGCGCCTTGAGAAGCAAGATACCACCTTAGAAGCAGCACAGGGAAGCCTAGGGGTGACAAGGGGAGCAGACATTTCTGACACAAGCACTGTGCTACCTGTCACTAATAGTTGAAATAAACCCTACTGCACATACCCACCATCTTCTTTACATTGCTCAGTCATTGGACTTTATTTTAGCCATATAAGTGTTTTATTTTTCTATATATATATATGTTTTTATAATGTGTTACAATTTTTATAGTTAATAAATGATATATATTTTTTAATACACTTATGGCTTTTTCCTGCTAATTTAAAGAAGGATTGTGGTCCTTAAACCACATATGCGCATTGAAGTGAGCCTATAGACTGGCTCTGGGTTTGACTGGATCAAAGAAAGGAGAAGAAGGGAGAGGGTCGCCTATACGGATCCTAAAGCATCTAATTCTGAGCTAGATTTATAGCTCAGAAAATTGTGAGTTGCCATTTGGCCCTTACTTTAAAATTATTCTCACCAATTTACATACAATCTGCACTATGTTATGTATTTTTTCCATTTCACCTTAAGGTTAACAAAGAATAATTGATTAACATAGAAGAAAAATTGGGTAAACTTTTTTCATATTCAATTCTGCACATAAGCGCTACACCGTTACTGCCTACCACCTTCTTATCTTTATGTTGTGCCCAGCTTGTTTTATTGTATCAGCATATCTGCATTATGCTCAGCTTTCTCTATTATATGAGTACCTCTGTACTATATAGGGAGCAGAACAATTCTAGGGCAAGGGTCTAGTGCCCCACCTTCTTAAAATGTCACCTGCTACCTCTACACAATATCATGGATTCCATTATTGTGGAGCTCTATGATACCCATATACTCCAAAACTGCGCGATATTTGATCTGGTTGTACCAGTCGGCATTTCACAATAGAGATGCATGGGTCCAAAAAAGCAAATAAAAATACCATGGAACATACCCGTTTCAAATGCAGTGACAGTCTCATAGCGAACCATTGTACACACTTGGGGGTGTGGGGGGAGGGAGAGGGACAGGTGATGGAGGGGGATGGGTACAGTGAACAGCAGTTTGCAAGTTAACCCCACAAAGTAAAAAGGCACCCCAGGAACCTCCAGACAGCAAGCAATGGCCTCTAAATAACTATTTTTTGATAATTGCATAGTTTTTGCTTTTCAAATCTTAATGAAGTGGTCTGGGTGCCAGGTCCCTCTAGCATTAACCCTGCCTGCTGTAAACATAGTAGTTTCAGAGAAACTGTTATGTTTACATTAGAGTTAATCCAGCCTCTAGTGGCTGTCTCATTGACAGCCGCTAGAGGCGCTTCCGCGATTCTCACTGTGATTTTCACAGTGAGAAGACGCCAGCGTCCATAGGAAAGCATTTAGAATGATTTCCTATGAGACTAGCTGAACAGCCGCACGCATGCGCATTTAGCCAATGACGGCAGAAGAATTAGGAAATTCCCCAGTGCCGAGGGAGCCCCGTGCTGGAAAAAGGTAGGAATTTAACCCCTTCCTCACCCTAGAGCCTGGCGGGAGGGGGACCCTATAGAGCCAGGAAAACGAGTATGTTTTCCTGGCAATATAGTTGTCCTTTAAGAAAAATTCTCCAACTTTTTGCAATTAGCATTTTAGTAAAAATGCAATTCTGTTTTTATGAATGATTACAAAATAACACAACAGAGAGATTCATGATCAAAACAGTGATTTTTTTTTTTTTTAAATTGTATTATCACTTATGTATTTATTTAGTAGATGTGGCTGCAGCAAACTGCATTGAGTCAGGAAAGGGTTAGTAAGACACAGCTAGCCAAATAAGTGGTTTTAGGGCCCTTATACGCAATAGCCAAAGTAAAGTTGTGCTGGGTGTGTTTGCCATTCAATTTCGCCACGAAGTGACAAATACTACTTAATGCTTCATTAATAGAGTGAGAAGCTAATTCTCATCTACCCTGTATAACTGGATTCTCACTAATACGTTCATTTAGGATCGGCCATTTAATGTATATTTTCATTCTCGTTGATGGTTTATTTCTTTAATGATGTAATACTTCTGGGAAATGGGTTGGCATAATGAATTTACAGTGTGCATGCCGCAAATCCTACGGGGGCTGAGAAAACAAGCAAATGGTCCATTAAAAAAAATCAATTAAACCCACCATTTTATAGGAAAAAAAAATACCAGTCCCTAGCACCATCATTCTAATAATATGCTTGCAACCGTAGTTTGCTTAAACGCCTGTAGTACTTGTTCGTATTGATTGCAGACTGGGCCAACATATTAATGATTGCACTGTTTGCCATTGATTGAATAATAGGCTTTTTCATATATACACATTTATTATTTAAAGCCTGCTGGGCCCTGGGAACGGGAATTCTGGAACGTTTCTCCAAATACCAGCTCACCATTCAGGGACTGATTTTACAAATCATCCACAGAGACCACAAGACAGTTTGAGCCATGACATCAGAGAGCCTTTGGTTTTTACTCTTACAGTGGCGTGCTTTAAAATGCTGAGATAAATGGGCAGCTGGGATTAATTTGCAGAGCGGCAGAATGCCTTGCCTCCTTTTCCTGACCGTCATATTGCTTGTCGCAGTCCATCGCTGTGTGAGTGTCTTGGTCTTTGTACATTTCAGTTTATGGAAGGGATAGTAAGATGCAGCCCTACTGTCACTGAGCTACAAGTCCACAATCCTATGCCTGTCGCAAAGAACATGACAGTGTCAGTTGCTGTAGTCTAATTACCACGAAAGATCATGTTTCCACCCAGAGTGCAATGCAAAATATACAAATAAACACATAGCACTGTTTTTCTTTTCCTACTTACATTACTCGATCAATAGACATATACTGCTTACTTATTTTAGGATAATGCACAGATTATTTGGTATAGTGGCTGTTTACTGCCTGTACATGGCTCAACAATCCGATACATGGCATATAAACATGCTGAATGTAGGGCAATTACAATGGCTACCTTTGGAATGTTCCCGTTGATCACACCACTTTTGGTAGACAGCCTAAAAATATAACAGCTTCATTCTGTTCTATCTGTGTATTCTATATAGAACTGTATAAAATGTG
The DNA here is from genome assembly GCA_933207985.1 of Pelobates cultripes. Classification (NCBI taxonomy): domain Eukaryota; kingdom Metazoa; phylum Chordata; class Amphibia; order Anura; family Pelobatidae; genus Pelobates; species Pelobates cultripes. The sequence goes on from OW240915.1 coordinate 26,778,318, forward strand.
TTAAAATTTAATTTTACACTAAATTAAACTAAATTATACTATGGATTGAATAATAGAGAATGGGGCACTAAATGTGTTTGAGACTTACAACGGGGGTCTTTCTCACGTGTACCTGAATACCGTTAGAGATTACTATCCTTATATGACCCTCTGGAATCTCAACAAGATTATCATGAAACATTCCCATTGTCTCTTGGGTTGTGTGGACAAAACTACAGATAAAACCTACTATTTTGAAATACCGTTGTTTATGGCTGCCCATCCTATACACACAAACCTGTATTTCTAACCACAATCTGCCCTACAGCCATCATGCATACTCCCATTCTCACACAATTTGATATTATATTAATTCCCATTTATAAAACCTAAAGCCAAGAATTTATAAAATTAGCCTTTTCATAGTGTAACAGAAACCGGTTTGGATAGGTGCAGATGGGGCACGTTTGGAATCAGGAAATCAAATGTGTTTAGAGATACTCCTGAATAGGTAGAATGATTATAGCAAGTTTATGGTTAAGCTGCTCTAGACGTGGATTCCCTTGATCAATGGGCCAGCCATGCCTCGCTGTTGACCCACCATCTGAGCTCCCAGTCTGTTATAGAGGAGACAAGTCTAGCATTAGAAGCTCTGCTTCCTATATATCGTTACAAAGGAGCTAAACTTTCTTGAGATGATCCAAACGATCACTTTCCCTGTGGCAATCTGATTAAATTATGTCCACTCTCGATGGCTCTTCTCGTTTTTAGAAAGAGCAATAATGGGGGCCAAGACAAGACGTGGAACAGTCATAAGGAACATTTTATTGGTTGCCGTGGTGATTGCCTCACATGTGGCACTTTGCTCCAGAATGACTTTTATAAGTTCAACTTTTCTGTAGTAATTGTAATCACCAATGGAAGTTCAAAAAATATTAATGTCATATTCTTTGTATATATATTTTTTTTCTTCTTGTCTGCTGTAGTCTATTGTTATCTGTGGTTCAGTAACCGATACTCTGATACTAGCCTGAAATTATGGCCGTGACTTCCAATTCAAAACTTTATTCATTATAGGCAAAATATCCTGGGCAGACAGCAAAGACCACAGCATCCTCATCCCCAGCAGATGTTTCAATCTTTCCTAGAAAACCTGCCTGGAAGTGTTTACACAGGATCTGATAAGTGTGGCAGTGGGTGCTGGTTTTTAATAGGACAGGCCACTCCTAATCACAGTTCTTCATAATGAGTCCACTTGTACAGTGCAGTAATTAAAATGATCTATGGTCGAACATTCTAGAGTGCTGCTTCGGACACCCCCCTTGGGGCAGTTAAAATTTCCCCATATGTCACATGGCACTGTGCGCGCATCTCATCTCCCCCTGCAACGCGTGTTCCGAGCCACTTTCTAAACTGAGTCTCTAATGAATAGAAATGGAACGGAATGAACCGTGGTGTTTCTTGATCACAAAGCACCATCCATTTTAATTAAAAAGAAAGGCTAGTGAACACTGTGACAAGTGTCTCGAATTAAAATCATTTTGTGTCAGGCTACAAAGAGACTACTAATGTGGATTTAGTGACAGATGCAAGGAAATTACCCTTATTATCCTATCTGTATCTTAGATTATTGTTTAATTCAGGATGGAATCTTCATTTGTTTTGTTGAAAGTAGAATAATGAATTTCCCTGGAAACCTACAGCATTGAAGCCAGCCTTGGCTCTGCAGATGTGTGTGAACTACATGTCACAGGACGCTCAGCCAGCTTTTAGTTTGAAGAATGTAAATGCTGGGCTGGCAGACTGAGCATGATGGGAATTGTAGTTTTCAAAATGTCTGTAATGTCCAGTGTTAGCCATTATCGCGCTACACTAGCGTCTTCCGCCATATTTAGACTGAAAAAAAGCACCCACCGTGTGCAAATTCAACAGGGAATTCCACTTTATAGACACTGTTTTAACTTTTGCGTTTTACAGATTATAAGCAAATATCTAAGACAAAAATATAATTTTATATGAAGGTTTCATTTTAACTTCTGAAACATATCTGAAGAATACACTAGCTGTATGACACTTGCATGTGTCTGTTATTTTGTAAATCCGTATTCTAGGAATGCAATTAAGGTTTGAATTGATATCTTGTTTTATATCGTTTTTTTTTATACAGGTAGTTCCCGACTTTATGAACTAGGCTTCGGAACCAATTAGTTCGTAAAGTGAGAACTAATTTCCCATAGACCGCAATGTAATAAACATGTGTTCAGTTCCTGACCAAAACATTTTTCCATTGAAAACCTTAATTGTGAAGTACAAATAGAAGATGAAAGCATAACAAATACATATATGTTGTAGGAACATTAAAGGACCACTATAGTGCCCTGAGGGTGCCCCCACCCTCAGGGTCCCCCTCCCGCCAGCCTCTAGGGGGTGGAAGAGGTTAAACTTAACTCTTTCTCCAGCGTCGGCCGGGGGACTCTCCTCCTCCTCGGCTGAATGCGCATGAGCCGCGCGCATCCCCTCCCTCCCCTCCTTTCAGGTGTCTCTCCCCCTCCTGCCCTGTACCTGCTCACCATGATACAGTACCCGGTCTGACAGAAAGTGCTCTCTCAGTGAGCACTTCCTGGCAGACTGCAGTCCGCTCGGCCATACTACAACAGCAGCAGGAACGGAGAAGCTCACAGCACTCCCCTCCTTCCGATTACCATAATTGCTACTTACATGTCTCTTCTCCTGGTCACAAACTTTGCTCCTCGGCCCGTATCCACGGAGCGCCGGCACAAAATGGTGGCAAAATAAAATAGCGGCAGGTGCGTGGAGCGTCCTTAAAGGCGGGAAAATGTAAAGCGGGGGTATGTAAACCGGGAAATGCCTGGTACTTTGAGTTTTCTGGCGTTTGCTTTGCAGAATGTACGTTCGTTTACAGTAGATATTGGGATTCTGAATTATGTGCAGGCATAACTAATCTGGATGGCTCTTTTATACCTTCCCTAGTCTGGTGTCAGACTGGGCTTAATATAGCACAACTCTCTGAGCTTTAAAGCTTTAAAGCGTTAAAGAGGGTTTCTTCAGTAAAACTAATGAAAGTCACTGAGTGACCCCTGGGTCACAGTAAGAGAATTTAGCCATCTGGAACACACTCTATTAACTGCAGGAGGGGTGAGCAGCAGGGCACTGACAAGGGTGTACTTATACCCCACAAGAGGCAGGAAAAGCAAATATTTTATCTCTCTGGTCAAAATATTATCTTTTGACATTTCATCCTCATTACAGAAGATACAAAGTAACCGAATACCCTTTATTGACAAATCCAGGGCTTGCGGGTTTATGCTGAAATGCTGCTGGTTTCTATAAACTACCACTTCAAGATAAGGCATTCAGTGCTTCTCCAGCATGATAGGGTTTGTTGTCCACTACTATTAGAGTCCCTAAGTTTACCTTTCCTTGCAGTACAAGCCCATCACATTTACAGAAATGATTACTATAGTTTGTGTCCTATAATCTGTTTCCCTGTTGAAATTCTGAAAGTGGACCTGACATTCTTATTCACTAGTATGGCTTTTTGGGATTTACATGTGAATTCAAAATTAATTTAAAATCTTGGACCAAAGTAGCCAAACAGAAAACACATTCGACTTTCCATTTTGGTGATTTTGTCGTAAAATTTGAAATTCAGTTTGAATTCCTGCCAATTCGTATCTTAGTGGATAACTCCATGCTTCTTTGATATTTAAATCCTATGTGATTTTGCAAGCAGTATAGGACAGCAATAATCAGGGTTCCGATCACAATGATTGACATAACTGGCACGCTGTTTAGGCTTTCATTTTTCATATGCACTGAAAATTTTGAGTAACCGTAGGGGGTGCGCAAGGGGTGTGTCTCGAAAGACCGTAATGCAGGGATGCCCAAAAGGTAGATCCACAGATGTTTTATAACTATAACTTCAATGATGCTGTGTCATTTTAAAGACATTTCAAATGCATGCAAAGCATCATGGGAGTTGTAGTGCACCTAGTGATCATTAGAGCAAAAATTTGTATTTTGTCTTTTAGCTGTATTTTATAAACAAAGTTTTCTTTGGGTGCACAACCTCTGTTTCACCCTTTTAGTAGTCTAAGTTAAATTTTCGGTAATTTCATACTCCCCAGTGTTACAGCAGATATACTTGTTATTTTATTTTTATTCTGATTGTGGATACTATTTGTCCATTACTTATATCGGACTCTGGCAGAATAAGAGCACAATAATATGCGGTTTATATGGAGTTCTACTATCTATGTGTAGGTTTCAGTTTGACATCATTAGGGAAAAACTGATCAATATTATATTGTGCGTGGGTCGGTGGAATCATTGCAAACACAATCATATGGTGATATCGGTTACAGCAACAATTATCCAGAGAGAGATGATGTTACACAAAACATTTCTACAAGCTGATCCTGGAATATAGAAAAACCTGCCTGAAATATATAAAAATGTATCTACCCAGTATTCATCAACACCGGAGGTACATTTCGTATCAGTACTCTGGAGCTGAAAGTCGCCTCTAAGTGAGGTTTTATGGTGCCATAATGCAAAGTCCACTCTGTGACCCCTCTGCCGTCACTTTATTGCAATGAGCTAGCCAACTGAGTGCATTATTTACAGATTGAAACTCATTATTCCAATGTAATAAAATCTTTATATGGCAGATGTGACCATGTCTTCCAGTGATAGATATATCCAGTATATGGTTTGTACATAGCCTTGCATTTCAATCTCTTATGTTTACATATTTTTAACCTTACAATCTTTTCTGGAGAATGCTACAAGCTTTGGAATATCCTTTCTTTACCCCAAGTTTAATGAATTACTGCTGTTTCAGATTTCTGTATGTCATGCTTTTATTGCAATCCTTTTGATATTGCTTTTGACGTATTTCAATTGAGGAGAATAGCACTGAGTGGCCATAGTGTTTATCATTTAAATCAGGGTTGTACAGAACCTAGATTCCCTTATCAGTTATAAAATGACAACACCCATGGGCCTGCAAAACATAGTTTTCAAACGTCTAGTAAAATCTATTTTTTTAGCTACCCCAGTTAAATTAGAATTATTGGTCCATAAAAAGTCATGCATAGCAAAACCATAAGTCTTGCGCGCGCTCTCTCTCTCTCTCTCTCTCTCTCTCTCTCTCTCTCTCTCTCTCTCTTTCTCTCTCTCTCCTCTCTCTCTCTCCTTTCTCTCTCTCTCTCTCTCTCTCTCTCTCCTTTCTCTCTCTCTCTCTCTCTCTCTCTCTCTATATATATATATATATATATATATATATATATATATATATATATATATATCTCTATATATATATATATATATATTTACTGTGCCTACTTCTGGCAGCTATCGGCACCAGTAACTACTTTTGACATAAAGACCCGTGGCCACTGTTTTGCATAAAGCAAGTGTTTGTAACTGAATATAACGTAATCCCAGATCACCCATCAGTGAAGCTCCCTCTTTGCATGGAACTGATAGTCAGCAGGGCATTTCAATAAGACTTCATAGTTTGACGGGCGCCCATCCTGCACAGTAACAACATCACTGAAATGCAAACGCTGCTCCAAATCTCTTTTTCAGTGGTTGCCATCTGTGTAGCCCACACAGACTCCCCCCACCCCCTAAAGGATTTCTATCAGTCTGAGCGACACTAGGTAGATGCACAGGGAAGTCATGTGTGCAGTGCTGTGCGTGTGCAAATAGAGGGCTGTCAGAAGATCGTCGTCACATTCTGCATTGAGTAAGCGAGTCTGTCTCTTCAAGAACTGTTTCAGCAGAACATGTATAATTGCCAAAGTTTTTCAGTGTAGCAGCTCGCAGTAATGGTCCATCAGCCTGGCACCTGTGTATATTGTGTAATCACTATCCGTCAGGCTTGACATTTTTTCAGTTTCTTTTGAAGGCAGATGCATTGCATTTGAAATCCATAGCATATTGTGAGAAGTGTATCTGGAACATAGGCTTAGCTAGGGGGGGGGAAATAGACCACTTTCCTGCTCATTTACTCAATCACACACACAAATGATGGAAAGTTCAAGGCAAAGAAAAATGCCTGAAGCTTCTATAATGTACCATGAAACTGTCTGCAGGGCAAGAAAAGCTTTCTTTACAGAAATGTTAATCCAACAGCATTGAGAGTTTATTGAATTCATCCTGTTTAGGAGAATGAGTCTTCATTTGCCATGTAAATGCTGCTTTCTATGCTAGAGAACTGCTTTGGATTGGGTTCCGGTACATGGGATTTTGTGTTTGATGTAGTTATTCAAAGTAGTGTTTCAGTTTTTCTGTGTAAGCGATTATGGTTTTGTCATTTCCAGTCTTCTTTTAAACTTTTTCTTATTTTGTGTGTGTGGTTATATTGCAACTTTAGGAAGGACACTAGGCCATTTTATTGCTAAAAGTTATCACAAATAGGTGTGTAATTGTAGTTAAACATTGTGGGTGTTACTGCTTGTTTAAATAGTGATTGCTCCATATAAATATATATTTATAAATCCCCATGTTGGATGGTAGGCAAACTTGATTAAAAATTATTTAGGTGGCATATTGTTTTTCATTAGTAACAGCTGTGGCTGCCACTATTAAAAAAAATACTTTTAATTCAGTGGAAAAAAATGTTCTTTCCTTGGACAGCAAAATCCCATTAGTAGTGACATATGGGATAAAGTCCCACCAAACCAGAGGATGAAGAAACACCCATAATGCATCACTTCAGCACCCTCTCATGGAGGGATTAATTGAAACATAGAAACATAGAATGTGACAGCAGATAAGAACCATTCGGCCCATCTAGTCTGCCGGACGTAAGACAACTTTGTTTTTATTTTTTACAAGTCTGAAATTAATCATGGATGCCTTTCAAGGAATACCAGGTCCCTCTGATAAGTCCTCTATAGCTCAGACGTTGGCAGCATAGTGTATGGACCTGGCAGTGTTGCCTTTGTAGAGTTGCTTATATCCTACCCGGTAGCACGAAGAATCTGACACTTTTCCATATCGTCCAGTGGCCTTGTTTGATCTCCACATGGGGTATATCTTTTAGTTTAAGGTGCCCAGAGGTACCTCAGTTACATGCCAGATATAATGCCTAGTGTATCCTTCCGGCCACCTTGTTCTCTCTATATAACCCTATGGCGTGAAGGTGTGAACCTGGAGGTTCGGCCTTGGTATTCAGCCATTTTCCCTAGTACACAAGGAGGCCTTTGGTGCAGCTAACCAAGATTTTTTGTTTGGTTAACTTTTTTGACGTGCGTTTTTCTGGATTTTTTTTTTTTTGGTTATTCTGTCTCTCACTGTTAAAATACACCCACCATTAAAATTATAGACTGATCATTTCTTTGTCAGTAGGCAAACGTTCAAAATCAGCAGGGGATCAAATACTTTTTTCTCTCACTGTACATATAGTGTGATAAAAGACAAAAAAATTTAACACAGATTCATATTTTTCTTTTTTTTTTTTTTAAACGACCATGTAGGCATTTTTACCACAGCTCTGTTATTAAATATGTGGAAAGATTTTTATACACTGTATTAATATATATTATTGTTTGTAAGATGCTAACCTATGCCACGATGCTGTACAATATACATTATTAGTGGTAGTAGTATTATTTTAACAAATATATTCTAAAACTTCACCTATGAACGGTTATACTTTGTTCTTCCCTAACAAATGCTTAAAATATGTTTGGATGCCTTTGCAAAAGTTGAAAATTAATTGTGTGTTCTTTCATTTCCAGAATTCAGGCGAAGACCCGCGAGCTACGGGAGCGACAGGCCAGAGAAAAGGACTATGCCGAAATTCAGGAATATGCTAAGCCCTACAGCTCTCTTGATGACCCAACTTATATAGGGGCAGGTCACTATGACAGTATCCCTAACAGCGGCACTATGAGTTTGAACAGCAGACCACAAAGCCCGAGAGATGGCAAGCAAATCGAAGCACTCTACGCTCAAGTAAAGAAGCCTAGACATGCAAAGCCTCCACCTGTAGACAGGTAGGGACCCGATCCAAGTCCATGCATAATGCATTTTACTTGATTGAACTTGATTGTCTTGAGAAACATTCTTTTTTTGTTTTGACATCTTTTCTGTCTTTTCTGAAGAATTGTATATTTTCTTAATATTTTTTAAATCTTTAACTGAAATAAAGTATTAATTTAAATATTTCTATGTTGTTATATCAGCAATACGTGCACAAGAATACAGAATATCTAGCCATTGAAATAGATACATATGAATGATCGTTAGCTTTGAGGCTGCACACATGGTGAACTACATTTACCTTGACGACAAATTGTCCAACATGTATAGTGATGTAAAGATAGACTTATCCGGAGTGAACTTCCATTCACAGCTGGGCCTCTTTCTCAGAGTTGATAGAACTACATGTACATCTCCCAAATCCTAAATGACAGTCAGTATTCCGCAGCCCTTCATGCCGTATTAAGTATGATGAAAGTTAGTACTCATTACTAGTATACTGATAGTTTAAAAAAGGATTTAAGGGCAAACCCAGAACATGCATTTTGCAGGAATGGTGCTGCCGTAGAGCCCAACATTTATACAAAATACAGATTAAGGAACAGCAAGCAGATAGAAATGCAGTTTTACATTTTACAAGGCTACTTAAAATAACCCGTCTCAGCAAACAAATATGGGGATTTAGTTCCACCACATGGCCATATCATATTAAGCCCACCGCCCCCCCTAGCTTTAAATGCCCCTTTGGAGGTGGCCACAGGAAAGTATAAATTTGATGAGGTTTTGGATAGCAATGTCACTTTAATTGTAATTTTAATTTAAATAGAGCAGACATGATATGAATTGTGAGTATGTACATTAAAGCACTATCACTTTAATTGTTTAGTTTTGACACCGTATATTTTTGAATTGTGTTAATTTACACTTTAGCTCATTTAGCACCAGCACTATTTAATTGGAATTAGTGTTGGACCCACCGATATTGGGGTACTGTGAAGTAGTATGCTTAACACGATATGGCCATTTGGTGGAACTGAATCCCCATATTTATTTGCTGCGATCAGTAATTTTAAGTTGCCTTGCAAAGTTTAACACTGTATTTTTTGTGTGCGTTGTTTTTTAATCTGTATTTAAAACTTTTGATGGAATAGCAGTAAAGTCCAACTAATGTGTAGTCAAATATCTCCTCTATACATTTGCTACCAAAATGGCTAATGCAATGTACAGGGGTTTTTTTTTGCCTTTTTTGTTTTCTCCTGTCTATTCATTGTGACATAAAGCCATGTTATATATTTTAAAGGTCAGTTTTACTATCTATTTTTGAAATGATTGCAAAGAAATGTATTTTATCTATTTAAGTGCCGGTGGTTAGGCACACCTCTGGCCCTCAGAGACTCAAGTCTAACCCAATCTAACTTTAGTTTCCTTCTCATTAAACTGTCACTTAAACAATTGTGTCAGCAGAATCATAAGAAACATGTTGATCAAGACCCTAGCAGCTCTTCAGTGTTCTATGCAGGCCCGGACTGGCCATCGGGCACACCGGGCAAATGCCCGGTGGGCCGCGGTGGCCGTGGGGCCGAGGCCGGCAGGGGAGGTCACAGGATCTCCCCGGGCGGCCACTGCAGGGCCGGCACTGTCCCAGCGCCGGCCCCGCTGTCTGCCACGACGGGCCGGTGGGGAGATCAAAGCTCTCCCTCACCGGCCCACATGCGGCCGCCGGCGGGGAGGGAGGGAGCCAGCCAGCCAGGCTGGAGAGAGGACCCGGCGGAGCTCTAATTTGCAGCTCCGCCGGGTTCCTCTCGCGAGATCCGGCGCGTTGCCATGGCAACGACCGGATCTCGCGAGAGTTCACTCACCCACGAGGACCACCAGGTAACCCCGCCTGCCAGGTGCCAGCGTGCCGGTTCCCCCCCCTCCCTCTCCCAGGCTAAAGGTAAGAAGGGAGGGGGGGGGGAATAATGACTGTTTTTTGTTTTATTTATTTTTTTTATTTACCCCCCCACACACACACAATAACATTTATACAGCACTCTCACACCCATCACACACAGCACTCTCACACCCATCACACACAACACTCTCACCCATCACACACAGCACTCTCACACCCATCACACACAGCACTCTCTCACACATCATACACAGCACTCTCACACACATCATACACACACTCTCACACACAGCACTCTCACACACATCATACACACACTCTCACACACAGCACTCTCTCACACATCATACACAGCACTCTCACACACATCATACACACACTCTCACACACAGCACTCACACACATCATACACACACTCTCACACACAGCACTCTCACACACATCATACACAGCACTCTCACACACAGCACTTTCACACACATCATACACAGCACTCTCACACTCCGCACTCTCACACTCCGCACTCTCACACTCCGCACTCTCACACTCAGCACTCTCACACACATCACACACAGCACTCACACCCATCACACACAGCACTCTCACACACATCACACACACACCCTCACACACA
>OW240915.1:26788940-26926194 GCA_933207985.1 Pelobates cultripes
CAGAACACTTTGCAAAACATAGACATATGCAGGATTGTCCATTTTTAGATGTACAATATCACCCCCACCCCCAGCTCCACTCATTTTATTTCTTTTCACCTAATTAATGACGTTCCTTTTATAGGCTGATCTGCTCACCGCTGTGGCTGATCTAGCCTAATGTTCCTCAAAAACCTCCACTGTAAAGGTAAATGGGAAACGTGAGTCCACTGCCTCAACAGCTAGCTCTAAATGTAATGGTCTGTTTGGGATCAAACCAAAACTATCTTCTATTTCCTGTTTTTTGCTTCAACTATAAATAGCCCTACCCTTGGTGAGCAATTTGGTGAACAATTGCCTGAAGTATAAGGGCACGGTGACTTTTCGAGTTGTAACAGAATTGTTAAACATTTATTAAAAGACATAAAGACTAGGAGCCATGATATTGTAAATACTGTGGAATAAAACAAAAAGTAATCTCTTTTTTTCGCGCTACTGTGAAACTAACATCATGTAGGATTTATTATGAAAGCCATTCCGATGTCTGTGTGTAAGGGAGTATTGAATAGAATTCTAAAATGAGGTGTTTTCTGGGTGTTTTTTTTTAAATCTTTTTTATATTTTTATAATTTTTTTTTTTTTTTTTTTATCGAATAAAATTGTTACCAGCAAGCCTCAATTAATACACTCGGGAAATTCTAGCAGCTTTTTTTTTTTTTTTTCCCTTTTCCTATTCCCAAGAGCATACTTATTCAGATGTAATTGACTTTTCCTGGGATTTTTTTTTTTTTGACCTAATTAGAAGAGTTGTCTTCTCTCAGGCCTCAAGCTTTCCCTTTCACCAGCTAATGCTAAATTTCCTCCACGAATGTCTGGATCTGTGTAGGTAAAAATGGCCTGACACAGTAGCTGTACACATTTTGTGCGCTTGTAGCTATTTTTAATTGTAGACTTGCAAATTGTTGACCTTAGGCCAACGTTTCAAAGACTTACTTTTAGATGATCCTGAGCGGCGTAGTCTGGTGTCTGACATCTCTCCCCAAAGCATTATTTTTTTTGTATTTTTTTGTATTGAAATTTTATAGGTAATACAAGACAGTCATAAAAACATAGAGAAAGAAATACTATATAAAAATATTATTCCCCATAAAATTTTCATTTGACACGTAAATAATAATAATTCGACAAATCTTGGTAATTTTAAGTGACATACTAAGAAATATATACACTCTGTCTAGTAATATACAGTAATCAAAATCTCACTGATATGATATGATTAACAGTAACTCATGTCTTTATAGGGAGTGAAAATGTGTACTCCATATTGTACTTTGGAAAGAATACATATAAATGTATATAGAGTAGATGGGGAACAAAGGATAAAATAAAAATTGAAAAGGAGAGAGGGCAAGGAGTGCATTTTTACATAGTGAGTGTTATTCTTTTTAAAATAGAGATTAAGGAGCAGCGCATACAAAAGGAAATGGTTTTACATTTTACAAGCTTACTTAAAATCGCCTATCTTTGCAAAAATGTATTTAAGTCTCATTTGTGTACCTCTAAATCTCCTGAGTACAACAATACCCCGTATGTATACGTTCGCAAAGATACAGGGCTGAATTAGTCACCTGCAAATTGCATTTAAAAAGTGAAGATGGGTCTATGTCGCTAAACATATTTCTCGTGCCAACCGTAACGCTACCTCTTGCCACAACACTAACCCTAAATAAGTAGCCTAAGTAACCCCAACTACTGAAACCAACGCTAAACCCTAACCCTAGTGTCAGCAGACAATGATCGTCGCAGAGCAGCATGCATAGCCCAGCACTGAGCACCCTCTGCAATCAGTGATCATGCTGCATGGGTCTTGCAGAGAAGACATGATTGGGGGCTTCACAGACACCTCGGGTCTCTCTCTGTTGGAGAACTACCTGGTGATGTTAGTAATTACATCCATGGGACCATGGCTGAACAAGGAAATTCAGCCACAGTAATTTAAAGGGCTCTGTGCAGTCCTCACTTTGAGTGAAGCTTTCAACTACTCAGTCAACGCAGGGGCCACTAATTATGGTAACCAGCAGGGAAACTGTTCCTGCTGGTAAAATGCCACATGACAAAATGATCCCATAGGTCCTTAAAAGTAGAACAGTCGTGATTAAAATATTCTGTCTTATGTCATTAAGGGGTTAAATACGGAAACCTAATCTCCACATCTTTGAGTTGTCAATATAATCCCTAGTGATGCCGAGTTGTTTATTTTCCTTTTTTTAGGCGGTTTAGCCCTGGGTGCTTCCTTTTGTGATGCGTAGATCTTAAATTCTAAAATCATCTCTCTCTGCCTCCATTCTATCACCAGGTACCCGGAGTGCATTGTCCTAAGAGTATAATTGAAATGAAATCACCGTCAATCTGCACTAAATCTTAATAGGCAGCAAATAGTGGGCTAGCCACCCAATGCTTTCCGCAGACGCCTTAATGGACACATAAACACCATAATCACATAGTTTTTTTCTGTGCATTTTAGCAGTGTTGGGAAAATGCCTATTTTAAAACAAAGACCTTTAGTGAACTGTTTGTTTTTTCTTTCCTTCTAGTGTATTGTAAGTGCTATTCAGGCAAGTGAAAGACATATTGTCGTGGAAGAAAGAAATATCTAGCAGCCTAGTAATGCTGTGTCTATGTTTCTCTTTTGTTTCTGCTTTATATGTTTATTGTGCAAGTTTACAATCTTCCTTCCGCTGATTGCGATGTATAATTTTACAAATCGCTTTGAAATTACGATGAATGCATCACTGCTTCCCTTTCAGACGCATTGTTTTAGTGGCTCATATTTTCCATACAGACAACTTTCATACTTGTGTCTTCCAGTCTGTTAATTCCCTAACCCTTCACTGGTCATTCTCAAATGGACTCATCAGGCTCCAAAGGTGCAGAAATGAATACACCAAATAATTATTAACCACGCCCCTCAAAAAAAATACAAAAATCATCCTGATTTGAATGGATTTTTGCAGAAAGCACAGAAAACCACCATCCTACCTTGTCTAGGAAAAAACGGGAACTCCCTTCCCTTCTCCATAAGACTTTCACCCAGTCTCCACTCAAAAAATCATTGAGAACTCACTTCGTCAAGAAAGCATATCTATTAAACTGTTAGCAGATTTTTGTCGTCCACCCCCCATGACTCCTCTCCTGCAACTGTCAAAAATTACCTACTAAGCCCTCGGTGAATACCGTTCTAACAACCTACTTCGTACCCCTTCTTTTACCCTTTGTGTCACTATACCCCCCTCCCTCTAGCATCTAAGCTCATTGAGCAGGGACCTCCATCTCTCTGTTCCTGTACGTCGAGTTGTCTGGTTACAATTAAATGTCTGTTAGTCCACCCATTGTACAGCGCTACAGAATCTGATGGCGCTATATAAGTAATAAAATAATAATAATTAGGACATGCACAAGTGAGGGTCACTTATCAAAAAAGCTATTTTTTTACTTTAGCGAATCCCAGTCAACTATAAAGCTTTGCAAAAAAAAATGGTTTTATGTGAAGGGATATAAGTTTTGCTTAGTAGGGTTAAACAGAGATTGATTTAATAGGAAATGTTCATATATATGATCAATAAACAAAGGAATATGTTTACTTTCATAGAACTGAGCCATCGTTCTGCCACAGGCATTACTGTCAGAGGCTGAACCACAATTACAAACGTAGGATTCAATTCGGAATAAAGCGAGCCCTTGTCGAGATTTCAATGTTTTTTTCTTGCAAGACATCTGCTTTAAACTCAGATTGTCCAATCCTGTCCAAAAGGCTAAGATTTAAACATGGTAAAAGGTTTTGCCGTAAACAACCAGACAAGTGAAAGTGTTCTCTACAGCTTCACTGTGAATTGTCGAGACTTTTCAGTCTGTTTCAGAGTTTTTTAATGAGTCTGAATCTTTCAATCTGTAGCAAGGTGAAAGTCTTGGTTAAGTTAAAGAACATTCTCCCCACCACCACCACCACCCAAATAACCTTAATCATTGGGGGAAAATAACTTGAGATTTACTCTTAATTAATTTAATTGGTGCAGTGTTTGTTTTCTTATTGGCTGATAATGAAATCCAGATATTAGCTTAAAGCAACACAGGTGCTCAACTTAGGCACTACTTACAGAATTCTTTTTTAAAGAAAACTTAAAAAGCCATAAAGTTAATGTAACAGAAAATATGACATCACCTTTTGTCTTTTTTTAAAAGAGGTATCAATTTTAGATATGCAGCCATATGCAACAAGGCGAAACAGGTGCAGTTCTGGGTGAATGTTCTAAATTAGACACAATCACCATGGGAACGAGTAGAATGTGCCTTCCTGTGAGACACTAATCCCCTGAAATTGTTTCAGTTTTCCTTAGATAAATATACAGCCCCACTGTTTTGCAATGAATATGATTGACATGTATGTATGTACATACTATATACATATATACACTGATCAGCCACAACATTAAAACCACCTGCTTAATATCGGGTAGATCCCCCTTGTGCTGCCAAAATAGCTCTGATACTTCGAGGCATGGACTCCAAAAGACCTCTGAACGTGTCCTGTGGTATCTGGCATCAAGACATTAGCAGCAGATCCTTTAAGTCCTGCAAGTTGCAAGGTGGGGCCTCCATGGATTTATTTTCTGGCTAAGCAGCCAAATTTGGTCAGACTCTGTTATGTGAACACCTGCTGCTAGATTTTCATATTTAGCAATCACAGCAACAGGCAAGTTAGGTTGAGTAGCAGTTGGCCAGGTAAGAGTAGAGTCTGACCCAACGTGGCTTCTCAGCCAGATAAAAAGTGAAGTTTCTAAGAAAAAAATGTATATAAACAATTAAAAAAATGAATACATAGTTTTCATTAAAAAAGTTGCTGCTATATGTGAATGTTTAACTCCCAGTAATGTTGGTCAAATTGGAGTATATATGTCCCCACCCTGCCCTGAGTTTAGTGACCCTGCAATGCACGGTGGCCGTCAAACTATTGGACAAGCCATGCCCAAGTGACACTGTAGACTGGTGGATGGGGTATACTTAAAGAAGTACTAGTCTTTGTGATCTCGGAGTGGACTGACTTTATATACCGGCCATGTTGAAACTTTTACTTTGCTTTTCTGTTATGTCACTTAGTCATAGCACATCACATATATTGGTGATTCAATGCTAATAATTTATTACAGTGCACTTTGTAAAACTTAGTCTTGTGACACAAAAGCCCCATAGGAATGAATTGATTTGATGCTTTCCTACTTGAAAGCTTGAATGTGTGCATGACACATAGCGTGCATGAGCATTAGGCCCCAAATGTTTCTTTATGAGGCCATCGGCAGAGGACAGGTGGGTATTGCCTTGGAAGTCTCTGTGCTGGAAAAAGGTTTAAAGCTTTAATTAACATTTCTCTGCAATGAGGTGTGGCTGACTACAAGCAGGAACAAGCAAACTATAGCGTTAGGAATACAAAATTGTTAAAATAGTTAAAGGGACACTATAGTCACCAGAACAACTACCGCTTATTGAATTTGTTCTGGTGAGTAAAATCATTACCTTCAGGCTTTTTGCTGTAAACACTGTCTTTTCAGAGAACATGCAGTGTTTACATTACAGCCTAGTGATAACTTCACTGGCCACTCCTTGGATGGCTGATGGAGAACTTTCCTGGGTCATGGCTGCCTAAAATGCATCCAAACATTCAGTGTCTCCTCCCTCTGCATGCAGACACTGAACTTTCCTCATAGAGATTCATTGATTCAATTCAGGGCTGTGCTTGAATCATGCTGGCTCTGCCCCTGATCTGCCTCCTTGTCAGTCTCAGCCAATCTTATGGGGAAGCATTGTGATTGGTTCAGGCTACCACTTCTGATGATGTCAGCAGACAGCTTGTTTTTTTTTTTTTTTAGGCAAACGGCATGCAGAGTTACAGCTTCTGGCTTGAATACAGTAAGATTTTGCTATATTTATGGAGGCATGAGGGGCCCAGGGGGGCTAGATGGTGGTTTTAACCCTAAAGGATCAGGAATACATGTTTGCGTTCCTGACCCCATAGTGCTCCTTTAACATAAGCAATGTACGGTAGTAGGAGAGTGCTTCCTAGCTTGGATGCCTGGGAGTTGTCATTGCGTTGACATCATATGTATTGACATCACAACCCTGAACATGTTATGTGACAGCACTACTATAATGTTGTGCGCAGCCAGCATCTGCGAAGATTGCTGTAAATATGTTATTACCTGGTTAGATGCCGTTTATTTTCTATATCAGAAGCAATATTATAGGTTCCAGCAGCCTTGAATAAAGACACCTGGGTTTATACCGAGATTCTGGTTTGCTGAATAAATAGCATCTAAGTCTACAAGAAAAAAAAAAACAGCAACATTTTCCCACGATTCTGTCAAGGTTATTATTTAAAGTGAGAATTCAAAGTGATTACAAAGTGTATCTGCTACTGTGACCTAACATTTGAAATCCACTTTGAATTCCCACTTTAGTAAATAACCCTAACTGTGTTCAAATGACTGGTCCTTGAACATATTTAATTCATACCCCTACCCTCTCCCCCTCACCCAAAAATAATTTTCTCTTTCATTTATAGAATTGTAGTTACTTTAACTTTTAGATGACTAAAAGTTTAACCACGAGGCGTACATTATTTTTTATTATATCTATTAGAATGTTATTTTAAATTAATGAAAACCGTGTAATGACAAGAACATTTCAAAAGGAAGAAATGTAAAAAGAAGGCACTTAGAAACGCTTATTCAGATAAAATCTACATTGTTAACATTGACGTGGTGCAAATTGTAAAAGTCAAAATTGCAGCTTTTAGTTACTTAGACGTGCTTATTCTTTCAAAGTTAAAAATGAATGTAGGCATGGGACACATTTTACTTTACTGAACATTCACCTAAAACTTGTGATTATTGGTACAAAGGGTGTAGATTATGAATACAAACAATTTGACAATTTGGTTTTTAATTTTGTTTGCTTCATATTATGTGTATTAAATACGTGCATTTAGTTATATTTCTGTTTGGGTTTTTTTGGTTTGTTTTTACATATGCCATATCTTTATTTAATTTTATTTGCATGTTTGTTATTTTGGAAAGCTGTTTTTTTTCACGACTTGTTATTATTGCCTGATTTTCGCTAATGTTTTGTATGTGTGTGTACATATTGTGTCTTTCAGTCCATGCACACATACACTGTATCTTTCTATACTTGTATTGAATCTTTCTTTGTGTGTGTGTGTGTGTGTATGTATTTCATGTTTCTGTTTTTGTGTTGCATCCTTCTGTGTGTGTATGTATCTCACACTTCTGTGTATTTAAGTTTTATCTCTCTGTGCATATATGCGTATTTATTGCCTCATTCTATATTTGTGTGCATGTTTTGTTTGTTTATTGTGTATACATATTGTCTGTAGACACGTTGTATGTGCATCAGTAAATTTGGGCCGATGGGCATGTCTCCCTTAATCCCATCCCTACATGATGGCTCCTCGGAGCAATAGGAATTGCTAGACAGATTGTTCATTTTCCAGAAATGAGAACCAGAGACAGATTGAATATACCCCCAAATACTGTAATTTAGGGCTTTCTGTCTAAGAAAGTATTCTCCCCCCTCATTCTCCCTCTGTCAGTTTTAGCTGGGTGGGTGCGCAATTAAGCTTCCGTTCCATGACCTCTGGTGTCATTTCACCATGCTGAGGGGCTGATTCTATTAAAAAGGTGGCACCAAACCGTGATGGCTGTGAAAATTATCAAAGTGCTCTGGGGTTCCAAGTTTAGATTAATTAAACTAAAATTAATTATCCTATCGATTAATGGTGGTTTAATATATATATATATATATATATATATATATATATATATATATATATATATATACATACATACAACATACAAAATCCAGCGCACTTGCTCATTCACAAAAAAAAAGTGAATGAGGGAGTGTGCTGGATCGTGTATGTTGTATAAATTGGCCCCAGCAGCACCCTATAACGTATGCATGTTAAGGTGAGTGCAGCCCTCTCGGTTTATATATATATTGTTATTTTTATATTTTATGTTGTATGATTGCTAGGCATCATGGCATTTGGAGTTGTAATCCAGCAGGACCAATAACTGCTGATTGCCGCAAATGTACAGATTATTTCATTTAATCTGAACATGTAGCCCTAGAATCCACCCATACTGCTTATGATGAGAAGCCAAGCTAATCGAACGTCCACCAGCCTCTCAGGTTGCCTGCTAAATGTGCGCAACTGTGTTTTTTTTTTTTTCCTGTTTCTGTTATTGGACTTTGTTCATATGGAAATATGACCTTAAGAACCCTTTGTTACCAGGATTTCTAAATGCCTACTAAGGAGTTGCAGAAGGCATGCGAGTGGTATTAATTAGCTACAGAACTGTGGGTGTGATTTAAAGGTTGCTAAAAAAATCAAAAAGGCTAATTCATTTTTCATCAATAATCACTTGTTTTAATATTTCATCACAACCTGCTGATTTTTCAGACCACCTTCCGGGCTGTGATTCATTATGGCAGCAGACTTTATTAATTATTTCCTTTTTGCTAATGTGTACATCTTTTTTTTTTCTTTCTTTAATACAAAGACAATGCTTACATGTTGTTCCCAGTCATAAATGGATAATTGATCCAACTTTGTTTTTCTCTGTCTATTTATATCAAATAATCACAGTGTATTCAGTCACTTTTAGATCCACTCTGTCATTGATTTGTTTGTGCAGATCGCACTGCCTAAATCTGTTACATACCTACTTGGGTTATATTATAAAGACATTTTAACATAATCACAGATTTGAGATTTATTTTCTGACTATTTTTGGGCTATTTATTATTCTGTTTGGGTGATGAAGTTAAAGGAAAACTATAGGCTAGATATTCGCTCGCACCCAACCTCCCCCCTAGTGCAGAAAGGGGTTTACCACTTTTGTCAGTTACCTGATGTCCCTCGGCTCTGATCCACTTCGAGTACTTAATGAGCATGAGCGTTGACGATCGCATTAGGACAACCCCATAGGAAAGCATTGTATCAATGCATTCCCTAAGGATTTTTAGCTGACGCTGGATGTCCTCATGCATAGTGTAAGGACATCCAGCGTCAGGCGACCAAAAGTCACCTAACGAACTGGAAGTGCCTATAGTGGTTGTCTGGTAGACCGCTACTCGAGGTGGAGTCTACCCTGCAATATAATTATTGCAGTTTCTCAATAACTGCAATAATTACCATTGCCGGTTTAAACTGACAGGGAGACTGCAATGAGATGAAGTGGTCTGTGTGCCCATAGTGTCCCTTTAAGGGTGGTGTTTTTTTTTTTTTTTTTTTATATTCTATAACTCATACTTCACATAATTGGAAATACCAGGATTAACAAACTTTCTCCTTCTATATTGTCTTTCATTCAAAAGTTACTCACAGTAAAGTTACAGTACCTTTTTGTTATTTACTTTGCTATTTAATATATTTTAACATGAAACTGCTCTATAACACCAAAAGCTAAAGTTGCTTTAGTGTCTATAGTGTCCCTTTAATGGTTTGATGCCACTGTAGCTGCCTGCAGACATCAGCCATGTAGCCACTTTTAATAAAATGCTGCTATTAAACAGCATTGAAGATCCCCATAGGCAATCCATGACATGCCTTCAAGGGTTGAATTTCTACTGACCAATGGCTAGTGGGCTAGAAGAAAATTGAGCCCTGTAAACTAACTTGGGTATTGTGTCCTTAAAAAATGCCTCTAAGTGGAGTTTCCTGGGGTCATGGGAAATGGATAATTTAAAAAGCTATTTGCCCATAATGGGGTGTGCATTATATGTTGTAGGTAGACTTGTCATGTACAGAAGGCACAGTACAGAGTGTCCCATGGGTGCCATCAGTACCCAGAATTTATAGTGTCCTATAAATGAGGGTGATTTCTAAAATTACAATAGATTCAACCGTGTTAGAGAAGTCTTCTCCATGTTGAGTATTTTCCTAAAAAGCGAGAAGCTGCACGCTCCCATGACAATATTAATTAAAGGCTTATACAGAGCACATGCTCGTAACTCAATAATCTCACAGGGCACACACACATTTTTCAATCTTGTTCAAATAAGATTTTTTTTTATTTTTTTTTTGCTTTATCAGATTTATCCATAAATTAATATAAAGTGACAAGTCCGTAAATTACAGGGATTTTAGAAATCTTGGTTGTAAAACAAACTTGGGAATTATTCTTACCTGAATGGCATATTTAACTACATGTCTGCCTGTCATTTACTACTAGGCTCTCTTCATCACAGAAGACTGTTTTGGACCGAGCAGTCTAATCACATTTAGAGATTTAGTCTTTATGAATTGATTTATATGTATCTCTTGTTAAATATACTTTCATTAGATTTTGTGGAAGACCCAGCAGGCATATCCAAAAGCATGTAACAAATGCCCCTTAATCTTATAATTGCGATATAATGCTTTTGGACAGATTTAAAGCAACTTTTTTTTTTTTTTTATTCTATGTGCATTTTTCTTTTTTTCTTATGTTTGTGTTTTGCCTTATTTTTGTGCTCCATTCCTGTAAGAACAGGACGAGTTTGCAGAGTTACGGTGGGTCAAGTAAAATAAGTTCCTTTAGGAGAAACGGCCGCGCTAATACGCCAGGAATCCATTATTAATCAGCTTATCTTTCAGCGGACACTAATCATTTATGTTAGTGGAATAATAGCAGTCGAGGATTTTTTCATTTAAAGTGGAATTTTTGCATGTATTCCAGTAAGAGGAGTCTACCAAGATAATGGCTTTCGAAAATGAGGGATGAATACATCTGTGAAACTAATTGTACGCTGAATTCCGTCTCCGGGGCCACTTTTAGATATGTAAGAAAGCTACGGAGTCAGATGGAGCCATCTAAGGCATTTTATACAAGCTCTACACTATTAACTTTCTGCCCTGTCTAGGTGTATGTATAATGTCTGGACAAAGAGGTGCTTACAAGCATAAGAAAGCATTGCTTACGAAAAACAATAAAGTGAACGTACACATCAGTCAATACTAGGTTCCTGTAAACCTATATTATTCTTTACTAGTTGGTGCGGTGATGCTGTGCAACGATGGGCTTTGCTTTCTAAAGCGTACCACTTTTAGCTTTATAATAAAGTATAATAGACCTGTGCAGAAATCCTTCTCACCTGCAACAACCAAATCAAATTCCTGATAATGTACATCCGAACAAATCATCTGTCCAGGTTTGAGTGCCAGGGCAGTATTATATTCAGCTCCTTGCTGCAAGGGGAGCCATGCGATATACTTGAACAAGACACAAATCTGAAATATACAACACAAACACCCATACCCTGTCTGCATTAGGAGCTGTGGGGGTTATAGTGTCTGCTGGTATGAATCAGTTTTGCTAGAAGGAAGTGTGAATCTCTGCCTTTGCCACACCTCCAGTGGGGGCGGTGCTCTGAGGGACAAGGGATCCTTATTAGGCTTGAATTACTCAAAAATGGTTTAATACTGGAGGGACAGCACCAGCGTACTCCAAGCACTATAACCAATTCAATGAGATGAAATGGTTATAGTACCTACAATATCCCCTTAATAACTCTCCTTCCCTGTCAACTGACCTTCCACCAGCTGAAACGGTAATAAAAAAAACATAACTAGTAACTGCACATTTCATAATATTAATATGTGCTTTTATTCTGCATAATGATTTTAAATTGTTTTATTTATCTTTGCAACGCTAGCTGTGGAAACCAGATCATTTAACTTAACTGTTAGAATATTTTCAACTATCTTTCCCAACTTCTCCCAGTGGAGGGCAGTTGTTACTTTAATAATATGTTTATGGCAGGTAAACATACAACACAGTAGGCCCCAGTGGGAGTAAGTTTATCAGGGCCCCGGTAGCGGAAAGATTTCTTCCATTAGGAATTAAAGACATTTCTATGTCTCCGTCAGATCTAGATGATCAATTCTGACCTGCTTCTATCACAGAAATACACAAGACGGTGTATGGTGAAATCCCAGTAAATCTCAAAATATATCTATTCTGGCCTGAATTATCACTGAGTGAGACTCTGACCTGTTTTACACATTATATCCTTTTCCAAGTTCTTTTTTTTTGTCTGATTCTCTATTCTTTTAAATATATATTTTTGGAAACCGCCTAAAAAGAAAGCAAAAAAATAAAAAAAAACATAATCACCACCTTGCAAAATGATAATGCGTTGTTTATATCCAGTATTCATTGGCAGTTTTGCTGAGCTGCTAGCTTGTACTTGCCGAGCATTAACATAAAATAAATATTTTTCCATCCACATTTCATTTTTCCATTCAGCTGTTGACGTTGAAGCAGCATATCAATGAATATCCTTACCTTTCTCAAATAACATTCAATTTATACAAAATAAAATAAAAGGGAGAATAAATTCTAATCGTGATGGGTTTTTATGATTTCCAAGTACTCATTAGATTATGTGTTATGGAAATGTGGCTGTGCATTATATTCTTCATGAATGTTACAGTGTAGGCTTGATTTTTCTGTTGCGTTCTCGTAACAGCAAAGATAGTCGCGCAGGTGCACTGGTTTTTATTTGTTTATCTTTAAACACATGATTGTTTAGGCCCATTGTTGGTGCATGTCTTTTTTTTTTTTTAAAAAAAACTCCTTTTCAGGTGATTGGACATTATGTTAAAAACAAAAAAAAACTGATCATTGAGAAAAAGCAGGAGGAACATTTTACTGGTTTCTATAGTGATTGCCCTGCTTTTGAAACTTTGCAACCCAGTTCCTCTTGATACCCTTTATTACCCTGCTTACGCTATGTTTACAGCAGCACCACTACCTATTATTATTGCCATTTTTATATAGCGCCAACAGATTCCGTGGCGCTGTAAAATAGAGGGGATTTAACTATAAATAGGACATTTACAAGAAAACTTACAGGAACGATAGGTTGAAGGGGACCCTGCTCAAACGAGCTTACAGTCTATAGGAGGTGGGGTATAAAACACATTAGGACAGGAGATGGCAATCAAACAAGGTGGGAGTGAAGCAGAGCTGGAGGAGAGAGTAGAATGCTGCCCTTTAGGAGAGAGCAAGAGACAGGTACTAGACAGGTAGAGATAGAGGTTACTCTGGGAGGCCATAATCTTTCCTAAAGAGATGGGTTTTATGGACCTAGATATGGATGTTCAGGGCATGTACCCAATTCCACATTTTAGTCTGTTGTTTTCCATACTACTACTACTACACACGTGTCTGGTTGCGTTATCTGCAACAATATCTATATAACTACTCTGTATGGCCCAATGCAGCCCATCCCATATTCCATGGGTTCTAAACCTTAGCAAGCGTAATCTGTCTCTGCTGCCATTGTTCTTATAGCTCAAAAATGATAGTAAGAACGCTGAACGTGTGCTGGTATGCGTTTATATCAAAACTGCTATTTAAGGGGCATAGGGCTTTGGAAGGCGGTATGATAGGTCACCTGCAATGTCTAGCCCTGCTCATTCAAGTGGAGATAAGATATAACATCTTAAATATTAATGTAATTTAGAGCAAGAATAACATCTTCCACTTACCCAGATTAATCTCTAAACACATTTATTGTAGTTTCTTGACACATTTTTTAGTTCTGTTATATACTCTGACACATCAACAGTATGGAGCTCCTAGTAGAGAGGATTAAGAGGTTTGGGCTCAAAATAGGGACTGCGCCTCCTATAAAGAGACAGTCACTGTGCCTCCTGAAAAAAAGTAAAAAGGGATACTTGGGAAGGATGCTTTGTTGTTTGTGACTATGTAGTGCTTTAATTTATCAGAAGTGTCTCGATCTAGGCATATTGTGTACTCAGTGCCGTTTTTCACATTTCTGTCTGTACGTGGTCATTCTGTTTATAAGCCGCCAACGGTAATTCAAGCTGAAGGACAGTCCTCAAAAAATGTTTTATGCCATTTATATGTCTCTCTTCCCACCAAATATGTCTGAAATTGTACATTTGCCTTTTACTTGATTCCATGTCAGTGAACCAACAGACAGCTGATTGACGTTAGTTGACCAATTACTGTGCGTGTGTTTTCTTCCCGATGCTCTAATCCACCATGTAGCTATTTAGTATATCATATTTACAGCTGCCTGGAACCAGCATTTAGAAGGGCGAATGAATACTACTTAAAACATCCGGTGTCATTTTTACAGCACAGCAATTCTAATGTTTTCTTACATTGTAATTTAACGTGGAGCTGTCATCTGTAGATGTACAGATGTGGGGGTCTGCTTCAGGTAAGCAATCCAATTTAATCCACACATTGTGCTAGCAAAATGGCCAGCCATTGTATAGAGTAAATGTAATGTTTCTGAGTTTGACTCTGTCTTTGCTGTGAGGCACATGTAAGGAATTGTTGCAACAAACATATATGTGTAAACCTGTTACATCTGTCATAGTTATCAGATGTAGTCTATATGGCATCTTCTGTGTGTTTCATCACTTATCCACTTGTTCCTGTGCTGCTCTGTGGTGAAAGAAATGCACCCATACTTGGACACTCCAGACCCCTAAAGTACTTTAGCTTGCTGAAGTGCTTTATGTGTTAAGTATGCCCTCTTCTTTTATATATATATATATATATATATATATATATATATATATATTTTTTTTTTTTTTTTTTTTTTTTTTTTTTTTTTTTTTTTTTTTAATATATACAAAAAGTGAAGAAATTGGACCTTTTTACACCTCTCCTTGGCTGTCGGTCAAACAGCAAGTCCTGTTACTTCCTGGTAGTTTAACTCCATTGAGCTAAACTCAAAAGACAGCAATTGTTCAGAGCACCTGCTTTGCAAAGACGTCTCATTGAGTTGCATGGGAAGTAGGTGATTGGACAGCCACAGAAAGTCTGGGCGTGGTTAGAAGGGGAGGGATTGCAAAGTGTGCAGAAGAGAATTGCAGATTTTGGATGCTGTTTCTAGGTATAACCTTAATTGGAAAAAAAAAATGCTAAATTAAATGCATGCATTTTTCCATTTGGGATATATCTACCAAAAAGTGTTGGTTTTCCTTGCATTTTATGTCAACACAGCTAAAAGAACAAGACTAGATATTTAAAAATAAAAGCACACATAGTAGGTAGCTATCAGATAGGGATTAATAATCCTTCCCCTCCAAAGTGGCAGCTCCTCTTTACGAGCCAAACAAATGGCCCCATTTCTGAATAACTTTAATAATGAATGTAGTAGAACCTATTTGGGCCACAGAATGCACAAGGAAGAAAATAAATTATCTTTTCATTTTAAAGTTTCTCAAAGGTTTAAGATATAATTAAATGTTAAGATTGGAAGAAAAAAAAAAGCTGTCTATTTTTAGTGAACTGTCGGTAATTTCTGGATTAACTGCAATGTAGTCCTACAATGACAATGGTAATAAGCTTGCATGTTGATTCTGTTGCTAGGAGACTGGTTCTGCATGTTAACCACAGCTGCAGGCATTGGAGCCAGGTCACAGGCACTGGAAATTGTAATTTTTCAGAAAAATCATGCAAATCGGTAACCATTTCAGGTGTACCTTTCATGCCTCTACATATCACAGAAACCTTTAAAATAGTCAGTTTTAGATCTTTGCAGGAAAAAAAAAAAGTATAATCACAGCAATCAGACAGTATAATTAACCAGCAGCATTTGTGCTCATTACAATATTCCTGAACGCCCTCATTTTGTGTTACTAAAATACTATAGTATTGTGTCGGCATGCTACCATCTCGAGTTTTCTACCGTTGAATATCAATAAAGTGTGTGATTCATCTTGCAGTAAGTTCACTGGCACCATTCAATTTTGCCTTTTGTATCACAAAAAAATTCATTAGTTGATACATAAGCAATAAGAAACGCTGAAATGTGAATAAAAGTGATCTCGATGGAACACGTTCAAACATCACTATAGCTGTTTTCATTTCCCAGCACGGTCGATACAGTCTTTCATCTTTTCAAAGTTTTTTAGAAAATGTGTACCATTGAGGTAAAGGGACACTCCACTGCATAAATACAAATGTATTTCTTTTTAAATCACTTGAAGTAACAGAACCGGCTGCCTGACATCTAGGGGGCTGTAATAAGGGTTAATTTATCAAAATTCCAATTTCTATTAAAATCTTCACTATTTGTAAAATGAAAAAAAACAAAAAACACAAGCTCTTCACACATAAAGCAGTGTGTCCATTTAATCCTATAAAGCTTTTAGATTAATTAAAAATATACAAACAACTAATGATCTTGTTTAGTTTTTAAGAGTCAAAGTTGGCATATTTACTTATCTTTTTTTTAATTTGATCCCCAGAGTTCCATTGCATTCAGCATCCCTTTTCGAGTGTGAGACCTGCATTGCATTAGTTTTAATGTAGCGCTGAAACTGTGAGAATTGATATCCCTGTCTCATTGTGCACATTTCACAGAGTGTATTAAAGAGATGTCTATAATAAGCGGGCAAAGAATGCAGGGATGGCTGAAAATGTGCATCTTTTATGTGTGACATAAATATTAATTTTCAGTCTGCAAGACAAGTGAACTGGTTATTTAAGGAAATATTTTTACCGTCTGCCTCATCCATTTTTAAAGACACCCCGCTGCCTTTCCATCAGGTTTCTACGTAAATTGACAGATGTGTAAGACTGGCTTTGCACAGCTGTTCCACAAGGTGTTCTCGAATGTTTGAAGAACGTTATGTAATTGAAAATGGCTGCTCCATCTCAAACCACATACCATTGTCTATCAATCAGTTTGGGCCATGACCCTAGATTAAGCCAATTTTAGTCTTTGTAACAGGTACATTTCATGCACTATACTCATCAACACACCCAACGTGGGTAATTATGATATATATATATATATATATATAAATGTTTTGTTACAGAGATTGTATTGAACATACTAAAGGAAGACTCTGTTAACCTTAAGTATAGTTAGTTTTAAAGGAACACTATAGTGCTGGAATACATGATTAGGTCCCCTGCCCATCTCTCAGTGGAGATAAAAGGTATTTAAACTTACCTTTTCTCCCTTGCAGCACCGGTCTTGCCGTGGCTGGACCCGCCTCCATGACTGAGATAATCAGTCTTGATGATCTCAGCCAATCTAATGCATTCTCATAGAAAAGCAAAGGGGGCTAATGTGCAGGCACAGCAAAACGCCACCCTGCAGTAATTAGCATCTCCTCGTAGAGATGCGTTGCATCTATGAATCAGCATCTCCATGCAAAGCATTGACTCTGAAATTCAGTGCAGCCCAGGAAGCACCTCCAGTAGCCATCTGAGTGACTGTCACTAGAATTGTTACTAGGCAGCAATGTAACCATTGCCTTTTCCCTGAAAAGGTAGCATGTGCAGTAAAAAGCGTGCACTGAGAGATATAGACACCAGAACAACTACATTAAGCTGTAGTGGTTCTGGTGACTATAGTGTCCCTTTAAGTTTAGAGGTTTTTTTTTTTTAATGATGCAGTATATGAAGACCTTCAAAAAAACAAGATCTAAAAGAGAAAGTGCCTGGCCGCAACTAGAAGCATGTTTTTAGAAAAATGTAAAACATGCCCTTTATCAGAAAGTGTCTTAATTTTAAAAAAAAAATTTTTAAAGGCATCATCAGCTTTAAGATGTAGTGGTTTTGGTGCTCAGTGTTTCTTTAAGTAATCGTGTCTGATTTGATGTAAAGGGGGTGGAATTAGAACCTTCATGACAATAGCAGAGTGATGGATAATGGTAATAATGGGTTAAATTCAGTGTTCATACCATGCATTCAGATTAATATATGTTCAAACACCACATGTCGATGTTTGACTTTGTATTACGTCTTCGCAATCGTGTGCTTGTGTGGCCCAATCTCGTCAGTATGCCGTTCTAAATCTAGCTGTTTGGTTATTGTGGTTCTGTTTAGCCGAATTTACTGTTCCTGGGTTATTTGACTTTGGAGTATTATGCTGTGACCATATCATCAGGTGTAAACGATATTTTCATTGTCTTCCTAGATTCTGGAGGCTTTGCTGTTAGACTTTTTCTACGGCAAAATTAGAAGTCAGCGCTTTTGGATTGCTGGGTACTTTCAGTTCTATGGAGGTAGAACAGGCTATTCAATCTCAATTTAGGCAGTGTGTGCCATTTCTTTGCAGGAAATTGAGCTTGTGGAGATAAAAAAAATGTCTTTATGTAGACGGAGAGGGAAAAATATTGCCTTTCTTGTCTTGGCTATAAATGCGTGTACTATGATAACTTTCCTGCAGCCCTGGGCACGCTCCTAAAATTATTTCCTCAAGTGCACTCTTTCTTAAACGGACACTCCAGGCACCATAACAGCTTCATAGAAATTACAGAGTTAAACAGTAAATTAACTTTTTTTTTTTTACCCCAAATTCAGGAAGGACTGCTTATAGTTGGATTGCATCAGGCATTTCCCAGAAAATAGATACAGGCCTCCTCTTCCCCAGGTATAATTCCCCATATTGTTTCTGCCATTCTTGACCCTATCATTCATTGCACTTTATTACACTTTAAATACAAATAAAATTTACTGTAAGATTCCCAGGAAGTCTCACTTTAATTAACAACCCTGTAGTGCATACTCTCCCTTTAACTGAATCATTTGATAAATATGTTACCAATACTAATATTTGTCATAGTACTCATTTTGCAAACTCCACAAAGTGGAAAGATTTAAGCCGACTCTGTCAAGAATAGTTTCTGGTACTTAGCATCTTGGTTTGGACAGATCCTACATAGCTTCTTACTGACCTGCATTCTGTTGCCATTGAGTAGTATTTTAAGTGCTATGTTTTCACCAAATGCCTTGTTCTATATACATCACGTTCGCATGTTACAGTAAATGTATCTGTGAAATTGGCATTTTCCTGATTACGGTACTATTGGTGATAATTTCACTTTAAGCAAATTACCATTGAGATTAACATGAACTTGGCAGTTCAATTTCAAAGCCCCCTGCAGCTATTGCCCTAGAGTTACAGGGCATAGCGAGCTATGTGAACCTTTTAATAATTCACTTTGCCCCTATATGTAATCAGTGGTAAATAATTTAATTCTGTTTTCTGACGCAGTGGCCAGATGTGCAGTGTATACCTACTTAAACTGCTTGTGTATTGGGTTGTAAAACATTGTATCACAGTTTCACTCTGTAGTAGGCTATTTTTGGACAGAAGTTGTGAACACTTTTTCTCCGTCTTCCAAAATGGTGAATTTAATTTAGACTTCCGGTAATAAGCGAACTCAATATTTTATAATCATATTAACGCCAGTAACATGGCAAACTAATTAGCAAGATAGAGTTGTAAATGTTTTGTTTTCTGTAATTGCTCGGTTTTTTTTGGGGGGGTGGGGGGGTTTAATCCAGCGAAAGGATGAGATTAATATTTGTACCGTGACAAAAATGGGTGAGGATATTGTCAGATTTCTGGAATCTGCAAATGAGGAAATAACCTAAAGTTCCGAATTTTTACAACAAATGTCTTTGAATTTGACTTTTACCTATTCAAATGATCTGGTTCTTTTCAGGAAATTTTGCTTGTTTGCAGCGATTTTCAATGAATTCCTCAAGGCCCTACAACGGTCCAGCTATAGTGCCTCTTGATATAGAATAAATGCCTTTACTGGACTGTTGGTATGCTGTACGGACATTTTGGGGTACCAATTGTCCATTGTATCTCCGCCAATGTTTTCATGATGCTGATAAATCTTTTGGGCAAAGTGCTATCCTACACAATAATTCAACTTTCACATCAACAGTGCTAAATTATTGTAACTAGTTGCAGTTGGGGGAGCCCTGCTTCTTTTCTTTTTTTTTATCACGGTATGTTTTTAGAAAAACTAGGATGTGAAACCTATAAACGACAGTCCCATAAGGTAGTGTTTTTACTAAGTAAGGAACTGAGATGATTTTAAAACTTAATGTCTCCAATCCGCATCTTTTAGCATGAATTTAAATGTAAGTGTAATAGATTTGCAGTTCACCACATGCCACAGCTGATCTGCTTAGTGAATAAACCCTGTACATGGTTATGAGCAGTCCTATATGTATGTGACACTCTATATTGAGGAAGGTGTCACGTTGTAGTGGAAAGGTCACAAACATGCTCTTACACACCAGCCAGGGGTTAGTTTCCAACAAGTTGTCTAAATCAAGAGTAGGGAAGCAATGACCATTCTGGAGAAAGCCTGCACCATTCCAAAATCTGGGTGTTAGCAGTCACTGCACAGTGACCCATTCTGGGTGCTCCATCCCAACAGCCAGATAATAACACTAATGTGTATCCGCACATTGGGGGGGGGTTACATCCTTTTTATATTAAACTCTCGATCGATAATATTTTGAAAGTTTTACCTTCTTTTCAAACAGACATATCACATTTCAGGAAGCATCCTCGTGTTATTAAAATCAGTGCTAGCCAACTGGTATTTTACAATTGGCATTTCTTTCTGTCTTGTACCTGTCAACATGGTGAATGCTAGAAATGCCACTATACTGACATTTCTTGGCTTTTTATTAATTGTGTGATGTATGCTGACCTAATCAATATATCCTAGTAGTTTTGCACTCATTTCACCTAGCAATGATTGCATTTATATTTTCAGGACAAACCATCTCGATTTGATTTCTATGTCTTTTTAAAGGGATTTTTTTTTACCCTGGGGTCAGTGAAGCAGATGGTGGTTTGTTGCACTGTGTAGGAATATCTCATATATACCATGTGTTCCAAGAAAAGTTTTATAGATTTGTAACATGATTGTCCTTTCTGGAACCATTCCCAGCACATACACATTTATAATTCTAACTTTTTTTCCTTTTTACTAAATGATTCCACCGTTTTTGCCCTCCTTTTTAACTTCACACATTTGCCTTGTTGCTCCATTATAATCCATGTTAGATTTTTTTGGAGTTGAATTGTTGCCTTTTAGTTGAAGCAGAAAATTGAACAACAAATCCTTGAAACTCCATCATTTAGTGGAATTTTTTACTTTAGCTTAAAGGGACAATGTAAACACCACAACCACTGAAACCATTGTAAAGGGACACTATAACCGCCTCTAGTTATGTAACATAGATGTTGCCCATGCAACCTTGCAAGTGAAAATATTCTGAGAAATGGCACTGTTTACATTTTGAGGACTGAGACCGCAATCTTGTAAGTGAATGCATTTAAATTAAACAAATAGATATTCTTTTAATTAGTGTTCCTTTAACGGACATCAAAGCATTATTACAAGGTTGAAAATACCATGATGTGCCAACAGAAATGGCTCTTGAGCAAATTTGGTTAATTTTTACAAGGTGAAATGTTTATTGAATTCCAACTAACATTTGTTTCAATCTCAGTAGCATTGTTCAAATTTGGGTTGATGTTTAATTGGTTTAAAAGGAAAAGTGATAAATGACGGGTCAGAGTGGTCTGGATTCCCGTTATTGCTGCAGTTCTGGATTTATTCATCCCAGGCCACCATACATCTGATTTGATTTAGGATTTTATTAGTTAAAAAAAGCATGTTTTTCCCTTAAGAACACTAGCACTAAGAATGTATTTAATCTTTTATTAATTATGTGTCATTCACATTTCATAACTTTTTTATTTTTTATTAGGTTTTTACTTTGTGAAAATGTATAAATCATTTGCCTGTATTAACTTCCTCCTTGTGATGTGCCTGTGAATGTAAGATCTCTAATGCAGGCATAGCCCTACAGTAAAACTATGCAACTCTTCTGTCTCCCTAATTGACATGTCGGTCAATTTCTCAGCCATCAAGGATTGGAGTGTAGACTTAAAAAAAAAAAAAAAAAACCAGATTATCATGGACTGTATCTCTAATTGTCTCTGTGAATGAGTGATTTATGGCTTGGGGGATAATTTTGCTTTGCCTGGGCAGTGTTTATAAGAGATTATTACAGGATTGGTTAGGGCTCGGAGTGAGGAATATATCTGGGACACTGCAGTTTTCTTTTAGCTCCTGGCATATATTGTGCGCAGAGTCATCACTAATTCTCATGCCTTGAAAGAAAAGCTGTACTAAATATGAAATAAATCCATGTAAATCCCATCTGACATTCTACGGAGCAAGAAAAATTAACTGCACACTTCTAACAGGTGTTCAGACACCACACAACCATTGTGCAGAATCCCACTGTGACTTTAGACAGCTGTTAAGACAGCAGCCTCCGAGAGCCTGTGTTGGACTGTAACAAAACCATCCATCTATCTGTAGGATAATAATTAATCTTAATTTAGAACCCTACTTTTATTTCTATTGGACATAACCCCGGCGGGCATATTTTTTTTTTTTTTCCAAATTAGGCTTTATTTTTCTAAAATGTTTTACTGTTAAATTAGTGGGCAAGTTTTCATTTCTTTCATAATATACAGTTCTTGTACCTTGTAGAGTTCATAGATTATGCAAAATTCTTTTGGTCTCTGTGGCAACTAGGTAGCAGGTGACACATGATTATCACGTGACCTTGGAGATGTTATGTCCACTCGAGCAAACCTAACATTTAGTGAGTAAACACCGACCAACAAGGGTTATTCTGGTATTTGCTGTCTGAGCATTTACCTCCATTTGCGGTATCTTTGTATCAATCTACATGGAAGTAATTTTGTAATTATGATTTATCTTCCTACCCTGGTGCACAGATCCTTGTAAAGTAAGATGTAGCGATGACCCTCCTCTCCTTCTTTCCACTCTTACTCATCCTTTTCTCATCCTCTTGCCTCCACAACGCTCTTTCCTCTTTCCTTCAACCTCTCTACTTGCTGTCTCCCACATATTTCTCACCTTATTTTAAAAAGTGCCTTAAAACCGCTATCTTCAGGAAAGCTTGAGGCCTCCCACCTGCCCCACCTGCTCTAGACTGTAAGCTCGTTTGAGCATTCTTCTACATCCTATTGTTCTTGTAAGTTTTTGTAGTTGTCCTATTTATTGATAAATCTCCCCCTTCCATAATATTGTACAGTGCTACGTAATCTGTTGGCGCTATATAATTGCCAATAATAATAATAGTCTTCCTCACTTCACTTTATTTCTCCTCAAACTATTTTTATTATTACCCCATCTCACACATCAAGAAAAAACAAGGGGGATCTATAAAAGAATTAAGCAGAACAATTGGTGGGAAAAAATGATTTGCCATCTATATCTCACTCAGCAGACTGCGGGATTTCAAATCTCCATCTGATAGAGGCTGGATTCAGAATGTTAATCTTTGAGCAAGACATGTGCGTGATTTACAACTTGTTGGAATGAGGTTGGTATAAGTAACATACACACACACACAAACTTCCTGAGGAGGACAAAAAGAGAAGGTGAAAAACTGTGTAAATAATTTTGTTTCAATAACCTTAAAAGGTTCACCAAACACTTTTAACCTTGCATCCAAGCAATGCCAGTGAATCATAAAAATGTTTCTACTCATTTGCAAGTCATTTATCTGAGCCTGTGAAGACAATAGATCCATTTGCAAAAGAGGTCACAGACAGCGAATGCAGCTTGTGACAGTAACTTGCTGAGGTGTTCCCTGTGTGCATCGTTCCAGACATCCTGACGAATTTAAATGGCGACAAACCTTATTTGGGTTCGCTAATGTTTCTCCTGAATGAATAATGTAGATGTCTACTTTGCTAGTTAAAGATCATAACGCCATATTAAAACAAGGTTGGGTACTTTGCATATGTAAGAGCTCATTTATTCATTTCTTAATAGAAATAATCCAAATCAGAGACTTTGTTTTTTGGGGA
This sequence comes from Pelobates cultripes, assembly GCA_933207985.1. Lineage (NCBI taxonomy): Eukaryota > Metazoa > Chordata > Amphibia > Anura > Pelobatidae > Pelobates > Pelobates cultripes. The sequence continues at coordinate 26,812,716 of OW240915.1, forward strand.
CATAAATATGCTGATTTTCTTTAAATCAATCAACATAATGAGACTTTTCCCAGTCATCAGGCATCGAGATCACAGGTTTGCGCTTGGCATCTGAACCTTTAAGTGTATCCTCCTGACACAGTAATGGTGACAAGAATAAATTATTAAAGTGTGCTTGTCATGTTTAAATGACATGGTGGCATTTTATAGACAATAACATTTCAGCTATACATGCTGAACCAAATGGTGAAAAAAATGTATAGCTCCGGTTTTATTATAAAAAAAAATAAAGCTTGCACCATCTGTGCCATGATTTTACTATATAGATTAACTACAGCCATTTGTAGTGGGTAGGAGACACAACTCCAGACCATAAGGAGTTCTGACTCCTATCTACAACTCTTGGTGGTCTGGCATGGTGGAAGGAGATCTTTGTCCAACTCTTTCCTTGTGACTCACGATACTCCTTTTACCTATAAATACAGCATGCTGACATTTAATAGAAAGGTAGACATGTATTAATATGACTTGAGTGCAAAATAAAATCTGCCGATGACCCCCTGGTGTGGCACCAGTCCTTGGTGACAGTTATTTTATCATTTGTAAGGAAGGGTGGGGGAAGCTATATCTAGGGTACAGGGCTAAAGGGCATGAATCCAGTAATATAATGGACTAAATAGAGGAAAAGCCCTGCCAGTGATTTTATACATTTATTAATATAGAAATGAGAGTAATAGATTTGTTTTTGTCATAATGACTAGTAAAGATTTATTATCCATTCGATTGACTAACATGAGATGCGCATCCATGAAGAGTTCAGTAAATAGGAACAAATGTCTCTAAAAGAGATTGAAAAGAGGAGAAAAGTAGAATTCAAAGGAGATATATTAAATATTAGACAGGAGATATCTTTTATGTAGGCTGCATAAGTAAAAACTTTGGGCACCATAACAACTTCATTAGAATGAAGTTATTATGGTTTGAGGAGGTCTCTGGCATCAGATTACCTTTAGGGGTAAACTGTTCAGGAGCATTTTAACCCCACAGTCCAATATCCAGCACCTTATCTCTCAGCCCACTTGAAAGAGGAGCTCTTGGACACAGGTGCTGCTAATTAGTTGTTGGCTTTACACACTAAGCAAATCAGTAGCTCCCCAGTAATGTAATTGAGTAATGTACCTGTTTTTGTCGAAGATAAAGTTGAAATGTGGCTAAACACCCTGTGTACATCATATAGCCCTACAGCACCTAGATTACTGTGTAGCTGGGTTCGTTTCAGGAACTGGTATATTTCTTGGCTGTATGTCTTTCCACAAATCTCTAAAATATTTTCCAATGAACCTCACAGCCTGTTGTAACACAGATCCCTAGGAACAAAAATTAATATTAAAGACTAAAAGAATAACAGGTCTCATTTTCATCTCTCTATTGAAAAAGCAACATTGTGATCTGTGGACTGCGGTCACGTTGATCGTTCCTCTGTACATCGACTGTCTGTCAACCAGAAAAAAAATTAAGCCTCTTACAAGAGATGAAAGTGAAGACATTGCTAAGCTCTTGTAAGTGGTGATGTCTGTACTTTTCCAAACTTTAGCCTGAAAACGTCCAGTTGGAACACACAGTTTCCAATAACTCGAAGCTTCTGACATAAGAAATCATGATGAGCAGTGAATTAAATTAGAGGATTAAATGTGATAAACCAGATTAAGTGAAACCTTTTAACTCACAGAAAACGGCTTGCCCTTTATATATAGAATGTGTAGAGAAAAACTCATGATTGCATTTCTCTCCTTTTTTTTATGGTATATGTTGAACATACATGGGAATTTTAAAAGATTCCTTGGGAAGATACTTGCTACAAGTGTAGCTTATTGTTGCTGTAGAACCACGAACCCCGGGTATAACCTTTTATCCTGATGATTACTTTTTTTTTTTTTTTTTAATATGTTGCTTTTGGGAACTATTCGAAATTACTGTGCACATAAAAGTTGCTTTTATTTTAGTTGTGATGTTTCTCTAATTAATTATAGACTGTATTTTTTTTAATTTAATTTTTTTTGAAAACCAGTGCTGATTTCTATACATTTCACTTTTTAAATGCAGTTTAAAAATACCTATAAAGTAATAAAATATTAATTATCACAACACTCACAAATACATATATATGTATTGCACTTTGAACGTCAATGAAACACAATGCTAAATATAAAATCAAGAAAAGGATATTTTTGCTTGCCTTTCTTGGTAGATATATCTATCTCAAAATGTGTATATATCACCCAACATTTTAACGTTTCAAACATCAGTGTGTGCGACCTGCAAAAGGGGTTGTTTCAATCTGTACCGAGCGTTGTTGAAGTGCTTGTACAGAGAGCTGCTTGTTTTTGTTTATATGGGCTTTCTCCAGTATTCTAAAGAAGTTGGACACTGGACAAATCACTCAGGATGGTGACATGGAGTTCAAATTTGGATAATCCCACATAATCTAGGAAATTTGAAAGATTGACACGTTTTACAGGAGTGAATTAAAAAAAAATGTAAAAAATTGCTACAAGCAAGAAAATGTAATAATTCTCTATTAATAACCCTTTTTAGTATCTGTGACTAATTTACCTCAAGACAGAGCTGTACATTTAATCATTAACCATCCATATTTTTGACCTCCCCAATTTATTGCCGCAATACATTCGCCAGATCCTGAAAATGTCATGAAAAGGGAATTTCCTAAAGTCAAGTTACAGACTGTGTAATTACCAGCATTACACACATCTTACATTTTAAACATTTATGTGGTTAACCTCTCGTGTTATAATTAGCCCAATCTGACAGCACAGAGGTAAGGCATGCTGAATTCCCTTCCTATAGTGAATAATGAAGTCTCTTTGTTCCTGGAGCACTTTATGAAATACTCTGGGTAATCACTTTCGAATGTTTCTATTCATGGCAATCAAGTAAGTTTACCTTGGTTAGCAATTAACGCTGAAGCTGTTTGGGGATTTAAAATCTCCTGGAAGAGGCCTTCAAACAATTACTGGGGAACTATAAAGTTTAGCTTCTATCGTGTTCTATGACAAATGTCTGCCATGTGAAAAGGTTATCTTACACTCCATATTTATTTTTTGTAAGCTGCAAAGTCTGGCAGATGTAAATACAATACCCTTTGAATATGTGCACCTTGGCCTTGAATTGTAGACAAATTGCATGAGTGACACCAACACCCTTCTTGGAAATTAAATAAATCTTTCTTTTCTCTGAAAGTTTTACTGTGGAAATATTTAAAAAAGAATTATTATTTTTTTTTTTTTAAATATGGCTTTTAAACTCCATTATCCAAAGAGTTTTATGTTTTCTAGAATGTTTGAATGTTGCAGCAAGGTTTTACCTTGATCGTTTGACCATTGCAATGTCCACTTGACCTTTACCTTGTTTTTTGCTATAATTATATCCACCTGACCTTAACCATGTCGCTATGACCATCACAATGTCACCTTGACCTTCACCGTGTACATACCGCAATCTCCTGTTTACTTGTAACCTTCACCTTGTCTATGCTGAAATAAAAGGCTATCCATCTCCGAAGTAGCGAGGGCACACTGTAGTGTTATGATGGCAGATCAGAACCCTTCAGCCCATCTAGTCTGCCCAATTTTCTAAATACTTTCATTAGTCCCTGGCCGTATCTTATAGTTAGGATAGCCTTATGCCTATCCCACGCTTGCTTAAAACCCTTCACTGTGTTATCCTCTACTACTTCAGCTGGAAGGCTATTCCATGCATCCACTACCCTCTCAGTAAAGTAATACTTCCGGATATTATTTTTAAACCTTTGCCCCTCTAATTTAAGACTATTTCCTCTTGTTGTGGTAGTTTTTCTTCTTTTAAATATAGTCTCCTCCTTTACTGTGTTGATTCCCTTTATGTATTTAAATGTTTGTTTCATATCCCCCCTGTCTCGTCTTTCCTCCAAGCTATACATGTTAAGATCCTTTAACCTTTCCTGGTAAGTTTTATCCTGTAATCCATGAACCAGTTTAGTATCCCTCCTCTGAATCCATATCCTTCTGGAGATACAGTCCCCAGTACTGCGTATAATACTCCAAGTGAGGTCTCACACGTGTTTTGTACAGTGGCATGAACACTTCCCTCTTTCTACTGCTAATACAGGGTGCAGCAGAACCGATTAAGCAGTTTTGAGGGGGTTATAAAAGCGCTATGTAATATGTTGGCGCTATACAATTGGCGATAAAAAAGTAACTGAGGTATATAGAGAAAAACTGTTTATTTTCGAATTCAGCAGTAAATACCATTTTATATTCATTAGGTTTTGAAAATAATGTCCTCGAGAAGGCGGCCATTAGCAGCAACACGCTGTTGGAGACGATCTCTGAAGTTTTGTACAATTTGTTCACACATATCGCGGGGTATGGTGTTAATCTGCTCCCTTAGCTCTGGTAGGGTGTGAGGGCGATGTTTGAACACTTTTTCCTTCAGATATCCCCAAAGAAAAAAATCTGATGACAGTCGGCCACCCCACATCTCGCCTCAGAGAGACCAGACGTCCGGGAAACATTTCTTTCAAAACATTGAGTGAATTTTGGGCTATGTGGGCCTGTAGCCCCATCCTGTTGGAACCAGAACTCCCACAATTCCTCCTCTTCAACAATCTCTTCCATTCTGAGCTACAGAAAATTTTCCAACATTGAGATATAACGTTCAGAATTCACGGTCACGCCTTCCTGCTCAAAAAAAGTACTGGCCTATCACTCAGATTTGTGATACGGCACACCACAGCATTTGTTTTGGGGAATGTAGCAGTATTTCATGAATCATTTGGGGGTTATTTTGAGCCCAGTAGCGGAAATTTTGCTTATTCACAGCTCCACGGGGAAGAAAACGTGCCTCGTCGCTACTGAAGAAAGCTGCTGTGGGAGGTCTACTGCTGTCTTTTATGAAAGCATCGAGAGGTTGGAGTACATGCGCGGCAAAATGTTGAGACCATCTGATTGAAATAGCAGAGTTTAACTTGGCTATTGGGGGGCGGTCACTAGACGCATGTTAACCCTGCAATCTAAATTTTGCTGGTCCTGCATAATGGCAATGATTTCAGTTGCATTGTTAAAACAAATAGGGTCATGGCACAAACACCATTTCTTCCCAATCAAGTGGTCTTGGTGAGTATAGTGTTCCTTTAAGGGCATATTACTGGGATTATTAGTGCTGTGGAGCTCTGTAATACTCTCACCCAGCAATATAGAGCTCCTAAAAAAACCAAAAGGCATTATTAACCAGACAATGCGGTTTTATTTCTATTAAAAAATGTGTTTTCCCTAATGTGAAAAATAAGACTTCCACACATATATATTCAGATACACAATATTGGAAAGAAGCCACAAACTGGACAGATTAGTAGGAATCTGTTCAGCAGGAACTACTAAATTAATGTAAAGTGTGAATTTATGGAATGTTAAAATATAGCAGCTCGGATTCTTCAAACGAAGTAATGAATATTCAGTTGTTGCAGTCATGGATATAGGACATCATATGAACATTCACACGTACAACTCATTTTAAGCAACTGCCACTCTTTGGTCATTTAAAGTTCATATTTTCTGAATAAACATTTTGAGTCCTAAAGGATAAAACATTTTAATAAACTCCTTCACAGTAAACTCTTCTGTTTTTTCTTCTAAACTATTTCCTGCCAGAGGGACCCAGCAGCAGAATTGCAAAATTTGTGCTCCTAGATGAGATAGGCAGAATTAGATTAAGCTGCTTACTGTTGACATGTCTATTGATCTGGGTTTGAGCACAACTTCCTGTCTGCAAGCAGTCAGATTGCCGTACACAATAACATTGTGCCCTGGTTTATGTGAAATAGGGGACTCTGCATCAATTACTCCAGGAAAGCAGTGGAATGGAGAGATAAGGTTAAGCTTCTGTTGGAATCCAGGCAAAAAAAAATTACATTTACACCATCAAATGTGACATTATAAAAAATAAAATAAGATTTTTGTCAAACTTTGCAAAAGGTTTTGGAGACACATTGTTTGCGGCCGTTGGCCCTGATTGCCCTGCAAAGCGCTGATTGTGATTAATTTAATTTCGCTGTGTGGTATTTTGTAAACAGATCCCAAACTGAAGGAAAATTGTAAGTGACCTCTCATAAAAGGTATGTAGACACGCATGAAGATTCTAAATGGGCTCCGGTCCCCGCTGACCTTGTGTTTTCTGCAGAAGCCACTGATCACTGTTATCTTTCCTGGCTCCAGTACCTTTCGTAGCTCTGCAGTTCTCGCTATTGGTTCGCTCATGAGTTTGATAATTTGTTTCAATGTAGTATCAACGGTATCCGTCTCCAAGATGAACTGCTTGTTTTTCATGGCCTGTTTCCTGAAAATAAGTTTTAAAATTGTCTTGGTATGTGCTGAGTCAAGTAAGGACTCACAGAGATGTGGGAAACTGTGTCTTAAAAATATCAGACTGGAATATTTTCCTTGCAGACTAAAACTTAATTATGTCTAGCAAGAATATCGAAGGCTCGCTGAGCATCGTGGTCACTGATCACCATAACTCTAGTGCCAATGTTGGCTATTGCTTCCATAACTCCTGGTATCAGGAGGTAGGAATAGGTATGGGGGTGTGGAGTGATGTACAGATGAGTCTAAAAAAGAGCCAGTCATAATTACCAATGAAGATAGTCGCAGTATTGTGAAGCTATCAGTTAATTAGTGTTTATCAGAGCGTCCAGTCTGCTTACAACACTGAAAGCTTTGAAAATATATTTGGCGTCGAGCTACAGAGATGATCTTATTCCAACTTGAATGTCTAAATTTTTCATGTGTGTGAAATTAAGTAATTCGACTTAAAGTTGCTCTATTCTGCTTAAAGTGATTAATAGTAATCTGAATACACTGTATTATACAGTTCTATTAGTGGCCTGCGCATAGAGAGATCTACATTTTAAAAGGTTCTCTCCTTAATATTTTTCATAAACTGCGCCTATAATACCCTCGGTCCTGCAGTCCACATGTTTTAAGCTATTACTCACTCTGACTCTCTCCAGCTATTAATTCCTGCAATCATTCTGCAGTATATCACGATATATAGGGGCTTATTCACTAAACCGTAAATTTGAGTGAAATGTCAGTTTAGCCATTTGCTGACTTGGTAAATTATCCAATGCAGCTATGGTTACAGCTTAGCTGGTCTCTATTTTCCATCAATATTTGCGGTTTTGCTAGGGAACAATGTAAAAGTGACATTATTTGCTTGCTGCCCAAGCTGTACATACATACAGTGCATTGCGAACTGAAAACCGATCCACAACATTTTAGACAAAAGAAGTGATTTGAAATAAATCTGAACTATAGGCAGAGTTAGGGTACTTTAACCCCTTAAGGACCAACCTTCTGTAATAAAAGGGAATCATGACATGTCACACATGTCATGTGTCCTTAAGGGGTTAAACTGAATTTTGGAACCCAGTTTCCAGTTTAGTCAATAAACGCTATAATTTTGTACTCATTGTTGCCTGACAGTCATCGGGCTTGAAGAATGCGTACTCTCCATATTTGCACTTGTTGGCAAAGTGGCAGTCAAGCAGTGAAGTTCTCTTCCTGCTGCTGTCTGTAGAGAGCTCTGTTTTTGTATTTATCAGAACAGGGACCCAGCTAGGTTCTCCTTGACTGATTCCATAGAAGAACAAGTCACTGAGTGACTGTTGGCATCCTGAGCAGCTTACATGCTTGGAATGTATGGCTCAGCATCAGATGACATTAAACTACAGTCTATTTTTGTTTCTTTTTGAGTCCTTTTTATTTTTTACCTTTTCTGCCTCTATTAAACTGTTAATTTAAATATAAGTTTTTAAAGGGATGGTCCATCCATCATAACCACTCTTTTTAGGCCAGCACAATGCTTTAAAATACATATGAAATTGATTTTACAAATGCATAAGCGATTCTACGACTTTAGCAAATAGAGTGACTGTGGGTACCTTGAAGGCCCCTGGCTTATGTTAAACCTCTTATACAGCTTGACTAAGATCTGGCATGTAGTGATTATATTATTAAAATAACCCCTTAAAGGTAAACTCTCCTAACGCTTTAATGTTGATTAGTAGAAGCACATTCTCTTTTCCAGAGTCTGTTAGCATCGTACTAAGCAGTGACCTGTAATGTGTACTCGTACTGCAGGTACACGCACACGGCAGTTCCCCATGTGGCCGCGTTCTCTATGCACAATTGGAAAACCTATTAACTACTTACTGCAGGGCACTGTTCTCACTCCGCACAGCCTCTCTACATTAAATTAGTCTGCTTCGTCTCCTCATCAGTCAATCTGCCTCTGATATGTATGAATTGGAAAAAGATGGTAAGGCAATTGCTGAATCGCAAAAGATAGAAGAGCCCAATTACCAATGGAGATAAAAGATCTTTTGGCAAACTGCACTGAAAAGCCTCAGGAAGCAAGGCTGGTTCGTTCAAATTGTGTTAACCCCTGTGTTGTCAAGAGGTCCATTCATGGCTTACTTGAAAAAAATAGGTGTTAAAGGTGAGAATAAAATGCGTCGGGAATAATCTTTACAAGTATAGTACCTATTGCCAGCAGCCTTTGCAACAACTTTAGTTATAATCAGCCCGCATAACTGAGATCTGATATTCAATGCTGCAAGATTCCTGCCTGGGTTTTCAATTACATTTGTTTTGCATATATTGTTTTTAAATATTTTTGTTTATTAAGCTAGACAATGCAAATACTATACAAGATAAATTTGACGATAAGAATATAGCGTTAGTATCTCGATAACATGTTTAATAGTGTGTTTCATTTTATATTTCATTATAGTGTCGAAATAATTATATAACTCTGTAAAAGCAATCTTATCTCCAAAATAATCAGATTTATGGTGTCCGCTATCTGGATATGGGGTTGCCATTTCACCAATTGTTATGTCCAGAAGTCCAAACAGCTGGGAGGTTCTCAGTAGGAATGCTAGGGCTGTAGCTGGTATCTGTACTCTTTGTATCAGTAACGGTGTACTTCTATGAGTGGGAACATGTTGGACTGACATTAACCTGTTCTCCCACAGACAGACGTGGCTGGCCTTCGTGTGTCTATTGCATGTGACACCTTCCCACATTTCCTGTGATTCTCAGCTTAGCCATTAATCAATTAATTCTTAATTATTTAAAGATACAGATGCTTGTGAAATGCATTTTCCTTGATATCCAGATAATTATGGGAATTGTTTTTTAAATTCTTATTATATACCACCCTATACTTTCCAATTGTTAATGACATAGCTTTCCTAGATGTCTTTCATTAGCCCTTGTTACTGGTCTTTTCCTACCCCTTTAGATATCTATCCCAAGCACCCAATGTTTCTCTCCTTGCCCTTACTGGATTTATCCCTAGTCCTCACTGAATCCCTCGTCTGCAGTGTGTCTTTCCCCATAACAATTGTTGTTATTCGAAGACTCTGGTGTCTCTCTTCCAGAGCCCCTAAGTAATTTGCTATACAAAGTGACTTCTTTTTCAGTCTGTAGATCCTTGTCCTCTTACCACTTTCACTTTTTAAACATTTCTTGGAAAGAACATTACATTGCGTGACTGTGCCCCATTTTTAATGCATCATTTAATGCACCATTTTTAATGCATCATAATGCACTAAATATGTGAAAAATGAGTGCTCCGCTGACCCTCTCTGCCAATTAAAGAGCAGTGGGATCGGCTTCTACTGAGGAAATGGTTTAGCTGCCATCGTGGGTCCATCGGTAAAATGGTTTGTTCCATTAGCGGGTAAAAGTGCTAGAGTATTCCGGCCATCATAACCTCTACAGCGGCTGTAATGGTTCTGTTGGTTTTGAATAACCCTTTAAAAATCCCACTGTTGCTAGTCCAAAGGTCAGCACAGAATAAAAGAGAAACACCGTAGGTCACACATGAAGAAGGACCCTTACTAACGAACATACATCTCACTAAAACATTTTAACTAAATGGGTAAGGCTGCAAATTTTTAAGTAATGATAGATTAATATATTCAATAATATATAAAATGTTTTTTTTAATTGTAGTTCCTCTTTAAACAAACTTAGAATCATTGTATGTTCCATGAATAAAACTAAACAAAAAAATCACAAAATTTCAGATATCTGCAATTTAAAAAGGATTTTTAATTTTTATTATTCCAACCTGTTCCACAGTGTGGCACTAAAGATGCTAATGATTTCTGTATTTTTAAGCACAGCGCAAATTTGGCGTTCATGTCTCCTACAGATAGCATGCATTAGCCTTTGATCAATGTAATGCTTTCGAGTGGATTTATCCAGCATTTCTGCAAATGGTGGACAGCTTAATACAGTGACATGATGGCTATAGGGTTTATAGGGTTAGGTATGAGAAGAATTCTTAAATAGCATACTGTTTAATTTTTTTTTTCTTGCACATTTTCCCAGCCTCACCCCCCTCCTCTTAATTTATACCATGTTGCTGTAATGTGCAAGTGCTGAGTCTCTCATTGTGTCATATTGCAGCTGTCCTGCCCATTTCTAAATCTGCTGCTCTGTCGAAACTGTCACCCATCTGAAAGAAATGTAAAACTAACATTCTTTTGGTTTTACCAGGGATTGTTCATGTGGGAAATAAATCCGCATTTACACAAGCAAGGAATTTGAACCCAAAACTCAAAACCTTTTTTATCCACATTGTGCAATTTCTGCTCGCTATCTGCTGTTTTATAGAGGTCACGCACGGGGACCTTAGCACATGCAGATAAAGATGGAAGCACAGACTCGCATCAATCTCTTCTGACAACACAAGGATAAAAAAAAAAATTAAAGTGGAGGGATTATAAAATGCCTTCATTATGTGCTATTACAATATGTTCGGATCATTTTCAGCAGATTTCTGTTTGATGTATATCCTTTCGAGAGTTAGTGGTATGAACATGTCACGGATACAGCTGTTTGCCAATATGACAGCCAACGGACACAAATCTAGGGTTTTCTGGTTTATAAAAGGTTTCTTGTTGGTAATGCCCTTAAATGCCACTATTCTGTCCCTAATAACCTCTTTTACCACTGCCTCGTCCCCAGTGCTCTTCGTTGCCAAACCTTTACTCTCCATACCCCTTTTATCTCTTAAAAAATATATTGTAATACTACTTGAAACCAAGTACATTAAACATACAGTATCTCACAAAAGTGAGTACACCCTTCACATTTTTGTAAATATTTTATTATTGCTTTTCATGTGACAACACTGAAGAAATGACACTCTGTTACAATGTAAAGTAGTAAGTGTATATCCTGTATAACAGTGTACATTTGCTGTCCCCTCATAATAACTCCACACACAGCCATTAATGTCTAAACCGTTGGCAACAAAAGTGAGTACAGCCCTAAGTGGAAATGTCCAAATTGGGCCCAAAGTGTCAATATTTTGTGTGGCCACCATTATTTTACAGCACTGCCTTAACCCTGATGGGCATGGAGTTCACCAGAGCTTCCCAGGTTGCCATTGGAGTCCTCTTCCACTCCTCCATGACATCACAGGGCTGGTGCATGTTAGAGATCTTGCACTCCCCCACCTTCGGTTTGAGGATGCCCAACAGATGCTCAATAGGGTTTAGGTCATGCTTGGCCAGTCCATCACCTTTACTTTCAGCTTGTTTAGCAAGGCAGTGGTAGTCTTGGAGGTGTGTTTGGGGTGCATGTGCACTCTTCTTTAGTCGACCACGGCGATACCTGTTCTGAGTGGAACTTGTCCTGTGAAAACCACTATATGGTCTTGCCCACCGTGTTGCACCTCAGTTTCAGGGTCATGGCAATCTTTTTATAGCCTAGGCCATCTTTATGTAGAGCAACAATTCTATTTTTCAGATCCTCAGAGAGTTCTTTGCCATGAGGTCCCATGTTGAACTTCCAGTGACCAGTGTGAGAGCGATAACACCATTTTAACACCCCTTCTCCCTATTCACACCTGAGACCTTGTAACACTGAGTCACATGATACCTGGGAGGAGAAATGGCTAATTGGGCCCAATTTAGTACACTTAGAGTGTACTAACTTTTGTTGCCAACGGTTTAGACATTTATTGCTGTGAGTTATTTTGAGGGGACAGCAAATTTACACTGTTATAGTAAGTGTACATCCTCTATTTTACATTGTAGCAGAGTGTCATTTCTTCAGTGTTGTCACATGAAAAGATATAAAATATTTACAAAAATGTGAGGGGTGTACTTTTGTGAGATACTATATATGTGCAATGCAGTCTCCTTGTATGTTCTCAAATTCATTGATTTTGAAATGAGCAATCACAGAGTTGATAAAGTACAGACTGACTGCTTGAATTTGAGGCGATTTACCACTGTGAATCATCAAGAAATTACAGTCTGTTTTGTACATAGTTTCTTTCTTTTAGGGTAAAATATGCAATTGCACAAATGGAGAAAATCGACAGCCAATTGTCACATTTAGTAAATGCTGTCCAAACTTTTCAGTTTGAGATCAAACCGTTACAGCCAAATGCTTAATGTTGAGGGAAGGTAATTTAGCACAATAAGCAGTTATTTTAAAATGTACCCTGAGACTAATGTAAATTTGTCAAGGCAATTATAATGATTGAATAGTAGCCTAAGGAGCGTATCATCACAACTCTTCCCTTTTATTTTAAAAATGTACCCTAATAACTTGTGATAGCTGTGAAATGATATTTTCCTTTATATATATTTTGACCACTGTTTGTTTAGTTTTTTTGTGAATTGTAATTATCCCACGGTATAAACATCTTCGGTGCTTGAAAAATTTACTGAACACTAACCTCAGCTTCACGGTTCTTATTTTGCAGTCTAATCACTATTTTTGAAAAGCAGAAAAATATGGAAACAGAAATCCAGTAGAAGAGCTACAACTAGTATCACGATCATCCAGCCGTAAAGTGATACTATAGTTCTAGGAATACAGAGTTGTATTCCTAGCACTATAGCTCCCTCTGGTCCCCCTCCAGTAGGTAAAGGGTTTAAAACATGTTATTTACTTGCCCAAAATTAACACTGGGTTGCCGTACCATTTCCTCTGATGTCATCCGAAGGGAGGGCTAATGCGCATGCGCGGCAAGATAATTATGCCCTCCCCATAGGAAAGGATTGCATCAATGCTTTCATATGGGGATTTAACTGACTCTGGATGCCCTCATGCAGAGCAAACTTTGCCTAGCCACCAGGAAGCGCCTATAGTGGCTCTCTAGTAGACAGCCACTAGAGGCTGTCTTACTGCTGCAATGTAAACATTGCAGTTTCTATAAAACTGCAATGATTTACAGTGCAGGAGTAATTGTGACAGAGACACTGCACTCAAACCACTTCAATGAGCTGTGTCCCTTTAAGCAGAGGGTAATTCCAAATTAGGTGTTTCTAGATGACCGAACACTTCTGAGATTATTCAGGATTGTTGATAATTGGCCAGAGAAATGCACAATTTGGGACAAAATAGCTAATCTGGAAAGATTCCTTTGTTGGAGAGTCATTCCCACTCTGCTATTCTAGTCCAAACTTTCAAAATTACTGCTTTAATGAATAACATTAATTATGTATTTTAATATACGACCGCACTCCCTCTAGAATATAAGGTCATTTGAGAGGGGCCCTCAGTACCTCAGTACCAGCTCGTATTTTTGCAATTATACGTATGTTAATCCATCTATTGTACTGACCAAGTAATTTGTTGATGCAATGTAAATAATATGAATAAGTGATTGCACATATATTGCCCTAATATATATATATATATATATATATATATATATATATATATATATATATATATATATATATATATACATACATACATACAATTCGTTGGGAGTTTTGCACGCCAGCTCTCCTTTCAATTTTAGCCCGGTGCTCAGGTACACATAGACCTAACATCCAAATAGAACGCTAGCACTCAAGGACTTCAATATCAAAAATAAAGAATTTTAATCCAACTTGTCAAATGGTCAACGTTTCAGTGCACAATTGTGAATTTTCCTCAGGACATAAAGATGTGTGTTTGTGTGTGTGTGTGTGTGTATATACACACAGCGAGTTTGGGAATTGTTGTACTGCAAGTACTTATTTAATGGTTTTGTTAACCCTTTGAGTGCTTTAGAGATGCACTGCTTACCTATAGGATGTTAAGAGATAACCCATTTAGGAGACACATACCATTCACTAGGCTTCCTTGAACCTCGGTATTAACATAGTGGGAAGTACAGGAAACAATGTGCATTCAGTTAAGACCATTTGTGGTGATGATATAGTATCCATGGGATGCTTAAACCATGGCATATGTCTTTTCCTTACGAAAACATCTACTCACAGATGGCAGCATTTACTTTTCATTTTACTCATTTCCGAAGTTTGGCTTTGATCGGACACCTATCTCAATATACGAGGGGCACCTAGGCAGAGGGGACACGTTGGTTGCATATCACGTTACTATGGTCTTCTCTAGATCTCTTCCCGTCTGTCGTCCCAAGTGGGATATTCATGAAAAGCACAATCTTTTTCATTTGATCTTTTGTATTTCACAGTTACACAGGCTAATGATATACCCCCCAAGTAATCAGAATGTTAGTGTAATTTTTTTTATTTTTTTTTTATTAGATTGTGATACTCTATAGAAGTCATATCTTATTTTCTATAAAATATGGGAAGAGAAAACTTTGCAAACTGCTGGGGTATGGAAGGTTTTCACTTTGCTGATCTTTGTGATGGGTCCTGCAAGATTTTATAGTAATTGATGATATTGCAATAGTTGAGTCTGGTAGTGCAAATAATTATTAATCAATACGCACTCAACCCTTGCTTTGGAAGATAATTTTAACGCATGATTTATTCTGAACATTTCAATTAAACTACCTTTACAAGGGAGAAATCAATTGGTTAGTGAGCCGAAGCACTTTAATTATCTAAAGAGCTGAATATTTTTTGCTGTTTTTAACTTGTAACTTATTGTCCCAAACCCAATCTATCGCTTACTTATTTTTACTTCATTAAACAGGCTGGAAAAAATGCATATTTTTGTTTATATATATTGACTTCTTTACTTTGTAATGTTTTTGTTAATGTTATCGAATGATCAGATACGCTTAAATGTTTATTTAATAGCAAATATTAGCGTAGCAGCGTTTTGTATACATTAATCCTGTTGATTTTACTACTTTTTAATTTTCTCTTTCTTTTGTGTTGACGTTTTTGGACATTAATCTCCCTAAACCTATTAGAAGGTTTAATAAACTTAGTTTGAGAATAAAATGACATGTAGCTAAAAATTAGTTTTAAGCCATTCGTCCAAATAAAATTACCTGGTAATCACTGAGCTAATAGATTCAGAAAATTCAGTATGTTTGTTAATAAATGACCGTTTCATTTGTAAATGGCAAAATAGTCAGAATCATTCGCACAATTTAGCCATTTTATTAACTAATTCTGTCTTCTGTAAAACGAACCACTGGCATTTATGAACGAACTGACTGGGTTTTCAGAATCAACTCGTTTAACAATTGCCAGGAATGGAGTTTTATTCATATTTTTGAATTTGGCTTAAAATAACCTTTTGCACATGTCTAGTAGCTATAGACAAAAATACAATTTTATTAGATGTGTAACCTCTTTATTTTGGAGTGCAGCCTCACTGGCTTTATATGCATTAAGTGTCTTGTTTCTGTATGGATTAGGGAGAGTTGACATTTTACTGATTCAACCCAAAACTCTTTCTCTGGTTGCTAACCACAGCTGTCATTTCTTATTGACTAAATCTTGCCATAATGCGGTCAGCCTGTACAACTCTCAGGCAGCAATGAGTGCAAATCCAATGTAACATGATTTTAACTTTCTATTTTATTCAGCAAAACTTTGTTTAAGCTCCTTCTACTGCCAACATTTTCCAAAGATCATGCTCCCCATATGAAAAGGTAGTCCCTTCTTTTTATTATGTATAACTAAAAAGCTATGTGGAATTTCTAATAAATAAAAACAAGGAGAAATATTGGGACAAAAAAGGATTAATAACAAAACCTACAAAGTGACAGAGCAGCTGTCCGATGTAAGCAAATTGTGCGCCCTTACTTACTAGACACAATATTTTCAAAAGCTAATCATGGCAGGAGAATGTGATACATAAGAAAATAATATAACCAAAAAAAAGGTTGTTGTTTTTTGGTAAGAATGGAGCGTAAATGTGGTGGCGAAAAAGAGGACTTGATCTTGGCAGCAGGAGGCGGTCAATAGGGATTAGGAGAGACATAACAAAGAGAATAGACAGCATTGACCTTGATAGAGGTTTATCAAATGCCCGTAACCCCAAAAGAATGGCAAAAAGTGTTTGCAAATATAACCAGAATGGCAAAATTCAGGCTAAAGAAAAATTATCCAACTCTGCTATGGATAACAACTTTGCTATTTTAGTCTAAATTTCACCATTCTGGTTTCATTCGCCAAAGTTCATTGTTTTATGATTAGCCCTGAACCTTCCTTCACGATGATCAGCAACAATCTAATCTAAGTAGATTTGATTCCCACCTCATTGATTGACTCACAGGTTGTCACCATTCTCACTTGTGGATATTGTCTCACTGGCTTTTGATTCTTGAAATCTGATATATGATAGATAATAGTATAGAAAATGCCTTAATACATGTGTTGGATTACTTTAAATGCTTGCATCATTGCATTTTTTTTCTTCCTTTTAATTATTTATATCGCTTTTTAAATCTGACTCTTTATGCTGGTCTGTTGTTTCCAAGGTACAAACATCTCGATACCTAGTTTCCATGACAATGCTAAACTCACCCGTTAAGATCAGTGAAAATTTGTTGGCGCTATAAATATAAATTCTATGAAATCCAAGGTAACGGTGTGTTAGGTCCGTTTCAACTTTTCTATGACAGTCATACAGAACTCAAGAAGTTGAGGAGAGTTATAATTTACTTTAGAGAGGCCAGAAACATGACCCTAATTGTGTAAGAAGCCCTTTTTTACAGACCATGCAATCCAGTCTCACCCCATTAAAGATAGTTCTGTCAATTTCTATATGTATCCTTATTTTTTTTTCCTATTTGTTTAAGGGTCTTGTACACACAGGTGTCTATGGAACATTTTCCAAAAAGGCAGGGTACAAAGCCATTATCAAACCAATCTCCAACACCATTTAAATTAAAGGAAGGTTCATGTCTGGCAGCTCACTTACTTTTCTTTTGCTGCAGAGACTCTTGTTCATACAGAACGTATCACCGTATCTTCTCCAATGTGTTTGTTAACTGTGTCTATGTAATGAAGGCTGGATGCATTTATATTCCACAATGCATATATTTTTATAATTTCACTATTAAACTGGTGTAATTTCTTAATTGAGGCTGCCCAGTGCGTGGCATTTAAACGCCAATAACTGTAAACATTACGCTGTCTCAGAGAGCTGGGGAGGAAAATTGAGGCCCTCAGCCAGTATGTTATAAACAGAATTGTCCAACGTAAAATAAACACAGCACTTTATCCAACAACTGTGTTTATTTTATCAAGGGTTTCCACTTCCTTATTATACTAAAGATTTTTAATGAAATCGTTTTGTACAAGGGTGTAGGGAAAAGAAGGCAGAGGAATCGTTTAAGTCTACTCATTATCACCCAACTGCAGCACGTAGATATTTCTTTACAATGTGCTGCGGGCTCTTCTGAACGACCCAGTATAGAGGCAGTAAAAAGGCAGGAAACTGATATAAAAGGAGGATATTGTTTCTTTCCTCAAAGTTTAGAACAAAGTAAAGCTGTCTACAATAATCACTTAACAGAACTTCCATGCAGCCTCCTCCATGACAGAGGTGGGTTCATCAGAACACAGGAAAATCCACTTGGTGCTTAAGGTCAAGCAGCCGGAGTTCTGGCTTTTATCCCAGCGAGACAGCACTTTTCCTCACAATCCCTTCCCTGCTGTCTTCATAGACTGGGATTCATACATTCCTAGATCAAAAACATCTGCGTTTTACATCCATTAAATGGCCGAGGAAGAAGGATGAGGCCAAGAGGTATCATGTTTTCCAAATCCCACACTCTCCTGTTTTGCTGACCCTTTCATATTGTCACCAAATAACACTTGAGCCAGAAGCAACTCTTCCATGATTTTCTGTCACTTTACCGGCTACTGCAGATTATCCTGAGATCATGAGCTTACCGTTAGACCCTTATTTGCAGTAAATCCATTTTCGTGCGTGCACGCTACTCCTGCTTTTAAAATATTACCAAGTCTTCCAAGATGATCAAGAACATATCGTGGAAGATACATCTCTTAATGCATTTAAAAGCAAAATTTTAAAAAAAAGGCCCAAAATAAAATAAACCTCAGTGGCGAACACTAAATTGAAGTACTTGAAATTAAAGAAAGGAGAAAAGAATTTAAAAAAAATAATGAATGCAAAGTGGATACCTAATGAAATAAAAAGAATATTAAAAATAAATTTGTGTAACAGTGCAATGCAAGAGAACGAAAACTTTATAAAATAAACACTCATCAGCTCTACTTTGACAATGCTTTCAGTGGCTAGCCACGATACACAATTTCCTGGGGATCCATGAGTCACAATGACTGCAAATTGAATTATAAAAACTTGTGACGACTAGACAAATTTGTTGCAAAACGCAGCAGAGTAGTAGAAACATCTGAATAGAGACAGAAATTGGGTAAATCTAGTACATTAAGGGTGAATCCAAGCACTGCGTTTTGATGAAGGTCTGCAAGAGCTAAAACATAGTCTTTGCTCTTTTAGTGGTGATAACAAAATTTTAGGATTGCCGTGGTTTTTCTATCGGCTTAGTATCATTGTATTAAAACACAGAGAAAATTTTACCTCCTTGTTTAGTGAACAAGACCTAAAATTTGAGTTGCAACAAAAGTTAATTGAAAAATAACTTGAGCAGCATTGCCCTTATCATACACACAGTTCATCCTGTTTATACGCAAGTCCTGAGTGAATTTTGCAGTGTTTGAAGATGAGTTATAAAAGGATAATAATTGAAATTGAGCCAAATGGCGATCTGATGAAGAACACTCGCTATTAAGGACTGATTTATTCACACAAAGGTAGAACATGTATGGCGATAAATAGTCTGTATGACGATAAATAGCAGAGCTTTCAGGACAATCAGGAGATCTTAAACCTATATTGCTTTGGATTTGCGTCACTATTTTGGCCCTTTTAATACTCTAAATGCATGGGTAATTTGTCAAGATTATTTTAGACTCTTGCCTCAAAGAAATTGTTCTGTCTTTTTAATTATTCTCTCCCAGGGACATAAAATATTTAAACACAAATTGAAATTTCAGTGAGTTTTTACTTACTTTACATCATTTGGAACGCCGATCTGATGATCTTAGCAAAGAAGCTCCGCCTCCTTTACTGAGATCATCCATCTTGATGATGTCCAAAGCAATGGTTTCCCTTAGGAAGGCATTGGGAAGCTAGTATGCATGTGTGGAAAAACGCTGTGCTGTGCCAATCAAATGGTTGAAATAGCAGAGATTAACGTTAACATAAAGAACAATTGACATTTTGTGTGATTTCTAGAGAAAGTGCAATGTATGAAATTAAAGTATTTTTGAATTCCTCATGTAACAGTAGCTGATACTATTTCTGCCGAAGCGCTTATATTGGCTGTCAATGTGGGCAATTAAACCCTGTAATGTAAATATTGCTGTTCCTGCAGAATGGCAGTGTTTTCAGTTGCAGGGTTAAAACTACAGGGCATTGCACCCAGACACTTCACAGTGTCCTTTTAAGTAACCCTACTTTAAGTACTCTGCAATAGTGTTAACTTACTCTACTTATTCCAGGTACCATAAAATATGTGAATAAAAAAAAATATATATATAAAACTTTGAGTGATTTAATATAAAACCTAAATAACATAGCTGAGAAGAGTTGACTATTCTCTTTTCAAGGTTGTAATTTACAATCTGAAGTGGTGATCAGAACTTTACTATTGTATCCTTATTTGCCTCAACCTAATTATTAGCGTTGCCCTGTGTTGCGTGCTGGTTTCCATAGCTTTAGTTATCAGTTGCTGGAGATGATGTCCTCCTGTGTCTGATGCCTGCAGTGCACCCACCAGTATCATTTACTTTCTGTGTTACTTTAACATCTAAATGAAAATGCAACATTCCAACCCAATCTATTGCTGTTCCCATTGTGGTACTTGCCCCCCAGCCATCCATTCACTTCCATCTGCTGTACTTTGTTCCCACTGGTTTCTCAAACTGCCAAGGCTTGATTTATTGACAGTATTGGGGACTGGATAAAATTCCCTCTGGGCTTGCATCTGTCTTAAGGGCCAGCAGCTGGGACATCCTGGGATGGACAATGGGAGATACAGCAATGTGTCCCTTATCAGAAAAATCAATGGAGATGTGTATTCGTCTGGAGGAACATTAACTTTCCTGTTACTTAACTTTTGTGTTTCTACTTCTATTGACATGCTGTGCCTGGTCCGTGCAGCATGTAAAGAATGAAATAACCTTTTAAGGAAAGAGTTAACCTTTTTTTGTATGTGTGTGTGTGTCTGTGTTTCCATTTTCTAGAGAAAGTTCCATGTTTTAAATTATTTTTCGAATCCTGTAGCTGTTACTGTTATTTATGGATGTCAAAAGGATTTTATTTACTAAAACTGGGAATTGCGGAGAATTGACAAGGAAATTGCACAATTTAGACCTGGATAGCTGAGCAGGAATGATGGTGCTGATGGAAAATGTTTTCCACTTCAGCGGCTTTGGCCTAAAAACTTGCAATTTGTCAGTCAATTCTTCATAATTCCTATTTCAGTGAATAAGCCATCCAAAGGTAATCAATGCTTGCAAAACCCCCGCCATAGCTGACACATTATCAATGTACTAGACCAGAGCATCATGGGGAATTTATTCATTTCTATCAGAGGCCCCGGGGGGGGGGAGAAAGGGGTTTGTTTTGTATATTTTGTGATCTCAGAAAGTAGTTTTATTAATAAAAATGTATAGTAAAAATTATATTTGGATAAAAAAATTAAATAAAAATGCAACCTGCCTAATAGTTGGTCTGGTGTGCTGGTCTCAATTAAATTACTTATATAGCACAAACCTATTTTTGCAGCGCTGTACAACAGAAAGCAAGCATGCTCTTCTAGCTGTGTGGAATCACAGTCCATCACCTTCCCATCACATGTTATCAGTTACCTCTTGTCTCATCTCCCCATTTTAACCTTTAGATTGTAAGCTCATGGGCAGGGTCCTCTACCTCTTGTATTTATCTGTTTACACTGTATTATATTTTCCCAATTGTGTAGTGCTACGGAATATGTTGGCGATTTATAAATGCCAGTAATAAATAAAAGACAAACTTTTAATACGTACAGCAAAGTAGGTGAACAGGACCCTGCCCACTGGAGCTCACAATCTAAAGGTTTCAGAAAGTATTCCAATGTGAACAGTGACCCTTTTATGCTCCGTATGTTCACCTGAATCACAGTTTCCCCCTATTTCTATCCAGTGAGGAGGCTTCGGGCCTGGATCTTATTAGCCGATTGCAGTGCCTGGTAATTAGCTAAGTGGTGACTAATTCTGTGTTCTACTTTCTCAGTTATAAAGGAATTCCCTTGAAATGTACAAAGAGAGCATTCCTTGTGCCTGTGTGTGCCCAGTGACAGGCTAATCAGGAAGAGTGATGAGGCTAACAAAACTGGGTCTTGGGTGCATTCCTCAAATTTCACTGGTTGTAAAACGATGTTCCTCTTTCCAAACGACCACTGAGGGAGCCAGGAAGTGAAATTTGGTCTGGATAGTAAAAACGAACCTGTAACAGAGAACTGACCTCAATTCTAGCTTCAAAATAACCACACTGCTGCAGATCTTACATCAAAGGAGGTCTTCCTATTAGCAGCTATTAAGGCAATCTTTGTAAGCAGACTCTATTCCCGTCTGTTTTTAATTTGTTGTGATTTATTACACGGAGGTGGGTGTGAAATGGACAACAAATCACTGTGACAGAATGTGGAAATGAATTCTATCAACTGAATAAAGTGAGGGCCGCTGGGACTGGCATCACTTTTAATTCCTTCCACATTTAACACCGAGAGCTCGACTGCGGAAATAGAAAGAAAATGATATATCTGCCAAACGGCTGGTTTACAATGTCTAAATTGATATCTTGCCTATTAATCTTGTTTTCTGCATGTATAAAGAGAAAACCCACAATTCATATCCAGCGAATGAACTCATTACGATCTGCTGTGTAATAATGGAGGCTACGGGAGAGAGCAGAGTTCAGTTGGCGTTCACAACAGTACGCTCAGAGCCAGCGTTTCAGCTGATAAAATTCTAGAAAGACATTGCGTTGCCAGTAGCTGCTAGCCCATCAGTATTTGATAATACACAGCCCAAGGGTCTCCTTCAACCTGTTTCATTAACATTCCCTATATTTGGCATCTCCGGGGTGCATAACATGGTGAAAAGCATCATGGGAAATGTAGTTTACAAAAGCAATTACTGCGATAGGTTATTCACTAGGGATGGAAGAGTGCAAATTACCTTCTTAGATGACATTTTTATCCATCTTTAAGTTTTAGTCCTCTTTATATCATTCTTCTATTGCAGGAAACTTTCGAATCAGAGTAGAAACGGTGTGCCCATTGTAGGAAGACCACCACTAGAGTTAAACTCTGTTTTAGATCACATGACTCGCCTAGAGCAGAATGTGATTGGTGAGGTGCAATGTTTTGCCAGGCTTGTCAATGTTTCCCTGTGCAGAAGGATTGGATTGGCTGAGATCCTCAGTCTTCATGATCTTAGTAAGGGTAGCAGAGCATCCTCCGGAAGACCAACACGAGATGTTAGGTCAGTAAATCTTGCCTTTTAAACGCCTGCAGGGGGAGTCATCTACTTTGGTAAATGAACACTGTACTGTTAGAAATACATGTTTTGTATTATTAACGCTATAGTGCATGTGCATATGGTTTGCTATTCTTAGAAACCTTCAAATTGATCCCAATAGAGAGGCCCGTGCTTGGTCGTCAGACGTCCCATCATGAAAGGTTAACCTAGCATCATGAAAGTCCCACCAGCTGGAAACCTTTCCATTGCCAGCTGAAATCCAGAGTCTGTGATCTATTATACACATGAAAGTGTCAAAAGATTATCACACATTGATATAATCTTTATGAAAAGCACTTCTTTCTGTTCTCCAAACTGGCAGATGTTTATAAATTACATTTCACACAAATTCAGTTAAAATATAATGGGGGATATTTTCATACTATCCAGAAATCACCATCCATTATTTATTTATTTTTTAATAGTCTGCCCAAGGTCAACACTCAACACTGTCTTTCCATATCTTTAGTATGATGTCTGCAGAAAACGTAAAGAGATCCTTGTGGAAACCTTTTTGAATGTTCAGTCATTTACCTCCCATCCTTTTTAAAAAATTAAGTACATGACATACACGTGTTAATGATTAGTTTGTCATTTCAAATTTCTACGGAATGTGTCTAAAAGTGATTTGAAGGTCAGGAGAAAAACACTTGTGTGATTGTTGAATTGGGGGGCGAAAGGTTTTTGGACTAATTTGCATTTTTGGACACAGAAGAAAGGATTTGGAAATTGAATTCTACTTTTTTTTTTTATTCTTTTGTTTTTCTTACTTGTGAAATTTCCTGTCCTCAAATCGTCTTATAATTGTTTTTATCAAGCACTTAAACATTGCAATAGGATCCCAGCTGGGTGCTCTCTCACCTACTTCCCAACCAAAAAGAACTTAATACCTTTGTTCAACTTGGTATTTTCATTTAATTCTTCTTTAATTTACAACGTTTTGCCCTCTGTTTAGAGTGACCCAATAAGATGCAAATTGCATAGTTGTCTGAAGTTCGCTTTCATGTAAATATAGGCATGATCTGTAGTCAATGCCGATGGAAGTGACAGCATGTTGTATAGATTAAAATATGCTAACCTGACATTTTATCCACATAAAACATGCCACCCTAAACTGGATAAGAGGGGCTGTGTAGTCGCTCACAGCGACCTTGCCTGCAATCTTTATCGCTGTGACAGTATAGCCAAGGAACATCTTAATAACTTTTCGTCTAAACATTTGCTCGCAATTTTGCTAGCATATTGTAGAGATAAAATCTAATTTTCTTTAATATTGACACTGTCACGTTAGGCACGGCAGATAAACGTATAAATCTATTTCTTAGCCCTTATCCTGCCAATGCATATTACTGTCACTTTTATTTCTATAGAGTTTTGCTATATATTGATGCACACTGTACATTACTGTAATTAATATTCCTGGGGCTCTCTGATGCACCATGCTGCTATATGAAGGTGTGTGGGTTGTTGTTGCTGCTGAATACAACAATAAACCCCGTAAAATGTACATGCACAAACAAAAATTAGAAACGAACAACACCTGGATAGAAAAGTGGGACACCGGGGTTATAATTAACAATGGTGAAAAATGTGGATTTATTATCTAAATCTTAAACTTTTATGACTGGATATGTGCCTTCCTCAATAATAAGAGTGTTGGTTAAGTCCTGAGTGTCTATATATCGCCAGCAGAACTCCACGTTCACGTCTGTCTTGCCCTGCAGTTTGGTGCAAATAGTTAACATATTTCTCAAGTACTAGGGAATCTTCAGCGTAATGTGTACAAGGGATACCTGGTGAGAATTTGCAAAAAGGTTGCACACAGGGAGATGTAGTTGAGCATGATTAGTGTGATCATGTAACCGATATCACTGGTTGATAGAATATGCTCATTTGCAGGCGATTGGTGCAATTTTCTACTCTTGTATGTGATAAAGCATGTGTGCTGGAGATATTGATTCCCAGGGTTATCAATACAGCTCTTTGTAGGGGAGCCGTTTTCCAGAGCGTCTTCCAGCAGGTTATAAGTAAACAATAGGACTGAATGGAAGAAATGTCTCTGTGATTCTTTTTAAAGCTCTGCAATCAATCTGGGATTGATCTGCTGCCTTTAATTCAGTGCTATTTTTAATGGTGGTTGTAAAGTTAAATTTCACGTAGCCGTCATTAATACGATTGTGGCCTGACAGGTAATACAAATGGTGAGGGTCCATTTACAAAGGTCCTGATCAAGCTTTTTGTTGCATAACTATTTCATTTGCTGCCCTGACTCATGTGAACCACATGCTTTATAAAGTTAAAATGTTCTTGTAACTTAATTGCTGCACTCTCTCTCATATAAGTTAGTTTTGCCATAATATTGGAGAAAATCATATGTAGCATATATATTAACCCCTTCAGGACGGAGTCAATAGTACACGTTCTGATCAAAACAAAACTTAAACAAAAACTGGAATTTGCGCTATATGTCTGTTCACCCGTAATTCTCCGCTGTCACATTAAGTTCCCTCACACTTATTATATATCATTTTGTTCAGGAGAAACAGGGCTTTAATTTATCATTAACTATTCATATATGGAACATAATTTATCATGAATAAAATTAAAAAAAAATGTGAGAAAATAAGATTTTTTTAAAATAATTTGTATTTCCGTCTGACATTTTAGCTGTGAATGTCATAATACTGTTAGGTTTTACTGCAAAGAAATGCACATATTTGTAATCAGCGATGTCTCACGAGTACAACAGTAACCCCCCATTAACAGGTTTTATGGTGTTTTGGAAAGTTACAGGGTCAAATATAGAACGTTCCATTTTTACATTGAAATTTGCCAGATTAGTAATGTTACCTTTGAGACGGTGTGGTAGCCCAGGAATGAGAATTACCCCCATAATGGCATACCATTTGAAAAAGGAGACAACCCAAGTGAAAGTGGGGTATGTTTAGTCTTTTTTAGTAGCCACTTAGTCACAAACACTGACCAAAGTTAGCGTTCATATTTGTTTTTGTGTGAAAACAGCAAAAAAAAATATTTGGCCAGTGTTTGTGACTAAGTGGCTACTAAAAAAGACTGGACATACCCCACTTGCAATACCTTGGGTTGTCTACTTTTGCAAATGGTATGCCATCATGGGGGTAATTCTCATTCCTGGGCTACCATATGCTCTCAAAGACAACATAACCAATCTGGCAAATTTCAATGTAAAAAAAATGAAATGCAAGCCTTATATGTGACTCTCTAACTTTCCAAAACACCATAAAACCTGTACATGGGGGGTACTGTTATTCTCGGGAGACTTCACTAAACACAAATATTAGTGTTTTACAACATATTACAACAATAATATAGTCCATAAAAGTGCAGTTTGTTTGTAAAAAAAAAATGCAAAAAACTTCACTTTTACTTAAAATATCATTGTTGTAATACAATTTAGCAGTTTGAAACACTAATATTTGAGTTCAGCGAAGTCTCCGGAGTAAAACAGTACCCCCTATGTACAGGTTTTATGGTGTCTTGGAGAGTTACAGGGTCAAATATAGTGCTTGTGAATTAAATTCTCTACACTTTCTCACTGTGTTGTCAGGCATGTCAATCAAATTTTAATTAATCAAATCACATAATTATGTTAAAAGATTACTTAAATATAGACGTAGAATTTTAATATATATGCATTTATAGGTATTTAAATTCTACGTGTATACTAATGTAATCTTTTATGTAATTATATGTATTTATCTCTCTCTATATATATATATATTTTTATTATTTTTATTTTTTTGCGGTTATTTGTATTTTATATATAGATAGATTGTCATTCTAAGTGTATTTTGTTACCAATATATATATTAATAACAACATACAGTTAGAATGAAATTACATATGAATATATAATTTATATTAAATTTTGTTTCAATATTTTATTATTTTATTTATTATTGTAATTATACATATATACATGTGTGTATATATATATATAATATACATATATGTAACGTCATTCTAAGTGTATTTTAATAGTAATATATGTGCTTATATTATTAAAATACACTTTGTATAACGTTATGTATATATACATGTTTAATTCTTTTTTTTTTTTTTTTCTTTCCCACCAGCAGGGGGGACTGTCTGACACTCCAGACAGTCCCCCTGCTGGCAGATCCACAGCTATAGGGGGCCATGAAGAGGATCACGGCAGAGGTGAGTACCGCCGAGCTCCTAGGGCAGAAAGCCCTTTTAATGCGGGACAGCATAGAACTCAGTAACGGCGTTAAGGGGTTAAATTAAAAATGAATTGGACCATGCATTGATGTAGAGTATAGCACTCTGTTGTGGACAACATCTCCCATCATGCTCAGCCATGTAGCTACAAAAGAAAATTATATTGGCGTTGTCAATTCTCTTTAAAGGTCTCATTCATTAGAAGATCAGAACTAACTTATACTTCTTAGGGTTACACCACCGCAGCCTGCTGTAGTGGATATGATGCCTGGATTACCCTAGCGTTGTCTCCCAGTAATGGTGCGAACAGTTTGCCTTCTTATCTGGGTCCCTGAGGGCCCACAATGGCTGGGGACGTGCAGTCACCTGCTACAGAGCTGCAGAAGCCGGATGCCAATTATTTCAATTTATGTCAACTAAGCGCTGATACTGTTTTTATTTCAATTTATGTCAACTAAGCGCTGATACTGTTTTTATTTCAACGGATGCCAATCTTGCTGGATATTTATTGGCTGAGAGTCAGAGGAGGCTCTCTAATTAGGCGGTTCAGGCGGCCGCCTAAGGCCTCACACTGGCTGGGACCTCGTGGCCGCCTAAATCTCCTTAGAGCAGACTGTCGGGTCCTCTGTCAGTGACAGAAGACCTGACACCAGGAGGGGGCCCGGCGGTTTGCTCAGTATGCCGGCGGGTGCGAGGCCCCTCCTGGTTGCCCGGACAGAGAGCGCACATTGCAGACACTGGTCTGCAGCTCCGCAGTGTGCAGGGCTGCAGACCATATGTCTCGCGAGAACTGGCCAATCAGAGCTTTGCCGCCGGTTACCACAGCAATGCTCTGACGGGTCTCGTGAGACACATGGTGTGCAGAGCTGCAGACCGGATATCACCACCGGACCACATTATCCACTCCTAATCCTGTTAAAATCCCCTCCTCCAAACTCACCGCCCTCACTCTGCAACACTCTCCCTGTCACTTTAACCCCCTTAATCCTGTAACACTCATCCCTCCTACCATGCTACATTTGCCCTTACCTCCACTCGCCCTGCCCCACTCCCTCATTCTCTCTCACAACCCCCCCATCCCATTTACCCCCTTTGCCCTGTCATGCTCTCCGTGCCACTGGTACCCCTTTACTCACGTTGTCACAGTCACCAGCTGAAGACGTTAATAATACACACAGTCAGGAAACATAGCTTTGCCATAAACACAATGCACAAAGTACACAGGTAGACCCCCATACACACAACACACTTCAAGCAGCTACTCGATACCCATACGGTCCCAGACAAAAACGCAAACATGCTCACAGAGACCTACATTCACACACACAAGGATACTCTGTTAGACACACACTCTCAGGGACATACACAGGTAGACAGTGCATCAATGTGGATATGTGTGCATATACTACAACTCTATGTTTTTTACTTTGGCATTAGTGGGGCCTCATGTTTGAGTTTCGCCTAAGGCCTCATAAAGTCTAGAGCTGCCTCTGCTGAGAGTGTCATAGAAATAGGCACTTAATTGACATTGGACAGTCTTTTGTACCAAACTGGCTTACAATGCCCTAATGTTGCTGCCGATTCCCATAGCAAAATGACCCTTGGGAGCGGACGCTTTCGAGGACTGCGCTTATTGGGGTGTTGGAGCATCACGATGTTATTACATGTATGAAAATATACAACAATTTTAACCTTTCTTAGGTCATGCGCTAATTTCTGAATATATCTTACACACTATATTGGTAAGCCTCTTAAATCTTGTATGGAAGGCACCTTTAAGGAGACAAATTACACCATGCACTGTGGCAGTGCAGCCTGCTGAATCATGGCATTTTGATCCCAAGCACTTACAAGAGGCCAGAGATAAAGGCTGTGGAACAGTTTATTTAGTGGTGTGGGGCTATTGTTTGCAGTCTTCCAGACCACTGACTGCTTTTATAAAGGACTTTATATTTACTTCATGGCATGGAAACCCTTCTGGAGAAGCATAATTCACTTTAACTGTTTAGCAGCTGGGGCTGTCTCCCTGACCCTCTGGTTATAAAATTGAATGCTCAGTGTTCCATGGTAAGTGATTTAGGGGCTTATTGTGTTTGAAGAGTAAATAGATCTGACGTTTTTCTCTTATTTATGTCCACCAAGAGTATGGCTAGTATCGGGAAAATATTCAACACACCCCCATTGTACAGCGCTACGGAATTTGCTGCGGCTATATAACTAATAATAAAGTTAGGTTGGCTGCTCTTTAAAGCAGAGCTCTCGTATATGTGTGTGTGTGTATATATATAAAATTGAGGGCACAGTTTGTAAGCAGTAGTTGGGGGTAAGGAGGCTAGAGATGATTTTTTTAGGTAAAATATACTATAAATGAATACACATGTTTTGTAATCTTTTATTTGAAAGCACTACGCTCCCTTTAAATAATTTGAGAAATCGCATGTTCGTTTTTCAGGGCTAGTATCATGTAGAAACAATATATTATTATTTTAGTTCTCAATAAATGCATTAACTATACTCCCGTGTATAATAGCCTTTCACAGTGGTAGACAGCCGCCCTACAGCAGCAATAACTTGGCATCCAAATGTTTCTACATTTCCAACCACGCTCAGCAAACCAATTTAATTTGAATCCGCTTCCGAAATTATTCCAATCTGTTAGGAAAAACGTTTTAAAGGGTGTATGTGGGAATTGTGTTGATATGTCATTAGAAAGGTTGTTCTCTTGAAACTAAATTAAGGCCATTGCTAGAAACATCTACAAAACCAAGTGGAGTATCCCGCATTACCTTGTAACAGTACATATAACTTTTGCACAATATCTGGCTTTATTTATTTATATTTTTATACCACAACACCTATATTTGTCTTCTACATTATTACAGGGAATAATATTGTGGGTTTAAAAAAAAAAAAAAAAAATCTAAGTAAAATCTAAGTAGGAGACCAGAAGTGGACACCCTTGCCCTATTGCGTAAAACATCCCATCATTTATATTGGTCAGTTAGGGCTGCTGTCAGCTTAGAGTTCTCTCAATGTATTGACTGAAAGTAACCGCGTGCCTCTTAATATTCCACCGTAGAGGTTTGCAGTCACTTGCCGTGCTCAAATAAATCAGTCCTTCTCAGGTGATGGCACACGGGAAACTGACCTGCTTTCCACTAAGAATAGGCACACAGCAGCACATCAGCAGCCTAAGAGGACAAGGTTGTGCCATTTAAAGAAAAACAAATGCAGCTTGTCACTGTCATCCACTGTCGACAACACTAACAGCACTCTAGTTGCCCTTACTTGAAGCAAATCAATGAGGGAGGTTAATTGACATCACAAAAAAAAGGTCAAAAGGGAACAGATGGGTGTAAATAAAAGCAACCGTTTTTTCCTCTGAACATCTTGCTTTAGCAGCAGTTTTGACTTATGAACTTTGAAGGAATACTCTTGTTAATGTGCCTGGTTGAATGCTTTGTAATCAAAAGGTAGATCCCTTAGCTTGTTGTAGGACTACAAGTCCCAAGATTCTTTGCCAGCCATTACGAAACTTTTTGACTCCGGAAACCTCTAGTAAGTTAATGTGAAGTTCTGATCTAGTGATTTCAGTAACAATGCGTTTATTGTTGCTCATATGTTTGTTATCCTTAAAGGAACCCTATAGCATTAGGAATACAAACATGTATTCCTAATGCTATAGTGCTCTAGTCACTATTTAGGTTACTGGGCACCCATATGCATTAAAAGAAAAAGGTTATTTATTTACCTTATATCAGCCAGTTGAATGCTTTCCTATTAAGAAGCTATGGGGGGATAGCGCACATACGAATTAGCATATCATCATGGAGATGCATTGATTCAATGTGTCTCTACAGGCAGTGTTCAGCATCTCCAATCTTTGCAGGACTGAGCCCATGAACCCCTCTAAAGGCTGTCACTCGAACTTAGGCAGCAATGTAAAAGACATTATTTTACAATGCTCCGCCTGCAGGCACAGACTGTATGCTCTAGTGGGTCTGGTGCCTGTGGTGTTCCTTTAATCAGATATAGCAGAAATAATTAGTATCAGTCTATAAGCTAGGTCAATTTTCAAGCAAAGCTGCTCCACTGTGTGACCAAATGTGAGCTTCAGGATCCGGTAACAAGCATATTACTTTTTACAGTAATTAGTGATTTGCACGTGGGTTTGGGGACATGACAGGTGAGGAAGAATCCCTGGACTTTGTCAGAATGCCCTTTTCCAACAGTTTATCAGTATCAAATTAATCTCATAGTTATCAAAGTAATAAGGCTATCATGGCCATTTAAAACGTGACTCAGATGCTTTTAATGCCTTCTAATAAACGTCCATCAGATGTCTTCGGCACTTGCAAAGGATTGTGGGAGTTTTATTGTGTAATAAAGGTTTGAGACTAGTGTTTCACTACTCCATAGTAAAAGAAAAGTATTTTTATTAACTCTTTATCAGAGTAGAAGTCAATCCCAGTATTATTGGTGACGTTTAACAGAATGGGCACCCGAAGCATTTTAAACAAATTAAATTGCTTTTATTTTTGCAAATCGAGCGCAGTAACTTGTCCAGTGACTGATCTGTCAAAAGCCGAAACACAATGGAAGATTTAGCACTTCCAAAAGAAGAGGAGAATAATTTGGGATTGGTTGTGGGACTGGACCCAGGATTGTAGAGCATCAGTTAATCGTTTTTAATACATTAAAATAACAGCTGCTATAGCAACAGAACTATTCAGTCTATTACTGCCCTCTCCTTGAGTTGCATGGCTGTAGGCTAGATTTAATGTGTCCCGACAAATCAAGGGATAGGGCAAAATCCGACATGATTAAATCACTTTTCCTGCTCATGGACGGAGTACTCAGAAGTAATAGGCATTATATTCCTTTTTGTTCGTAATGCTGTATGTTGTCATAAATTCAGCAGAGTAAGTGAAACACGCACCTTTCCAGTTTGCTAAATAAGGAGATTGACCTTAAACTAAACTTCCATTTTGTATTCTTGCCAGCAAATTGATTTTTTTTTCTGTGTAAACGCCATTGTAAAAGATGAATTTACTACCAAATAAAGACATTCAGTCTTATGACAAATATTGCACGAATCAGCTCGTATAGAAAACAAAGTACCTTAAAATCAGACTAGAAAATAGGAGAATGCATTTGCTCAGTGTATATTTTAAGAAAAATGAACACATGGCCTTTAGATATTATAATATCATGATTTGGTTGATATTCTCTGTCTCCTGAGCTTTTTCCCTGGAATAGAAGTAAAAGGAGAGGGGTTCAAATTGAGACACCAGCCTCAGACGCTGCCACAACCAAACCAGTATATCTCCCAAAAATGTCATGGCCTAGCGGATAATAGAAGCCCTAGTCTTAACCATAAGTTAAAAGAAAAATCATTTAATGTAAGTGGTTTTAGAGACATACTTAAACCACTAGATGTTCTGTGATGTGGCTTATTGTATTATGATGTCTCCAGAACTCCCAGTGTAATTACATATTCTCCCTCTCTTTCTGTTTCTTTAACTAGGGTTGGAAGATCATTTTGAGGGTTGTTTTTATTTATTTTTACTTTGCAAGCACCTCTTAAACCATCTGCTGATGTAAAACTTGTGTTCTAGGGAACCTACAGTTACTAAGATCATTAATATTTCAGGATAATAGGTTCCCTTCTGTGCAACCCCCCCACCCCCCTTTTCATGTAAAAAGGGAACAAAAATTAAAACTACTCCCCTTGTTTGCAGCGCCTCGGCTCCTCTGCTGAAGCCACCCGCTCCTCCTTCGAAGATGTCAGCATATCAATTGATGTCTTCGCAGCCCTCCAATCCACTCTTTCTCCTAAAAGCAAAGGATTAGATGTACGGATACGTTTCCAAACTACTCGCTCATCCAATCAAATTCTGCTCTCAGCAGCATCTGATTCACAGGCCGAGTAAGCAGAAGACAGCCACTAGAGGTGCAATGTGATCATTGCAGGTTCTAAAACTCTGCCATGTTTTACATTGCAGGGTTAAAATGACAGGGACTATAGTGGTCATTTAACGCCTCTGAGAGAAATCACTAGGCAAACACTTTCATTCCATGTTCCACCTAGTCATCAGTCATGTAACAGTTAATATTTGGCCTGCATTATTCCCATTTTAACGTAAATCTCTGTGAAGTAATGATGCTTTTTACCCCCAAAACAATATAATTAAAGTGCTAACCTTATACAAAGGCAATCCATTATGCTTGGAACACTTTCATTCCTCCGGCAGTGTATAGGAACTGACAGCTCACTGCTAGCTCTCTGTCAAGTCCGAGGGGGGGATTTGAGCCCCCCATACTCCACTCTCACATTAAAGCGCCTGTGATGTTTAGTTAGAACCATGAGTTTTCCCACAGTTTGAAGAGACTGCACCTTGATCACTTCAGCCTGCCAGACTGACACATTTCCACATTTTAACTAATTAAATTGCCTAGTAGACTCAAGTCTTTGACAAAATAATTTTTTAAAAATAAGAAAAAATATATCCCCCTTATAAGAAAAAAAAAAATCCCTGAAGGAGTTACATTGTCTATTTTAATTGTAATTGGCATACTATATTTTTTACAATGGTCTTAATGCAATTCTCAGCCTACATTGTTTTAACATAAATCACTACAACCATAAACTGCTTTTGTTTAGCATGTTCACATTTTAACCCCTTCAGGAGTTAGACAAAGCATAAGCTGTCTTGACAGTCCTTGAACATCTGTCAAGAATGGTTTAAAAACTTGGTATTTTCTTAATTTTAACATGTTAACCAGACTGCACTATGTACTGCCCTTTTATAATCACCTCTTCATAAATCAAGCAATATGAGCTGTTTTATATGGGTAACATTTAGATTTTTATTACATGCACCTCTTAAACCAACTGCTGATGTTGCAAAGCAATTAATAAAAGGAACTTATAGTATCGAAAAAAATCGTTAATGCCTATTGATTTAAAGATCAGGTTTTTTTAAAGCAATTTAATTACTTTATTTGTTGTATTTAACATTTGTAACTGCTCATTTTCTTTCAGAGAAGCAGTTAAAGGACCACTATAGTGCCAGGAAAACATACTCGTTTTCCTGGCACTATAGTGCCCTGAGGTTGCCCCCACCCTCAGGACCCCCCTCCCCCCGGGCTGGATGGAGAGGAAGGGGTTAAATCTTACCTTTTTTTTCCAGCGCCAGGTTCCCTCGGCGCGGGGAACTCTCCTCCTTTTGCCGTCATCGGCTAAATGCGCATGAGCGGCAAGAGCCGTGCGCGTCCAGCCAGTCTCATAGGAAAGCATTCTCAATGCTTTCCTATGGACGCTGGCGTCTTCTCACTGTGAAAATCACAGTGAGAAGCGCGGAAGCCCTCTAGCGGCTGTCAATGAGACAGCCACTAGAGGCTGGATTAACCCATAGGTGAACATACAGCAGAAAGGGTTAATCCTAGGTGGACCTGGCACCCAGACCACTTCATTAAGCTAAAGTGGTATAGGTGCCTGTAGTGGTCCTTTAATTCATAGACCTTTTTAATTTTCCCGTGATTAAGGTAAACCTGTATTCATAGTTCCACCAAAAGTAGAATTAAAATAGCATTACGGAGAGCAAGACTAAGCCAACGCTGACCTGTTTATACTTGAGACAGCTTTATTAATAACTGATAAAACAATTAAAATAAGTACAAATGTTTCCTTTTTAT
Source organism: Pelobates cultripes (assembly GCA_933207985.1). Classification (NCBI taxonomy): domain Eukaryota; kingdom Metazoa; phylum Chordata; class Amphibia; order Anura; family Pelobatidae; genus Pelobates; species Pelobates cultripes. The sequence continues at coordinate 26,847,541 of OW240915.1, forward strand.
TTCACTTTTCCTTTTCCTGCCTCAATCATCCTATCCTATAATTTCAACAGACTTGTTGATTATAATCTATGCAATAATTTTTTCTCTATTCACCTTACAAAATGGGTGACGGAAATTGGGTGTCCTATTTTAATATAGAAACAATTCCATTTTCTCATTCCAAAACAGACTGTGACTAGTAATGTAAAATCATATTTGGAATTACACTATGATTGAGAAACTTTAAGCAAATTTGAACTCAGCCCGTGATACAGCTACTTCCTTTCCACATCTGCAAGTGTTTATACAATTACTACTTGCCAGTTATACTTTACTGCGTGACAGTACGTCCACAGTGACAACTCTTTGATTTGTGATTAACAAGCAATAAATTGGGCAGTGCCCCCGGGTTCACAGTTAACAAGAGGAAGCAGGTTTCAGAGGATGTGCAGCACCCCAGCTGGTTTTATAAAGCAAAATACAGCAAAAATAATTAGGAACAAAACTTTATGCCATTGCCGCATTCCAAGGAACATTACGAAGAATAACTTAATCCTGATATACAAGACACCCAAATGCAGAGATAAGCTAGATTTACATTTACTTACCAGATAGCTGGGATGGAAGTGGCAATGCCCGAGGATTCATGTTCCTTCATTTGGTTTTGTTTTCAAGAATTTACTGAATAGACCAGGCACTCAAGCAAGTAACTAGATGGTGATTTAATACACACCAGCAAGTGGCAGTATTTCTGCTCAGTTGGGCCTTTGTCAAACTATGTTTGAGTTGAAATGGTAACGAGGTGTTATTCTAAAGCAAGTTGTTACAAACTGTGTTCCACCCACTATTATTACTGATTTGTCACCATCAAGTCTTGGCTAGCATTTGAGAGCCATAGTTCACGGTGGATGGTGTTCCAAAAGTCGTCTATCTCTGGTCAAAGGTTAGCAAGCCAGATTAACACTGTAAACTTAAAATAAGGCATTGAGACTCATGATGGCAATCAGCATGTTTTGATTATTAATTGGCTGATTTATAAAACAGATGTTAATGTTCCGGGTCACCTCCGTGTTGAGAAACATGCTGAAAACCCAGTCCATTCTGGTTTTCATTGAATAAAATAGTTTATTTTGAAACCAATTAATTATGCAAACACAGCCATATCCAGTGCTACCAATACAGACCGAGTCTATACGTTCTTGGTTAACTCAGCTGTTTCCATTTCCCAAATTCCTCAAATAATTAAACATCCATTTGGCCAGGTTCATTTGACTTTCATGCACACTCTTGGAGAAGACTGTATAATCATTATTACAATCAGTAGTCACAGACTATTTTACGTTGAAGTTTGTTTTGAAGGGGCTTGTTAGTACTTTATTTGTTTATATAGAATTCTCAGTTGTAGATTACCACAGTTCACAAACATTTAAGGGTCTGGCATCACCACTTCATTGATTTGAAGTTTTCATGGTGCCTTAAGTCTATGTGTGAACCATTCTGCTTTGAAACGTTGCGCAAAAAGTTAAACCTTTCTGCTGCCTGAGGTCCACCTCTGGCAGTGATATGGTGGCGTCATTAGCCAGTCCAGAACTGCCTGACTGGCTAATGACAATTCTATGCCTATTCCTATCCACAGAATTGCATTAATTGACTGATGGCAAGATGTACAGAAGTCGAAAGTAATCTCTGGCCACTGGAGGACCTTCGTGTCTGGTTGTGCCATTGGTTAGAGGGCAAACTGTTGGAAAACGGTTGGCCCCATGACCAAGTAATTGGACATTGTACTTCCGGCATCATCACTATTACAGCAGACTGGTTAAGATGCTTGAGGTATCCCTTTCAGCTAGGATCCCTTTATGGCAGAGAATTGGCGATTAGAATTGTGTTTGTAACTTTACTATTAATCTGCCCTTGACATGTACATGTATTTTCTGTCGAATTGTATATTGTACTTTCTGTTTCCCACAGTGCAGCAAGATAAGGCCTTGTTAGTGGTATCTAGAAGACTGATTCAAGAGCTCTGTATCAGTAAATTGTGCTAATATGCAGCAGTGCAAAATCTACTATATATCCTGAAAATAAATGCTCTGTTTGTTTTCCACTAACATGGATTTGAAGTGCTAGCAATAATTAAAAATAAAACCTAGTGAGATGTCACCTTCAATGAGGCTTTAATTCTCTGGGCGAAAGCTTTTCCTGCAACGAAAGCACAGAATATCTTTTAATGTTTAAAACAGATGAAATATCTTTAAAAGGTTTTACTCATATTAGCATTTGTCTTAAATCGTGTTAGACAAGGAGATTTAATTTCCAGCGGAGAACTGTTATTAAATAAGAGTGTAAAGGAAGTGATTTGCTGCACCATTAAATTATGTATGAACTATTGAAGGTTTGCCAGAAATGCTGATGTATTGGTTCATTTATGAGCGTTTATAAATGTATTTTTATAAAATGTATTGTTATTGCCAATGAAGGTTAAGTAGATGAGCATCAGAAGGAAATATTTAACTTTCAAGAGATTTAAATATGAGACAGAAAGCATTTTTTTTTTCACTCCATCCTCCTTCGTCAGAGAATTGTCTCAGTAGGCAGGTCAGAATGGCTTCCCAGTTATAGCTCCTGTTCATCTTATCAATGCCAGTTCTGAACATCTGCCACATGTTTGCACAAACTTTCGGAAAGGCATGTTGTAGTTCTATTTTCTTTAGGAACAATGGACACAATGAACTGGTGGGGATTTCATTATAAAGCTTGCTAGACTGTTACGTAATTTATTTTCCTTTGTGCCCATACTATTCTCCCTTTACCGGTAAGAAGTAACCTTCGCCTTGCCGATCATTCTAAATAGAATATCTTTTAAAACTATCACCTTCATGGGAAAAGTGGCTCCTTAGACTTTGGCCGGGCTATTTATTCACATATTTTCAGGCGTGTCTGCAGTAAGGATTGGCTTAAAAAATAAAAAAAGGTGGGCTAGTACCCACGTGGATTCTTTTTAATTTTATACTTCATAGGGCATCAAATTAATAGGACATTCTGTTTTGGAAAAGGACTGCCCCAACACACATGAAGCACTAAAGCCAGATTAAGTACTTTATGGGTGAGGAGTATCCGAATTTAATTCGAGTTTACGAATGGGCCAACTTTTATGAGAAACCGATATCTTTTATAATTTATACTTCCTCCTTTCATTAGCTCTCCTGAACTGGAACTATCAGGTACCTACTTCCCATTTCCTCTTCACAGACTCCCACTATACCAGCGTTCTTCCTGAACCCCATTGCACTGTGCACTTACGCATGTACGGAGAAATTGTCTTTTCTTAAAGAGTGATGAATAACTGCAGCTTGCTGTATGCTGTTTTTAGATATACCTTCAGTGACAACATGCAGCACAAAATGCATGCATGTTTTCATTGTGGGTATATCTACTAAAAAGTGATCTCCCTTCCCCTTCCATTTTTAGAGTGGAGTGGTTAAAGATCAGATTGTTATGATGGTATATAGACAGCCGTAAATCACATAGTTGTTAAATATTTCATGAGTGTTGGAGGTATATATTTATTTAACTTGTTAGACTACATCATGTTTTTTAGTTCAAATGTTCTTGGGCTGACATGTCTGTCTGGGTTGTAAATATGACCACACTAGTTTGTATTTTGCCATTTTCCAGTAATACCTGATCGTTTTAAATATACTTTAAAACCTACTCTCTTCCCCTTTAATTACTAGATGATACAATATATTGATAGAGAGAGAGGCAGAGAGACACGTGCAACATACATTACATGCTTACTAGCTTGATAAGTTACTATCTTGGTGATTCACAGCCAGTCTCCCAAAAAATCCAAATGCAGTAAAGATAGCAGCTACAACAATCTGTTCATAAAATCTGAGCTGTGTTTTGATCATATGATCTTCACCAGAGTCTTCTAAAGGTCATGTGACTGAAAAGCTGTTTTTTTTTTTTGTTTTGTTTTGGGGGTTTTTTGCTTCTATTTTTGCACCAGTGAACTTCCACCTCCCTAATAACAGGTTGCAGTTTTGCTAGAGTTTTGCTTGCTACATTGGCAACTTTACATTGTGTGGCATCTGTTCCGGTGTTCTGTCATTCTGAATGAATAATACATAAAATCTATTTCGATTCCTCTTAATGTTGCCAACCTTTACCCATCTTCTCTCATGTTGGTATTTGAAGTTTGATTTGATATCAACGTTGTTTTACCCCAGTAATGCTTTAAATATAACAAAGCGGGGACCTGCTCAAAATGTACTATATCAGTGGGATGTTAGGCGTCTAGTTTGTGGAGAGCAGACGTTTGCATAGTGGGAGATCGAGTTACAGATATCTCTATAACAATGTGTGCCAACCATTTTATTGTCGCCAAGATTTAACTGACGTCTAAACAAACGTCTATATCTTTATCGAATGGCTTATTTTAGGTAATTTATGTTCCTGAATTTTTTAATAAAAAGAACAGATGATTTCTAGCACCCAAGTGACCAAGTGTTTTTTTTTTTGTGTGTGTGTGTGAAAGAGCTTATTTCTGTAGCTATTATTCCCAAAGGTCAAGTGGAAGGATAATTTGAAGCTCGACTGATGGAAAATTGCTATATTCCAGGAAACATTTACCTTGTTTCAGATAATGTGCCAGAAGGTACCATCTGCCCGTGAACATATTATTAGTCTTTGGGGAGTCGTATCATTTTGCATTGAGGAACGTCACCAGTGGCTTAATAGAGAACTTCTCGCATTCTTACCAGGATCGGCTGTTTGGAATATTATAGCATTGACCCTCTCAATATCAGGAAGGCAGTCTAGATCAGCCGTTCCTGGGGTTCTAATCTCACACTGTCATGATTCAAAACAAATAATTATATCAACAGGGCAGCAGACGTGTTTTGGGCAGGATTATAGTAAACGATCTCCTGCCGTGATTGCAGCTTCAATATGCCCAAGAGAACTAGTACTAAAAATTGGTGGCTGTGAAGGTCATTTTTTTTTTTTTTTAGAACCAGTTACTGATCCAGAAAATATTTACTAAACAGTGAGTAGTTGGAGTTATACTTTAACTGGTCAGTAAAATATTTGGGTATTTAAAAATTAAATAAAAAAATAACACATTTTGAGACCACTAAGCAAGTTTTAGAAATACATTCACATGTGTGTCATTCTGTTTGTATATCTGAATGGCATGTTTTGCCACCACTGTTTGGTAAGGTGGAGAATAGAGGTTGTAATATTTTCAGCTTGGTTATGGTTAAGCATTTTTGGACAGTGGTTAGAGCTGTTTTGGTGCATCCATCTTGGGACGATTGAGTATTATGGGAGTTTCAAATTCAGTTATAATTAAAGGAGAATGATTGTCATTTTTCATTAACTGAAAAGGTGTTGCATACAAACATATAAATGCCTTCTTTTCAGTACATTTCTTTTTTACCCTGGTTCCATGAAAGCAGTCATACATCCTCTGCTTAGAAATTAAGTGCCACTTATCTGCTGAAGACCATGCACAACCTGTAGCTCACATTGGCTCAGAATGACTTTGAGAGATGCTCAGAGCTACCACGTGACATTGGAACCTGGCAATGCACAATCATTCGCATGCAATGTGTTTGGTTGGATAAGTGGTGCTTCTCAATAGACCAATGTAAAGATGGCTGCTCCCGTGAAGCAACAAGACAAAATTAATCGCTGTGTATTGCATGTTTAAAATCAGGAGCCTTTAAATGAGCAGTTTGCTATGTAATGTTAAATCATAATCCCGATTTAGAAGGGGAGGCCAGATTCAATTTTAGCCTCTGCTCGTTATGCCTTTTGGTTTTAATTAAACCTCTTTAAAGGCATGCTGTAACGCTTGCAAATGAAATGGTTTCCAGTTACTGTAATGAGTTCCAGTAATCCTGGAAAGTACATGTCCCTAGACATTTGGGTAACCTCATCTGTGCACTTATTGTTAAAATAATTATAGGTAAGGCTCTTAACATTACTGATAATTCCATGATTGGCAGTAATCAGAAGCGTTTACTGGTCTGTTGGATGTTTTTTTTTGTATTTTAGAACTCTAAATCCGAAATCGACAGGGCATGTGCACATTAATTTTACAGGGTTTTTTTGTTTGTTTGTTTTTCTTTTAAAATTAGTTGTGTGATAATCACAAGTCATTATTTTACACTTTTAGGAATGAAACGGGATCATTCTGCAAATTCCTATGTACATTAATCTATTGATAACATGATGGATTAAAGGGGCAAGGTTACAGGACCGGATTAACATAGGGGCTGATGGAGCTGCAGCTTCAGACCCATGCCCATAGAATAGGCCCATTACTACGCTTCACATGTGGATGTGGGGAAGCAAAACTTGTGTGGACTGGCTGACAATGAAATTAGTTAAGATAAAGCTGACTTTGCACACTATACAAATGTTCTTGCTGTTTCAGTTTCTCTAACTCTGTGGCATGTTCCCATTTTTCTGTCCCAGACTGTATAACAGGAGCTTCTGCCTGCTAGTAAGGAGGTTAGGAGAGGAGTGAACAAGTGAGTGCTAGAGGACAGTCCTTAGAAAGCGTGGACGAGCGCATCATTAGACACATTTATGCCAAGCTCAGGGTGCTGTCTGCATAGTATACCCTTGGTTGGTCAGCTTGCATGACTGGCGGTCAGCTTGCATGACTGGCAGGCAGCATGACGTGCATTCACGCCAGGCTGACCACCTTATTCCTAGAGCAGATTTTTTTAGGCATGTGTGCCCCTATGGACGGTTCTGGTTACGTGATTCGCGTCAGTGGCCCTGATCTTTTACCCCGCCCACTGAAACCTGCGTCACTGGACACTGCTGTTAGGGGGTATGGTTTTACTTGAAAGATGAAAGCAAGAGATTACCATAGGGTATGTGTTTTCTTAAAGCTATATCTTGTGAGTTTCCCTCCAGCACCACCTCCACCAGATACATGACAATTGGGAGATATGTAAGGAATAATTGACGACAGGCCGTTGAATTATTAGAAAAATAATGCACACCCGAGGTGGTAATGCGGTCATGGCGCAAAGCGGAGTGGCCGTTACACCTCAGGTATGCATTATTTTTTTCTAATAATTCCACGGCCTGGAGTCAATTATTCCGCTTATACTACACTTACCACACCTCGAAACATTGTTCAGATGATGTATTTCAAGACGTTTGTCAAGCTTTTGTCATTAAAATGCTCTTGTATTGAACATACATCACTTATGTATCGTCACTTGCTTTACTCCGCTAACAATCACTAAATCACCTTGCTCCTACCTCTCAATGCTCTTTTTATCTCCCACATGTCCGTTGTCTGTTACCCTAGCTCACATTACATTAATCGGATCCAACACTTAAAGCGGCACAGACCTGTTTTTTCTTCTTTCAGTTTTCCTTTACTTATGTCCTTAGTATCTTAATAAACTCCCCACAATGCCACTTTCTTTTACCTACATTTATTATCATTTCTTCCTTGCATTGGATATCTGTATTTTCGAGCGCCTCCATTTTGTTCTTATCTGTCCATGAAGTCTGCACTTTCCCTTCTGTGGGATTCGTTTGACCAATGGATTGTGGGTAAAGCAGCTTAGTGAATGATTAGGAACATTGCGTGAGCTCCACCTGCTGTCAAAAAGATCACACTCCCCATGAAAATAATTTATTATAAATAAAAGAATTGAGGTGAATTGAATAAAAAAGAAATCCAAAGAGGTACAAAAAATTATTATTTAAAAGCAAAATCTGCAAAGTAATAGAGCCTGTTGAATTAATTTAACAGTGTCTATTGGCCGGTGTAACACTAGAGTTTGCCAAGTTTTACACTATATTTCTGAACTTGCAATGGTACCCACGGGTCATGTGACTTCAATACCCATTTAACTATATATGAGATCCTTCTGTTCATTCTGCGCGGTTAACATAATGCAAGGGAATGGAATGTATTATTGAGATGTGTTGAGGAATATCTTTGCAGAGTTTGGATAAATAGATTCCCACCGCTCCCAGGCTCATGAAGACATGATTTGACATTTCAAGATCCGAGTACAGAATTAACTGCTAACTCTTTCCTCGGCTCTCCTACAGCTGACCCAGTTGCTTCAAAACATAAAGTAACTTTCCTCCAGCAATCCTGTTCTCCCTTCCCCAAGGAAGCTTTGTTAGAGAAAATCAGAGTATATCTCTGTTCACAACACTCTATTTATGAGCATGCTTTTTCCACCTTCCTTTCATAAATACACTATTATGTGTCCTAATTTTGTAAACCCAGATCTGTCAAGGCTTTATTGTAGTTTATGACTTTCATGCTTGGAAAAATAATTGATAAATGTTCTCTGATAGAAATCCCTATTGTACACTTGTGTGTTATCCCAGATAGGTTAGTGACGCATGCAGAATAAAACACGCTGATATCTAGTATTAGTCTATAAAGGGGATAGTGTAGGTGGGAGCGGGGTATTTATAATCACATTTGACTTTGTTTACTGGAATTGCTTGACCCAGTCTTACCTACTCATAAATGGAGTGGCCAGATTGGACCTGAGCTACCCAGACAATGATAGACACATTTTAGGTTAATGATACATTTCTCATTACTGTGCTGTTTATTGCCTTATTACATCCTAGCGATGAATTAAACAGAATAATGAAAATTATATAGATTTATTTAGTCTTTCCTACAAGTCTTTACCAAGCACAGAACTCTATCCAGTGTCACTCTCCTAGTTTTCATATATCACTTTTACATACTGTAGTATGGTGAATGAAGAGTATATAGAATTCCTATACTGCCAAAGGGCAGTTATTATGATATTTATATAGCGTCAACAAATTCCGTAGCGCTTTACAATGGGTGGACGAACAGACATGTAATTGTAACCAGACAAGTTTGACACACAGGAACAGATGGGCTGAGGGACCTGCTCAATGGGCTTACATGCTAGAAAGAGTGGGATAAAGTGACACAAAAGGTAAGGGAAGTATTAGGGAATTAGATTGGTAGAATAGAATTCAATGAAGACTTAGTGTGGGTTTTTCTGAGGCATTAACAGTTTAAATGATATGTTTTTGTGAAAAAAAATGTTTTAATGATTTTTTTGAAGTAGTGGAGACTGGGTGAGCATCTAACAGACAAGTGAAGGAAGTTCCACAGGAACGGTGCAGCCCTAGAGAAGTCTTAGATACAAGCATCAGAGGTGGGAGAACAAACAGAGGTTAGACGCAGGTCTTCGGCAGAGCGTAGGGGCCTAGACGGGACATACTTGTGTATCAGGAAGGGTAGATAGGTGGGAGTAGAATTATGTAGAGATTTGAAAGCAAGAACCAATAAATAAAGCAATGGTCCCAAAGAAACTGCTGTGTTTAAACTCCATTTTTGCAGTGTGTGTGTGTGTGTGTGTGTATATATATATATATATATATATATATATATATATATATATATGTATATGTATGTGTGTGTGTGTGTGTGTGGTGGTAGACAAGGAACAAAAGACTGCAGTCGTGGTGGATGTGGCAATACCCAGTACCTTAAAAATGAAAACCCAGCGCACTCCCTTGTCTGCTAAACAACTATTTTGCTAGTTTTATTATAAACACCTAATCTAGGCAAAACATAATGGGGGTTAAGTTACATTATATGATCATACATTGCATAAGCCTGCCACAACGTCAATATACCCCATCTTTGGCAGGTCCTACTCTAACAGTCAACTACGACCCAGTACCTTAACATCAGGAAGAAGGAACATGAGAAGGTGGACAAATACCTGAAAGAAGAGCTAGAAAGGATGTGGAAAGTGAAGGCAGTAGTAGTCCCAATTGTGATAGGCGCACTCGGGGCTGTGACTCCCAAGTTGGGGGAGTGGCTTCAACAGATTGAATGTCCCGAAGAGTGCAGTTCTAGGAACAGCTAAGATACTGCGCAGAACCCTCAAACTCCCAGGACCCGAGAATGAGGGGAAAATAAAAACATACCACCCAGGAGGGGTGAGAAAATCAATATAAATATATATATATATTAGTGTAGATTGGATTAGCCGTATTAGTCCAGTAGACAAGATGCCAGAATACCAGAGTATTGCAGTATGCAATGATACCTTTTGTATTGTAGTAACATAATATTTCAAAGACAAGCTTTCAAGAGTTTTCCTCTCTTCTTCAGGTCTGAAGCAATAATGATCAATCTGATAGAGTCTACCTCTTAAAACAACTGATGTTAGAGAAGGGGAGGGAGGCGGTGAGTGGGGTGTCATAAATAGCAGAACATGTGCCTGAAAGTGAAAGGTGCAGGTTGGCTGAGAATAGCCAGAAAAAAAAGTAAATAAACAGAGGAGAGTCAATAAGCCAGTTGAAAAGAAAAACAAGAAACCAGCAAATCAGGGCATGCAAGTATAGCTGCATATATGTATGTATATAAATTGATCCAATAAAGGTGAAGCAAGACTACTGAAAAATAACTATATAAGACATTAAGATGTGTACTTACTTGCTTTTCCCACAGAAATCTCACTTTAACAGTGCTCTCACTACTGCAAGGGATTCTGGGTAGATGTATGCAAATGAGCTCAACAACCAACCAAAATTTTGCCTCATAATTCCACTTTATACATGGATTCCTTGGAGTATGTGTCTGCTGCATACAACAACTTTGAAACACAACTTACTTCAGGTAGAAGGGGTTTTCATCCACACTTTTTTCCCCACCACAACTGTCTTGGTATGTACTTCACAAGTACAGCAGACACATACTCCAAGGAATCCATGTATAAAGTGAAATTATGAGGAAATTTTTTTTCTTTGTTGAGCTAATTTGCATACACCTGCCCAGAATCCTTTGCAGTAGTGAGAGCACTGTTAAAGTATATATATTATACACTACATATTTCTGGGCAACAGTTATCCCTTTGGCAGTATACCCTGAAGTGATCATTTTACCCTGAAACCGGATAAAATTGGAAACCCTTATGGTCTCCGCACGCAGAGAGCTGCTGTACGCATTTTGTGAATTCTTTAAATCTCATTGAAACCAAAGGGGGAAAAAAAACTACACATGCGCACGCCAGACTTTTACATTTGAATTCAGTGCTTCACCCTAATAAATGGCATCCATTAAAGCAAGTGAACCCAGTCCTATGCACATAGAGGCTACAGTAGCCGCTATCATTGTTGATTTATAATGGAAATCCCTGGGTATGCTCATCAGTCGAGATACAGCTGTACATGCACTCCTACCTCTGAATCTGAAAAGGGGATTTCAAATAAAAGTGGATCAAATAAACTGGTCCTTTCGCCCATCCAATTACAGGTTTACTAGCAAAAAGCAAACCGGATACTCATTCCTTTGCACGCTAGTTTAGTGTGTGTCTCGAGTGTCCCTTTAATTAGCGTCATCCCACAGCACTGACATGATTATGGGTCTGAATTCCTACGTTTATTATGATCACTATTCCTCTTCCTATCTTAAATGCACAGGGATACTGTAGAGCAGGAATTTCACACCCAGTTTAATGCTGGAAATCTGTGACTAAGGAAGACCTCCAGACCAAATTCTCTCTCTCCCATTACAGCTGTAAACCTTGCCTGGTTACATGTCTGCATTGTCTGCATCATTTTGCTAAAGCCCTTTTAGTACATTCATTGATCCTGGCAACTAATTGAAATAGTTAATTGAAACAAGACCTGCCTTTTGTGTTTTACAGCATCATGCTGCCATTAACAGAGGGCAACCTTTGACCTGCCCCCCATCCCAGGGGGCATCGGATAGTGTGATACTGGAATAAAGTCTTTCATAAAACCGGTCAAAACACTGGACTAACAGCGTCTTCCGTTTTAAGTAAACGTTTGGGGAATCGAAGGAGAAAACCCAACCTCGAAGCTATGTTTATAATACACACCTTCTGTCACGGCTGGCAAACATCTTGAAACATGGCGCATAAATATTTAATGAGGGAAGCTTCTTCATTAGTGCAGGATGTTAATAATTCACAAAATGATGTACTGCCTGGTGAGGTTTTGACATTGGAGTTTAGTGATACATTGGTATTTTGTACAAAAGCCCTGGAATTAATCCATTCTCACACAAGTTCTCCCGTCTCTTTGTTTTGTGTAATAAGATCGCCTCCTCCTACTGTAATACACCATCTTTGCCAGGTTTTCTCCTCTTGATCCGGTGCTGTATGAAAACAAATTATTCAGGATTCATTTATCTCTGCTAGTGTATAAATAATTTATATCTAGGTAATTGTTACTATTGAGTTGTTTTGTGTACAATTATTGTATCACAAAGTGTAAAGCACAGTCATTTTCTGGTGATTGTCTTCCTGTTTTCGGTTGTTACTTTTTAAAGCCTTTGTGTAGTCCATTTTAAACAATGAAAATGGTATTGGTATGAGTTGGGCACCATCTCTAAAAGTTTTGGATATCAACATGTGGGGGTACTTTGACTTAATACTTCATGTAGGGGTTCAATCCCTTTTTTTCACTCAGCATAGTTGTTTTAAGTTTTTTTTAGTAAGTTTTTTAAAGATGGTAAATTATTTTTGAGGTTTCTGACTCCTGACTGTGTCTCCAGCTGTCATATCTGTATATTTTTTCTGTTTTATGCTGCAAGATGTAATATATATTTGTTAGAGCTGCATATTTTTTATCCATTTTCCTATTTGGCAGGTATGGGAAATTTTTTTTATTTTTTTTTATTTCCACCTTTTTCATTCTTTTTGCCCTTCACCTCTTTCTGTCTAGAATAGATTTTAGCAGTGATGGATTTTTTTGTTTAAGTGTTGACATTTCAACGTGTGCACTAGTTAGGTTCCCTGAGCACTGTATGTAGTAGATGCAGTGTTCATGATCACATACTTTTGATTTTTTTAAATAATAAAATTTTAAATAAATAAAAACCTGTAATTTTGCACATACATATTTTAACTATTTAGAGTCTTTTCAAGTCCCTCGAAAAACATAATTGAGCACCTCCTGCTGTAATAACTGACAATTTAACACACCGTGCCACAGTGTATGCAAACCACACAGGATGTCATTGTCACAAATATGAAGACAATTTAGAGGGGGAACCAACACTACATTTCAAGACACCTGTTAAGAACACCTTCCCATGTACTAACACTGCTCTGAAACATCTTGCTGTTTTCAATTTCACTCGTAGCTGCTCCTCATTTTCCTATTGACCCATTCACTGCTGAAGTTACTAAGACCCCATTGTCCCTTTCCTACATCCAACTGGTCAAATGCAGCCAGTAACAAAGGTCAGGCCTCAAGGCCCGGGTGTAGGTTGTTTTCTATGCTTCTTCAGTTGAGCCATAATTGCTTTGAAACCAAAAATGATTACAGAAAATTATACCTTTTTGAAGGCAATCTCAGCATCCACTTCAATGCAAGTACACTGTGGGTAAAGTGTAGTGTGACTTGCTTAGCAATTACATATCTTGTTATACCTAATTTCAAAATGTCTAAATTACCCTTTTATTTCTGTCTACTCTTCTTTGTGGGCAATTTTGTATCCTTACAGCGATACAATCCCTATAGCGAGCAATAATTCTTTTTTTTTTTTTTTTTCTTCTCTGTTTATTTTTTGGGGGGAGGGTTAAATCCTGCGGATATCATGACTCTTTTCTGTGTTTAGTGAGCTTAGTTTAGAATATGGCAAGGTGTAGAATCGGAGCCGGAAAATTAAAATGGCTTGTCTCATCCGCTTGTTCCCACTGAGAGGCATTATTGTGTGAAAGGTAGCGTATCTATTCAGCAATTTTAGGGTTACTTGCGCTACTTTTCGTGATTGCATATAATGCTAGACTCATATAAAGCTACTTTGGAAAATCAATTGCAAGGTTTAAAATTGTGCACACGCTTGATAGGGGATTAGATGGAAAGATATCTGAAAAAACAATGTTTTTTTGTTTTTTTTTCCTTTAACGTCCACTGGGAAAAATGACATCATATTGCTATGTTATAGTATTAATTATCATCCGGATGTATAGGTATAAATATTTCTGCATTTGGACTAAACCCCCTGATGAGTATTATAAAATATCTTTATGTTTTCACATTAAACAATTTACTTTGGCTTTTATAGTAATTAAAAAAAATATATAAAAGCAATCTAAAGCTTCAAGGAGCTGGCAGAGAAAAAAGATAAAGCATTTTTAAGATTTTGCCTTATTATCATATCAATAATCAAGTTTCATTTATATTCCTATATTTGATCCAGATTTTAATCCAAGTAATATTTTTTTCATGAAATTAATTTGAAAAAAATATAATATATATTTTAATTTAATGAATGTAAATTGTCATTTGAGGCAGTTGTGAAAGAGAATGTGTAGTTCTAGTTAGTAGATGATTTTTTGTTTTTAGTACTGGGTTTACGCATATCTTTAAATAATCCCTAGTCTTCTGTTGCAAATGTGCTGCTTTTAGAATTTCAGGAGCTTGATTTAAAAGATAACACGGACTCTTAAGGCGCCTTTCGATAGCTGAGGAGATGGCATGATGTAGAAACGTGTAACTACAGGAGATGCTCAGAAATTAGATTGTCTAAACCCTTCTCGGGGTTTTATAAAGAAGACTTTCAATATCAGAGCTGACCTTCTGGTTTTGTCTCGGTTTCTGTTGATTGATTTACGTTTTCATAGTCGTCAAAACGAATATTCAGAGCATCAATCTTCCTGCGCGTTCTCAAGTAAATTCTTGCCTTCTGCATGTTACGTTCCTGATAGCAGATTCTCTTATCACAAATTAATACTTTGTAAATTGGATTGAATACAATCTGATAAATACTGAGAGAGGCCGCACCGTATATTGCGAAAATGCATATTAGCAAAACAGTTGGTTTTACAGGGTTACTCCAACCAAAGATTAGTATTTTCATAGAACACTGTTTTGGGTTAAAGTTACCCTTGCCATGCTGGTCCACCCCATCTCCAAACGTAAGAAAGAAAAATTAAATAGTTAATATGTACCTTATTCTTCCGCACTGGGCTGACTGACGCCCCTGTGAAGCCGCTAACAGTGGTTGCACCTCTGGTAGCAGAGGGTTAATCTCCATATACACAGTGTTTCAAAGGCTCCAGATACCAAGACCACTTCAAATCAGTGAAATAGTTATGGTACTTGAAGTAAACCGTTAAGATTGTTGGCAGCCACATTGGTGAGTATGTTTTATAGTCTTGACAAGTTGCATTCTTTGTCAGGCTCTATAATAAACACAAAGCCCTGCATGTTGCACTCCTTAAGTCAACATTTAAGATGTGTTGGAGTTTGCGAATTCTTTCTTTTTTTCGCAGTTGAACCAGATGTGTCTCATCTGCCTGCATTTGCTTTCCTTTGCGTCTGCTATTTTGGACAATGATTGTTGATATAATAATCACATAGTCCTAAATCCTTAACGTGTAATAGGAAAAAGAAGCCAGCCTTTTGTACAGCAGTTGCTGGGTCCATCCTTTTTCCATGAATGAGAAACACCTATACAAGTCAATGGAAGCAGGAAGTGTCTTTCATTCACTCGTTCAAGTTCATCTTATTCATTCCTCACTGGTGAATAAAGTAGTGTTCCTAGGTTCATTGTGCTGCACAAGCAAACAAAACACTTTGCATAAAGCCTTATGTTCTTTCCCCCAGGTAAATCACTTTGTGTTAAACTGAACACTGGGTGGAGTCAGGGTTTTTATACAGATCCCAACATTGAATGTTCTACCCCACTAGCCACATCTAAAAATTACTCGCCACTGCAAGCCTGAAGGGGTTCATGGCACACTCACCAGGGGTCAATTTCTATTCGCCAGAGCTAAAATTTCACTTGCCAGTGACTAGCCGGCAAGTGGAAATATTTTATTTTTTATTTTTTTAACAACCATGCATCATGTTTTTACAGATTTTATTTGATTTCATTTTTTTAATTTCAGTATGCTCTTGTAATTTTGTAAAACCACATTGACTGTGTCTCTGTACTGTATAGATAATATTACAGAAGACGATTATGTGTTATTTATTTAGGAGTGCAAAGCTACTTGACTTCTGTACAAAAATGTAATTTTGAGTGTATTCATATTGAAACCTATAGACAATAAAGCAGTCTGGCCAGTTTAATGTTGGAGCTGCAAGGAAACTGGTGAATGACATGATCCCATTGATTAGTGAAAGGAGACAAATTGAATGTACTGACATATTACTTCATTGCTTCTAATAACGTTGCCAGCATCATATTCATGATGAATGAATATCTTTTTAGATGGCGGCCAACTTTCACCTTTCGCTCCCTTTTTGCAGAGAGAGAAAAAAACCATTCTCTTACTTGTAGTGGCTTTTAATTGAGAGTTAAACGAAGGATCAGAAGAATTGCAATAAAAAAAGCACATGTAATTGTAAGTTAATTAAAACGAAGAACGGGAGAATTAGAATAAAGAAAACTCATTGCTCCACGTCTTGCCTTTTGAAATAAAAAATCGACAAAATTGAGTGTAGCTGTTTCTATGTGAGAAATGTCAGTCTGTCTTATTTAAAGCTATTCCAGGCATTTATGTTCTGCAATATAACTATAGTATGACATGTAGAGATGGGGATTATGGTTTTATTATAGCCATGAGAAAGTAATAAGTTTGAGGTGTGGAGCTCTAAATGTCATGAGGTATGCATTTTTTAATTATTTATTTTATTGGATTGGCAGGAGGGGGGGGGGGGGTTGTGGATCTGAATTTATTTATTATTGTTTTTGTAATAGCCACTCCTGCAGAGGAAACTCTGTACCACCCTAAAAAACCTGGAAAAAAACACCCACACAATCTTCCCTTTACTTTTTTTGATCCGCCATTTCTGCTACACAAACTTCTAGTCCTACTCAATATTCTTCCAAATGATGGTGATTGTTAATTCTCTATGACCTGTTAACTTTTCTTCGTCTAGCTCTCTAATAATACTTTTATCCTAACCAAATTATTCATTTTAAGATGAACTCGCTTCTTCTGTATGACCTTCCCCCCCGCATCATACTGATCTTTACATATTCAAACAATGACTGTATCTGAGCCTCATGTCGGAGCTCAAACACAAAGCTTTACATTAACACAAATAAAAACCATGTCTTTTCTGTTATATATGTAAAAAAAAAATAATAATTGCAGCCGTTGTAGGATTCTGTAGCACTTGAAAAAGTGCCAGGTTGAGGGATATATTACAGTCACCATCTCCTTCCCTGGTAAACCTCTCTCTTCATATTAAAATGCATACATGAACATCCTGCTCAATGTTCATAATCCAGAAATAATTCTGGGAAAAAAGACATATAATATTATAAAATAGGCTTTCTTGGGCCCTAAAATTGAGTAAGGATTGCAACCCTTTATATACTGTCCTCACTACACCCTTAAACTAGACCATCACAAATTAAATGATTGGCGCCGCAACGTCTGGTAGCAAAAAGTATTATTATTTTTATTCCAGCCAAGTCCACAGTGGTGGAATAAAAGTCGGACTTTTTGCTACCTGGTTTTACGATTCCAATCCTGTTATTTGCTATTGTTTGTGCACCCAATCATAGGCTTTGGGTGCCTGTTTTTAATCTTTTTGCTTAAAGGACCACTTTAGTGCCAGGAAAACATACTCGTTTTCCTGGCACTATAGTGCCCTGAGGGTGCCCCCACCCTCAGGGACCCCCTCCCGCCGGGCTTTTTGGGTGAGGAAGGGGTTAAACTTACCTCTATCTCCAGCGCTGGGCGGGGAGCTCTCTGCCTCCTCTCCTCCTCTTCGGCTGAATGCGCATGCATGGCAGGAGCTGCGCGCGCATTCAGCCAGTCCATAGGACAGTCCATTCACAATGCTTTCCTATGGACGCTGGCGTCTTCTCACTGTGAAAATCACAGTGAGAAGCTCGCAAGCGCCTCTAACGGCTGTCAAGAGACAGCCACTAGAGGCTGGATTAACCCATTTATAAACATAGCCGTTTCTGTGAAACGGCTATGTTTATTAAAAAAAAAGGGGGGGGGGTTAAATCTAGAAGGACCTGGCACCCAGACCAGCTTTATGAGATGAAGTGGTCTGGGTGCCTATAGTGGTCCTTTAAGCTAGACAGCTAGATAATAAGCAGACGTAAATAGTTGTCTGAGTTTATTAATATGGTTAGCTTGTAGCACTGCAATATAAATAAAACAAAACTGGTTTCACAATCTGCATATATATGTGTATAAGCACACTCAATTAAAGTAATTTCAGATATGAAGACTTTCTGTGCAAAGCACATCTAAACATACAAGAATGTAAAATGTCAAATAAAGCATATGTAGTAGTCTTTTGTGAACAATCCATATACTTAAATGGACTCTGTAGGGTCAGGAACACAAACATGTATTCCTTACCCTATAGTGTTAAAAATACTATATAACCCCACTGCCCTTCCCCATCCCACCTAAATATAGTAAAATCATATCTTTATTTAAGTCTGCTGGTGCTGGCTCTGCCCCTGATCTGCCTCCTCAGCTGACAACAGAAGTGCTGATCTGAGCCAATCACAATGCATTCCCATAGGAAAGCATTGGATTGGCTGATATTGTCAAGGAGGCAGATCAGGGATCAGCAGAGCCCAGCACAAGTCAAACTCAGTCCTGGCCAATCAGCATCTCCTCATAGAGATACATTGAATCAATGCATCTCTATGATGAAAGTTCCGTGTCTGCATACAGAGGGTGGAGGCACTGAATATCAGTCACACTGTGCAGCACTGCGGCCACAGGAATCACCTCTAGCAGCCATCTGAGGAGTGGCCAGTGGAGTTATCACTAGGCTGTAATGTAAACACTGCATCTTCTCTATAAAGACTGTGCTTACTGCAAAAAGCCCGCAGGGACTGACTATACTTATCAGAACAAATAAATTAAGCTGTAGTTGTTCTGGTGACTAAAGTGTAAGACTCTGTGTATCTTTAAAGCAAAGGTTGAAGAACTGTACTTCTGTACACAAAGATGGCTGCTGCAGACTGGACTACCTTTTCTCTTATAACAGGATGCAGTATCACGCTTCCTTCTGTCACTTGACTTCCTTTCTGACATAGACTGTAATTACAGCAATCACTATATGGGGTGCAAACATGTAAACTGTATTATGGACAGTCGGCAATTTTAATCCCATTGTTCTTTTGGATGTCTTGCCTTACATAATACTCAGCATTTTGGAAGTTTAATTTCACTTTGCAGTCCCTGATACATGTGAATTAATGTATGCAAAGTGCCAGTTAAAGAGCAGATCAAATACCAATCTTCATTTGGTACTCTTGTCCTGCTGTCTTGGGTTTTACCAGATACAGTCACGAAAATAATCCCATGGTTTGTACTTATACCAGCTCTTCCTCACCTCTCTAAGGTTACATCAACGATACCAGTATATTTGCAGAGTGCATATATGCTGTCTCCTGCTCCTAACACGAGGAGGTATGGCTCTTATTAACTAGCTCAATACTAACAGTTCATTAGTTATTCTGGTTTAGGATGTACATATGAGTCCTAAGTGGATGTTTTATTTTTTTATTTTTTTCTATGTCCTGGTGAAGCACTTTATGGAACTTTCAAAAAGTGTCCAGGCATGAGAGGTAGAACTTTATAGGATAAGGTGGTGTGTGATTTTTGACCTTTTTGTTTAAATTATCCATTATTCGTGTCACATGACTTTATCATCTGCCCGAAGTGCATCATGTGAGTTTGCTTGGGCAGGGCCCTCTACACCTACTTGTTCCTGTATGTCTTGCATGTTTTGATAGAATTCAGTGTTTGTCTTGCTACCTATTATGCCGAACTGTGGAATATGTTACCACTGTATAAATGTATTTTTGGGTTTCAATATAATAATTTTGGATACACTTTTAAAATTATTATTTTTTCCCAAAATATTCAAATATCAGACAATATGATATTTAAATAAATATGTTTTTTTGTTTTTTTTTAAATCAACATATTAAAATAATTTTCAAAATATTAAATTATTTTAAAGCTTATCAAAAAATATTAAATCAAGGACATAGTCAATTATCATGTTCTTGTTGGATTTAATTATTCAACTTGATGTGATAACAGTAGGATCCTGGAAGCAAGCACCTGGTTTTTGGCAGCATTAGTTTATTGGCTCTCTGAGCTTTTCTTTCTAATCCAGACTCTGCTGTTCTTCCTAGTGGCAAAATGTATAACTCCTATCTCATTTCACGGCTGCCTCGGGAGTCTGCAATCTGTGTTAAACCATGTTGGGACAATGTTGTCACAAGATGGTAATGGGCCCAGGACCAAATATTGCTCTTTCACCCCCACCAGACAGTGCTGCGGCTCAATCCAAATCACTGCATGTTTTCCAGGATGTAGTTACAAGGCAAAGAACAGAACGTTGGCAGGACAGCAGTCAGGTACCTGTAGTAGCAGGACACACTCTGACCCTGGCAGTGACACCATTATCCTTATTTAGTTGGTAAATTAGCTATCTGTCTAAATCACCGTCTATTTGGAACTGAAGTAAAGCATATAAATGTTGACTTTGAATTTGTAAATTTAAAAAAAAAGCATAATTTGTTACTCAAGCAATTCTGAATTTCATTAGCTTTCAAATCAGTAACCTATCCCATTTTATTTTGTTTTTTTTCTTCAGCAATCGATCAACTCCAAGCAATCACGACCGGATACAGCGCCTTCGTCAGGAGTTCCAGCAAGCCAGGCATGAAGATGATGTTGACGAACGTAGACGGACTTATAGTTTTGAACAACCTTGGGTGAGTGATCCCACTGTCCATTATCTAATAGTGTTAGAGGGGATTTATCAATAACATCCACTCCATAGGGTATTCTAAGTCCTCAAGGTGTCATCGAACAAAGTAAGCGTGACCTTATAACCCATACCAGCATGTTGTGCATTATCGATAATTTAATTTACTATCTGGGCTGCCCATCTGTCCCATGCTTAAAAGGATATCATGTATCCTTGCTACAAAAAGATACAAAATATGTATGTTTTATGGAATCAAAGCTAGCCATATATACATATTTAAATATCTCAAGAGGAGTAGTTGAGCGGACATTATTCTGTATTTTGTTCGCATTTTATACATTTGAACTGAATCATGAAGTAATGCGGCAAGTCATCTGTTAAAAATGCACAGTATGTAGATATTTTTTCATAATTGACTAAATTGTGAAGCAAAAAGGTCACAATAAAATTTATGTTGTGAATAATAGTCGTATAGCAATAAATTATGTCACAATCCAGGGCATGTTTGTAAAAAGAACAAGTACAAAGCCACCTATACCCGTCACATGTGGGGAAGGGAAGTGGTTATTAGAAAAATTCCACCTTTTGTATTAATTCAGAGCCCTTTGGCTGGGAAAGGAAAAGGAGGTTCACACAAACCCTTCATCATATGATGAGTACAGAGAAGAGAAAAACAAGCTCACTAATGGTAATTAAAGAATATTAGTGATACTACACCCCTTATCACATACAGCCCCCAGGGCAGTGGTTCCCAATCCAGTCCTCATGGCCCACCAACAGTCCCGTTTTTTCAGTATCTCAATAGTAATAAAAAAGGGAAATACATAAATCCGGGATTGTTCGTGGGCCAGGAGGACTGGTTTGGGAACCACTGGCCCTGGGGGTTAGGAAAAGTGAGTCAGAGGGCCAGCCCCTCTCAACTTTAGATATTGCGTGGATTGAAGTTTTTCTCTTGACGTCATTCACAAGATAAAGTTTTGTTTTATTGTGAATAGGGTGCCAGAGGGAATGGGGTGCAGTTCATTTGTTTTGGAGGCAGACTGAAATCTATTATTAAACAATATCTTAAATACCGCTAAACTTTCTTTTTTTGTTGTTGTTCTTGCTATTAAGATTTGCGTATTGCACTGATTTTATTATGCTCTGTTACTATAGAGGGTGTTTTTCTGACAGCAAGTCTTCTTTAAAAAAATTTAAGTACAAACTTCTCTTTATGTAACTGGAGTTATTTGTAATCCCTGCCTGCAGTAATTATAACACTTTAACAATTAAACCATAACTTTACCAGTTCCCTCAATATTTTCTTTACACGGTTAATGTTTATCTGGGGCTATGACTGACAGCTTTCCTCACTGTATAAACTTTGCATTCGTCTGAATCTGTTGTGTCTTTAACAGACAGGACAAAGTGAATTAAAGTTAATTGTTCCATTCAGTGAACAAACGTGACATTAGACACTACGGCTAAATGTTTGGGGGGGTTTTTGTTTTTTTAAAGTCTAAAAAAATTTTTTTACATTGAGTGCCTCTGTATATTACAATTTATATATTTAACTGCAAGGGGAAAAAAAATAAAAAATCTATGAGCAGTTTTGATTTGGATTTCTGCATTTAAGGGACATTCCAGCCTGGCAGTGACCACTATATCGTTAATGATATATATATGTAACGGACCGTTTTGCACAAAAGGGGGAAAAAACTGCTTAGACGATAATCCCCTTTTAGAGACAGGCACAGCTACTATAGAATCACCAAAACTCACGAACTGAATACAAGGGAATGCTCCAAACACTCGAACTGCATACAAGTGAATGCTTCAAACTCCCGAACGGCATACAAGGGAATAAGGTAGCACTCCAAATACACGAACAGGAACCATACGAATTGCTGCTAACAGGCGAACAGGAAAAGCTCCCAAGCGGCTTACACTCCTGGCAATCAGTCCTTAGCAGCATACAGTAAATCCCCCCAAGAATGAGACAAAGCTCCGTGTTGAGGGTCAAGTAGTGGTCCGTTTAATGAGGGCTACCTGCCCAGTATTTATGCAGGTCTCCCCTAGGGGACCAAATGGGAGACTGTGACAAAAGACAGACAAGTAGACAAATAGGACACACAGTCACAATATATTCCCACAATGCATCCTGGCTTCCTCCCCTCTGCCCTGGGAGATAATTGGGAAGTAATTAAATTATCTCCCAAGACAAAGGCAAAACTCCATTACACATGTGGGGATACAAAACCAGTATTATACTTTAAAATACATAAAGTAACATTTATTACATAAAACACAGACATGTAACATATCCCCAGATAGCTCAGGTCTGAGCGCACATTATTAAGTGAATGGCACTCAGACCACACGAATACAGTTTAATCGCCATGGAGCCAAAGTCTTTACAGTCAGTTTCATACGAATGGGCTCCATGGGATTCCTATCTGGGGTATAACACATTCAACCAAAACTACCGAACACCGGGCCGTTCGTGCACTTCCACCGAACAAGAAGGGAGGTCGGCGGCTTCAGCGGTGTTCGCGCAAAACTGTGTCCGATTTTAGTTCCATGAAAATAGGGGCGAACACCGCTGTGCATTCGTATGTTTAAAATGGCCGCGACCTCGTGTTCGGGGTACGAATGGCGGCCACCCAGCATTTGTCAATTAAGCTGCGGTTAACCGCAGCTTCAGGGAGGTTAATTGCCGGCACACTCCAGCTCCCAGGTGGTCTATTCATTCGTGCGGTTGTTTGGTAGATTGAATCTACCGAACAACTGGCAGAAAAGCACGAATACAGCTTTTCTCCAGGCGAAATAAAGTCTTTTAAAAGGGGGCCATAGTCCAGAGGCAGCAGGCGAGCAACCAGGCTTCTCCAATGCAATGTGGCGAGATTGGTCTCGTCACAATATATATATATATATATATATATATATATATATATCTGTAAAAATGATGCAAAAGGAAATAGACACAATGCACGTTCAGCACTGTCCCCTGTGCCCTGACCAACTAGCCATCATTATTCCCTAATTACTACATAGCGCCGAGCATTGTTCACACAATTCTTATTGTACTCTCACAGCTTAGGTCTGACCGTGCAGAAGCTCAAGTGCCCCAGTGGCGGGTTCAGGGGGGGATCATCAGGGCAAATTCCCCCTCTGAGAAATCAAGGGATTTTCTGTCTATCGTGTAGCAGGGGCTAACACAGGATTCACTCCAGCTCTATCCCTAAATGCCATAATTACCAGGACTATCACTTGTTAAACCTTGTAAATATATAGGCCAAAGGGCTATATAATGGATTTGTTTCCCAGGAATCAGGGCATCATTGTAGTAGCAGGAGTGACATGCCTAAATGTGTGTATATGTGCACATCTGTATTTTTGTGTATATGTCCTCACAAAATCCAGCCATGTCTCTCAATAGTTTAAACTCTGGATGCTCCCCTGATTTGCCCAGTATGGAAATGCTGTGTGTGTTCCCACCATACTGATATGGATGGCCACCAACCATTCCTCAATTTACATCTTGAAGCTAGAGCACTGAATTTTTTAGAATGTATGACGAATAGGGATACCTGAAGAACACGGGGTCTTGCACACTAACCACAAAAATACAAAGTAGTGATCATTGCAGTTTGAGTGACATTTATGAGATCTTCTGTGTATATTACTTGGGAAAAATACATTTTCATTTGCCTTTTCTGTGTATTTAGTTGAGCGTAGCATTTTTGACTAGTTTCTAAAGTTGTAATTGCTTCACTTATGATGCATGGTACCCTGCCAAACTTGTCATAACTTGAACAGTGACTTAGAAAATTAAGTTAGTAAGATAATGTATATAATAATGTAAAATAAGAATGCAAAGACATTTCATTAATACAGTCACCAGTCTAACATTTTTCGCTATAAGAAATAGCCAAGTATTAAGTCTAGTGTTTTTAAACATTCCCAAAGAGGCAACTGGTGAAACAGATCAAGTTTCCAAATGATGGAGACATCAGAATATCTGAACATTTGGGCCCACGGAGGATTTCCGAACATTTCAGGACAATGTCAACATCCTAGCACCTGCAGATCGGGCTATATGTTATAAAATAAGAGTGTGTTTTAGGTTTCCTATGTTACCGTGATTTACATATTCCCTGGAGAGGTGGTTTGTTAAACACATTCACAACTGTATAAATATTGAGGGGGCTTTTTTTTGTTTTTTTATGAAAGTAATAATGTCACATGAGCCACAAATGATCTTCATATAACTGCTAAAACACATATATATATATAACAAACCTTTGAACACATGGGTTTAGGTTTTCTCTCTCATCGTCCGACCTTCCAATCCATAAAAAGTCCAGGTTTTCTGGATTCATTTCATGGCACAGGTGGAATAGCCAGTCGAGCTGATAACTAGATACTTGCTAATAAAATAGCCACCTGTGATCATTCTAGTAAAGTGGGAAACGTGCAATGCTGTGGGCTCCTAAGAAGCCGCAAGGTATGGGTTTTAACAAAGTGTGGTAGCAGCTGTCTGCTATTTATTCTAAATTTAATTCAACAACCCTTGAATAGCTTCCATTATTCTGAAAAACATAACATTTTATAAAATGAACAAATCTCTTTAGAGAAGAGATTGTTTACATGATACTCTCTGCACCGACCCCCTGTGTGCTGGTTATGTCAGTAATTTTATTGATGTCCTTTATCCATATTTTTTATTTTGGTATTTTGTTATTTCAACACTGGAAAAGTGGAACGTTTTTATTAATGTACAAATTCTGCAATTTAAAGTGTCACAAATGTCATCTCCTGTAAGTTGTGTTAACATTTATTTCATGTGATGCTCCATGTTCTTCTAAATGTATATTAAGAATGTTGCAAATGAGGGATTGAGTTACAAGACTTCCTCCAAGCAGCAGGCTCCCAGCTGATGCTGTTTTTATTCCCCAAGTGGGCAGCACAACTCACCGTGCCTCAACCTCTACAATACGGTGGTGGCGCTTCTGGGTCCTGTGCTAAAAATGTAGAACTCAGCTGGACATACAGCCACTATCACACAATATCTTTACAATGGAATGGAAGGATGAGCAGGCATATTGGCATCATGTTCCTGTGCCCCGCAGCCCACAAGATGGCTGCTTTGTCAGACCCAAAAGCTGGTTCCTCATGCTCTGACTTGACTCAAGAGGATCTTGTGAAAACTCAGGTACCAACGACTTCCCAAGCAGTGCTAGCAAGCAGCATCACACAGGCACCTGCAACCAAGCAGGACATCCAAAATCTCCTGCATAACTTCAAGCAAATGTAGACCTAGATCTAGACCCTCTTAAAGCTGATGTTCAAGTGATGACCGGTACACTACAGGCCTCAGAAGAGGATATCTTGGACATGTGACAAGGTATGTAATAGGTATACCGAAACCTTGCAACTAGTAAAGTCATCCCAGTCAGACTTGGCATTGAAAATAGATCTACCTGATGACCGTATTTGAAGAGCCTTCCTAAAGATCAGAGGTATCCCAGATACTATTGATTTGACCTAAAAGTTGGCACATTATCTTGGGTGTATCCTTGCAGTGTTACTCTCACTTACCTAGGCTAAAAGAGTTGGACTTAATGGTGATTTTCGCATTAATAAATCTCCACAGGCTCCCCCATATGCCTACCGGGACGTAATTGTACTGTGCAAAACACTCATGAACAAAAAACTAATCTTATCTACTCAGAGGGATAAGACTATATACATCTTTAAGTCCTTTCAGCTCACCTTCTTCCAGGACTTAACCAGGAACACTCTACAATGGAGAAGGTCTATCAGCCCTGTGACCCGCCAACTGCGGGAAGTAGGTATAGAATATAGATTGTATACACCAAGATCCCTTACTGTCATTAAAGGCAGCTCCATTCTGCAACTTACCTCTATGGCTCAATCTTGGGGATGGTGACCTGAACTTCTTTCAAGACCCCACAGATCTTTTATGCTTGTTTTTTTTTCTGTTAATATTTTATGGTTTACATTAGTGGTTTAGTTTTCTATTCTTTAGCCGGGCATCCCAATGCTGTCTCACATGCAGAGACCAAATTTTTATAAGCCTCGATAGGACTTAACACTCTCATTTCTTACACTCCCATCCCCCTGTAACCCGGTTGGTTAGGTGTTGTTACTACAAGCTTTGCTCAAATCTATGTTTCTTGGCCTTGTCTGTGCAGTTTGCTATTTTTAATACTCTTAGGCATAACCCAGAAATGTGTTTTTCACAGTTTTATTGCTACATCAAGTCATCAATGAGTCCAAAACCCAAAATTTATATTCTTATGTCATAATGCAGTTCAGGGATGTGGGAGACAGATACAATTTATTTTTTAATAGTATTCGCACTGAAGCATAGGTGGGACTTTCAACATGCAGTCTTCTTACCATGAACAAGACTAGACAGAGCAGTGACCCTTTACTGTATTGTGTTAGTTTTGTTTTTTTACTTACTACTTGGGTATCTCCTGACTGCTCATTCCTTCCTGTTTACTGCTTACTTAATACTATATAACACTAATAGAAAAGTTAGCTATGACTTTTTTTGTAGACTTAATCGCTTGATACGTGATTATTGTGATTTATGTCTTTCATTGCTCACATTTATACTGTGCAACTACCACAATAAAAAAAAGAGATTGACAAAAAAATGTTGCAACTGGCATAACAACCCACTTCAATCAAGGCACAGGCAGGACACACATTGCAAAAGAGAAAAATAAAATAAAAGCAGACTGCCAGGTGCAAAGGACAGAGATTATATCAATGATTGATAGGGAGATAAGATGGTTGCGCCCAATTGTAACAAAAAGAGGTGTCGATTTCAAAATTTTCATTTTATTTTTCAGAATACACAAAGTCAAATACGTTAAAAAGAGGGATAAATAAACATAATATTAAAATAAAAAAAAACAGGAGAGTGACAGTTACCCTTTAAACTAGTTGTAAAGCCTTTTTTGCTTCACTGCTCAGGGGGTTTACAAAAAATGTATCAGATTTAATTTTTTCCAAGTATTTTTAATATCTTCCCTGTGGCAGTCATCAATGAATATCTTTTTGTGTTTACATTTAATTTGATGAGTAGTGGTTGTATGTTAAATTCTACCCATGGGTAACCTTGACAGCTCAGATGTTTCCAAATTACATATCCCATAATGCTCAGCCAGTCTTGAGGCAGAGCGTCACAGGAAAATGAATTTCAACAACATCTTGACTGTCAAGGTTAAGCATCAATGTCCCGCTTA
This sequence comes from Pelobates cultripes, assembly GCA_933207985.1. NCBI lineage: Eukaryota > Metazoa > Chordata > Amphibia > Anura > Pelobatidae > Pelobates > Pelobates cultripes. The sequence goes on from OW240915.1 coordinate 26,875,536, forward strand.
GTGCACATCACCCATCAAAATAGTTAATATTAGTGTGATACCTTCACTTTTAACATGTCATAAAAGGGAATCATGACATGTCACGCATGTCATGTGTCCTTAAGTGGTTAAAAGAGAATTAGGCTGAGAATTTATGTAGAATGCGGCCAATGTTGCTGGCGTTGTGTGTTTAAATTGTATCCACAGAAGTCACAATGTACTATAATATAATAAGCTATTCATTTTCCCAGGTCACTTCTTTCCCTACTAAACACCGTGTAGGAAGTCCACGTTACATATTACGGTAATCATGTGTAATGTATTGCTGTACAGTTCAAAGCATGAACAGTTCTAAATCAGGTCCTTAATCATTAACCTGATACTTTCACAGGAGCTTTTTCATAATCTTATCTGTGTGTAAAGATTTATTCTTGGCATTCCCTACAATGTCTAGTCCAAATGGGGGCGGCTGTCTTTTCTTTTAAAAAATGGCAAAGCTTTCCAGAGATTTTTCTCTGAGAAAACCTTGAACGCTGAAGGATTGATACTTAGCTGGTGCTAATGTGTTTACGTGTCAGCAACATTTAACCATTGGGTTATTTTAAGGTTTTGATAAGAAAACATCAGGAACAACGGAATTAGTTCCTTAGCACAATCAGTCTCTGCTTAGGCAAGGGCCATCATTACTTCATTGGTCGATGTAATTTTCACTCATGCAAGTGTAACACAAGCAATAAAAATAATGAACTCACAAGATATTTTGTACATAATTAACTTCATTTAACATTGGACTTTCTTTGCTTCTCCCCCACCTTTCAATTGACCTTGAAACTTAAATCTAAATCTGTCCTTTGCAAATGGGTGAAAGCTCAATAACACAATTATTAAGTATATATAATTATTATTAATATTGATAGTTATTTAGCACAAACTTATTCCGCAGCAAATTAAAATGGGAAATCAAAGAGACCATTACAAAATGTTACAGGAACAATAGGATGATGAGGACCCTGCTCAAACGAGCTTGTAAAAATGTGTGTAAAACCTTTTTGTGCACACTGAAATCATTTCTGTTAAATGTGGGTTTTCAGCAGACTAGGATCATATTTTACTTGAAAACAAGAGAATCGCAATGCATCTTTCCTGGTAAAATGTTTTATAAATAAAAAAAATTTGCGTTCTTAACATCCTTCTGCTTTAAGAACCACTAGAGACACTCAGGCCACTTTGTCTCAGTGTAGTGGTGTTGGTACAGTGGCCCTTTCGTTATAAACCTGTAATGTAAAACATTGCCATTTTGTAGAAATCGCAATGTTTACGCTGAAGGATTACATATACCATGAGTGTCTGTCTTGGTATTTCCAAATGGTAACAGCCCAGCAGTGGGGATCTGCATTGACTGGAGGAATATTTCAAGTTCACAAAATATTTTGTCCCTTCAGCACATGTCCTATTTCCAATGGAGTGTTTGAGGAGAGGTATAATTTACATACTTAGCATCCAAATTTCAAATCATTCTTGTACTGAGCAGATGGCAGCCTTCTAAAGGGGAAGTTTGAAAATACCGATATTATCTTTTATGTAGATATCATCTCACTTGCTTGAGGACTAAAATGTCCTACAAAAACACTTTATATCCATATAAAACATTGTATCTGCATTTAGAATGAAAAGAAACATAGTAAACAATACATTAGCATCTGCTTAACTACTGGGACCGTGCTCATTTTGTCTGTATTTATTAGACAACAGAAATATAGACTTCCATTATATTCGAAATCATTCACAGAATTGTGGAGAATTAACAAGGGAGTAGGGTGCGTTTTACGCCATAAGAGCCCACATGCAAAAATAATACGTTTTTTTTTTTCTCTCATTATTTAATTCAGCTAAAATGTGTAATTGGTGAGTCATTTACCCACTTTTCCTGGGTTAGTAAGTCATCTAAAACAAACAAAAATAATAATAAAAAGAGGTGAAGAAGTCCCTTCTCAAAAGAGCCTACAATTTAGAGGAGCAACATTTAATGTGTGTTTGATGGGGAATTCTACTGTACATGTATACGGTACATTAAATTATCGTTTCTATAATATTAATGTTAAAGGCTTTTCTATCTTCTACAACACAGGAAGCTGACTGCATAAAATATTCACTGTTCACATGTTTTATGAATATATTTTTTAGTTGACTTCTCTGATGGGTTGCACAGAGATGGCAAAATGTGGGTGAAGTGCATGTGATCCAGCCGTATACATGTTTAATTCACTAGTACAGTGTCCCAAAAACTTGTTTTCTTTTTGACACATTTCTTTAAAAATGGGAATTAATCACTTTTATGTCAGACTTTCACTTAAATGTGCCCCCTCCCTCCCCACCCCATTAATTTTTTTCTTGCTTTTATTCCTACTGCAGACGGTAAACACACTCTCATTGTGGTTGTTCTTCCAACGTAATTCCTACGGAGCACTTTGTACCATGTTATTTTTGAAAATTAACCATGAATAAAAGAAATATACCACTTTGCTTGGGGGCTATTGGGCTTTGACATTAAACAGCGTACAGAAGATAACTTTGTGATGCAAAGAATATATTTGAAGTTTAATGGCTCTGCTGCATTTTGTGTTTCGGGTACAATATCCTTGAAGATCTCAATCTGTGGCCGACCATTACTTGAATGGTTATTATTTCTGCATTGCATGTAATACATTAGTTGAGAGTCATAATGCCCTTCAGAGAATTGCTTTTTCAATTTCAGCTTGTACACTACACAGGGGGTACACAAAAGTCTCTTACATTCTATCTGAATTAATACATCTGCTACCAATTGCTTTCTTTTAATAAAAAATAAAATTGATGCATGTTCCCCTTAGCAACCTTAAAATATAAGATGGAAACATATTCAAGGACATCTCTTGAGCTATTGAATTACAGGGTTGTAATTTTGATACACAATGGTTAGAATTCAATTTCATCTGCTGAATATATCATATAATTATATATTTCCAATTAGCCCCAGCCCTGCTTTGTAAATGCAACTTTGACATTGTGCGTTTGCCATCTCTAAACAGTGTATATAAGAAAGTTTCAGAGCGGTCACAAACTAAACAAATACAAAGTACTTGGTTACCTCTACACAGGCCAGAACATGGTGTATGAGATATCATCTCTACATTCATTTCTCGACTACACCCTCTATTCCACTATATATAACTCAGGTTATGTCTATAAAGTCCTGCAGTCTTGCCCATAAGCGTTATCAGTACATTACATTAGGGTTCGCACCCAGAGAAAATTACTCAAATACAAACCTTGCTTAATACATGCAAATTTATCAAAAGAGGTACACAATACATATTTATGCTCTAATGATATCTAGGTGGTTAAAAGGGTTTTCTTCAAAAACATAATAAGAATTACAACTCCCATACCGGTGGCAGAAAGGACAATTTGGACCTGCATTAGGGTGTGCTTAGGTACACATGACACACCCCTTGTGCACACTATCTCCCTTTTTAAAAGTTTTAAGTTATTTATACTCAAGCACTCCATAGACTTCTATATATCAGACTTTAAACCTCTTGACCAGGAATGGGCAGCTATCGGCACTCCAGATCCTGAGTACTACATCTCCCCCGATACTTTGCCAGCATTATGACTTATAGGGCATTATGGACGATGTAGTACACAGCAACTCTGAGTGCCGAAGGTGGCTTCCTCTAGCCCTCACCTACCACAAGCAAGTGGATTATGCCTCTTGACTTTACTACCGCAAGCAAAAGCTGGTGGTACGTTCATCTAGACCCAAGCGGTTCACACCCTTTTTTGGACATAGTCAGCACGTCAAGGCATACTTTTTTTTTTTCTACTCATAAGCTGCCTATAAACATCACATCTATTTGAACCCTAGACAGATCTGCATACTTCTAGTCAAATTGACTTATTAACAGAAAAGAATTGCCACGTGGCAATTTCAGTTTTAATGCTACTTATTACAAAGGCATTTTAAGACTGAATTCAGCCTATTACAGGTCAAGTCAAAGTGTTTGTTCTGAGTTAAGAGATTAAATTTCTATCCTTGTGGACCATGTATTGGGAGTGATGGAAGAGACAGAGGTGTCTAACAGCTTTCGTTTATCACTGTGTTTCATATCTACTTTGTTGTCATTGCATTGTGTTCTACAACAATCATATTGTTTTGTTTTTTTTTGTGTATGGGTTTCTTAAAATTTAAGAAAGAAGCTATAAAGCTATAATATATATTTATATATATATATATATATATATATATATATATATATATATATATATTTTTTTTTTGTATGATTTATATATATATGTGTGTGTGTATGTGTATATATATATATATATATATATATATATAATACCCTCTTGTATATATATATATATATATATATATATATATATATATATATATATATATATATATATATATATATATACACACACACACACTTGTTTTGTAAGCTTATGGTTGCACTATATGTTTCTCTTTTTCCACATGTATTTATGTATTCTTGAGTTTGACATAGAGATTTCAGTTTGCCACTCTATTGTACAGTGTATATATATATATATATAGTTTTTATACTGTTTAGCACACCCTCCATTTCCTTGTCTTGTATTCTATCGTATTGATTGGTTGTACCTGTGAGGGGGCATCCTTGGAGTGTTTGTGCAGCGTCCATCAGGTGTTATATTGTTAGTGTAGGCTAGCGCCACGTTTTTACTGCATTGATTTACATTTCCAAGCATCATATGTTCTTTAAAATGCTGCAATATGTTTCCTATTTGTTTCCGACTGATTTTTATTTTTTATTTTTTTTTTATTCCCGTCAAGTTTTTTAGCTTAAATAATAGTTGCCAATAGTGATGTCCCGAACGGTTCGCCGCGGACTCATCATTGAGTAAACTTTGATCCTGTACCTCACAGTCAGCAGACACATTCCAGCCAATCAGCAGCAGACCCTCCCACCTCCTGGACAGCTCACTAAGAATGCAGCTTCACAATTAATGTAAAATGGATGCTGCCCAGGAGGTGGGAGGGTCTGGGAGGGAGGGTCTGCTGCTGATTGGCTGGAATGTGTCTGCTGAATGTGAGGTACAGGGTCAAAGTTTACTCAATGATGTGTCCGTGGCGAACCGTTCGTGGCGAACCGTTCGGGACATCACTAGTTGCCAATCTAACTGATAACATTATAGATAATCTTGTGTATTGTCTGCTAGATCAGTTTGTCCCCAAAGTGGTAGCCCCCAAAATTCATTATATGGATGCCATGTCTCATGAAGGGTCGGGAGCCCTGTAAGATATGAAACATACAAAATGTTTGTTGTTTTCACCTGTGTAGCCTACATTTGGATATAGATAATAAGCACATCTGAAAAGCAATAATTTGTTAATGTAAAACCTTATTTCAGTTGTGTGAAGTTTGTATTAATTAGAACAGGGAATACCAGTCTCTGGCTTCACAGCTTTTTACAGCCGACCATCCCCAAGCAGTGGTAGCCCTTCTAGACAATCTACAGCTACAGAATTGTAGATTGTAGACCTTGCAGTAAAAATGGATCTTCTGCCTTCTCACGGTTTGCACTGTTCTAATTACACCAAAACTTCAGAAACCCAGGACTAGAAGAGACAGGAAAACTAGAGAATTTATTTACACATTGCATGTGACCCCATTTTGTCTATTTTCGTAGGGTTTTATGTTACTAACAATTTTATTTCTCAATTTGTTTTCTCCCAGCCAAATAACCCAACCTATAACCAGACGGGGCGACATTCGGTATCTGTTGAAGTTCAGATGCAGAGACAAAGACAGGAAGAACGAGAGAGCTTCCAACAAGCACAACGCCAGTACAGCTCATTACCCAGGTAATATGAATTAATTACCCACCAGACCCACCACCCTTATTATTACCCACTGGGAGCTGATGGATGGGGCTATGCCTTTATCCCATGGGATGGTTGACAGGTAACAATAGACTGAGCTACAGAATGTGTCCCAATGCATTTTAAACATTTACTGCCCTTATTGTAATTGGTTGATGCCTTGGCTCTCTAGTTGTTATTGGACTACAATTCCCATTTTTTTCATGGTGTTGGCTTGAAATGTAGTCGAACAAAAACCTCAAAGAGTAGTCCTCAACCCTAAAATAAACAACTTTACTTTAATGTATAGTTTGAGAGGTTAGACAATTGTGAGCGGTATCAGGAAATACTTCTTTGCTGAGAGTTTTTATGGTGTAGACTAGACTATCAGGAGAGATGGTAGTGACTAATACAGTGAAAGAAAGCTCGGGATAGACACACTGCTGCCGTCCCAAACCAGAAATTAACTCTGGAGTATCTGCTTTTTTCATAGGAAATGAGCAGGCTCGATGGACCGTTTAGCTTTACTTTGCCACAAAGTCAATAGTAAGACATAAAGTCCCTTACACTGCCCGTTGGTGATCAAGACAGTCTCATAGACTTTCATATACTGGATGGGTTGTTGGGACTAGTGCTAAAATGCTTTTATATGTGTATGCGGCCATATACTCTTACGGAATGTGGGGGCCCCATACATAACACAAACTACTGCTCAGCAGTGGTTTAAGGCATATTTTGTCCAGAAAGTAGTTTTACAAACCGAAGGTTGCAACTCTGTTCTCATCAACTGTTTAGTAAATGAGTCCCCTTAGTGGCAACCGTTGATTGAAAAAATTATAATTTCAAGAGCAGATCAGTGAATGAAATGCCCTGTGGCAGTATGTAAAGGCAGTATGTAAGCTTTACTCAGCGACTGCCGTACGTAAAGATTATTTTCACTTTTGAGTGAATGGTACATGCATAGTATAGCCACCATACATGTCCCAGCAATACTGTTCTGTCTCCTCCATTCCCCTACTGGTAGTTCCCCTTAAGAAGAATTATAATAAGGCTGTTTTGAGAGTTCAAAAGGCTTTTCATACCTCACCGCGACTGCTCTGCCTCCCTGGCTGAGATCAAGACTGATCTCAGCCAATCCAGTTATTCTACAAAACAGCAATGTTTGGCATTTCATGGCTAAAATTAAAGGACCGCTGCACCCTTTGAGATGAAATGGTCTGAGTCCTTTAATAGCGGAAGCTACCAATAGCAGTATAACTCCCACTAATCGCAGGCAGACATGTCCAGGCGCTGCTTTAAGATTAATGAAATCCTAGCCCTAACCAGATTTTTTCTCACGTAAAAATACTGTCCATCGATTCACTATCACAAATTCAGTAGTATTTGTTGGTTCTTGGCTTGCCTCTAAGTAAATCTTGGCTTCTTCCTATACTTGCATTAAATGTAAATCATTGCTTTAATTAAAGTTTCCTTATTAACGATGCTATGCTAGCATTGACTACACTTTGTTTTCTGTCCTTTTCCAGCAGTTTAGATTTGTGTCTGCTGAATGTTCTAATATTTTAATGAATCATTTTCAGATTTGTTCGTGGGGAGTATCTAGCGTGAAATGTTCTTTAGATTTCTTTTTTTAAAACCATTACATTTCTGAATTTTATTGCAAAGCAAATGCTTTTAGTTATTTCATTTCCCATACATTAATGAAAATATATTGCTATCATAACTAGGATTCGCTTAGCTAATATATTGACCTGAAGGACCCACAATTAATGAAAAAGCAATAATCTGATGTGATTACAAATTAAGCTAAAGGATATCAATAGGAATGTGATGAGACATGATCCCTGAAAGAGTACTTAGCAAACCGAGATAAACAGAGCCCAGCCAGTTCTCATTATATGCATTGCTGCTTATATCCTGCCTACCTAGGCTTACTGAAAAATAGGAATGCTTAAACTGTAGCAATAAATGTGTGTTTTTCATGTTTTGTTCTCATTCAACATCAATTTGTAGACCTTTGTTTTGAGGCCAAAAACTAAAAATATTAAATTATTCTGTATCATTAGGATAACATTTAAAGGGATATCAAAACAACTTTAGCTTAATGAAGCAGTTTTGGTGTAGATCGTGCCCCTGCATCACTGCTCAAATCTCTGTCATGTGTTAAATCACTTTATTTCTGTTTATACTGCCCTAGCTGCACCTCTCCTGGCTGTGACTGACACGGCCTATATGGGGGGAAAAAAATGTCATTTTCAATCCGGTCTGACAGCACAATGTGTTTACTTTAGAAGTTATCTGCTGTTCTGTTAAATTAACTTAAGCCACAAACAGGCGTTTTCTCCAGGCTCTAGCATGCTATTAACAGAACAGGAAACAAGAAATTCTAAATTAAACAGACTGTAAACATAATATCTTTCTTTACAGGAAATGTGTACGAAGGCTGTGTAAATCACATGCAGGAAGGTGTGGTAGGCACTGCATAAACAAAATGATTTAGCTCATAAACTGCAGAGAATTGAGCAGTAAGACTGTAGGGGCATGATCTATACACCAAAACTGCTTCATTAAAGGAACACTCTAGCATTAGGAATACAGATCTGTCATACGAACAGCTACTGGAGGAGGACTTTTACCCTACAATGATTTACTTTGCAGGGTTAAGAGGACAGGAACACTTCACCCATATACCTTTATTAAGATGAAGTGGTCTGCATGATTATAGTGTACCTTTAAGCTAAGGTAGTTTTGGTGCTTATAATGTCCGTTCAAAAGTACAGAAGATGATCGGAAGTGTAGCCTTCCACCAGCTGTAAGACTGAAGGATGACTAATTCAATCTGACTTGTGTGCCATCATTTTTCAGGATAACCATGTATCCTTTAACTTTGCTATTTGGTTTTCTGTTTGCAACAATTGAATAATCACCAGTAGGCTTAACTTAGGCTTTAATTATAACTTGAAATGTTTGGTTAGTGTAAAGAAAATCTATCTTCCTAGTAAAAGCATACATTAAGGTTTTCTGAGAGGTAAATACTGACATTTAACGTAAATCATTAGACAGGGAAACAAACTGAACCAGGCTGGTTTAAAATAATTAAATCGGTATATTTTTATTTTGTATATATTTGTACATCAGGAATAAGAATCGCATTATCTGTACTCTAAAGACTTTTTCCCCACACCTTAGTTGGAAAAGTCATCCTGTCAATGACACATCATGTTACTGGGGTCTACAATTATTGTGATTTTCTTTTTGGGTAGAGGCAGTACCAATCTCACTGGCATGTTTGACGGCGTACAGAAACTGTCAGACGTAACAACTGTGTACAGTGTTTTTTGCTGCCGGTGATTCCTTAGAAAGGCCTGTTTCAGAAGCCGACCTTCATAGATTGTAAAGGTTCTTGGAACACGCTGCGCTTTCAATACCTTAAGGCAATAGTTCTAGCGAACTTCAATGACCTTAGATCTGCAGGAGAGCTCTCACGGCAGCGCTTCCTTATGTATTGAAACATAATGTGGCTTGGCAGTGGAGATGCAAGTTGTTCGGCCACAGTTGTTGGGATGCCATTCCTAAGGGACATGCTTGGAGCAAAAGACATTGTATTTCAGGCTGGTAGATGTGGGTCCGACCTAATAAATCCATCAGAGATGTTGAAAGCTATGCAGCGTGTCTAACAACCTTATGGCAGACACTGGCTTTGAAGCTGTGTGCCTTTGATATCATACTTTATAGCCTAGGAGGCTGAATGCTTTATAGGCAATATATCTTCCGAGGCACCAAATTTATCTACTTTCTATTTCTAGGGCCCACAAAGCCATAGTAACCATGTTAAAACCATGCCCACATTTCTGCTACTTAAAAGGTTAAAGGGACACTATAGTCACCAAAACCTCTCCAGCTTATCTCTACAGAGAAAAGGCAGTGTTTACATTGCTGTCTAGTAACACCTCTAGTGGCAGTAAATTAGACGACCACTAGAGGTTCTTCCTAGTCCAGTTCTGCACAGTGTGCAGCATCTACCTTCAGCATTTCCACACATTTCAAGACTGGCACGGCATGGGGGGAAAAAAAGAGTGGGGCTGGTAACCTAATCAACCACATTAGGACCATAATGTCAGGAATACATGTTGTTATTACAGATACTGTAGTGTTCCTTTAATTTATTAATTATGGACATAGATCATAGGCTGTTTTGAGAATGCCCCTTCATCACTAATTCTGTGTTAAAGAAATCTATGTGTAACCAGTTGCTTGTATGATTTCTTTACCAGTTGTACAGCACTGCAGAACAGGTTGGCATTTTTTACATGAAATAATGCTATTTTTATAAAAAGTTATTTTGTTATTTTTGCAGTTTGCTACCATTCTGTTAAACTGGACCAGTAACGTCCAACCACCGCACCTGTTTATGTTCTAAAACTACAGTTGCTGCTAGTGTTTTAATTCATTGCACCATAAGCACTATACAATGATAACCAGTTCCGAGCACGTACTACCAGTCATTGCCCTTCAAGGCTGGATGGATTTGAGTGATAGTAATGGGAAAGTCTGCATTATCATATTGGTGGCTGTGTAGTCTGTTTTGGGGGACGAGACAGCCCCAGTTTCAGATAACTATAGAATTCTTTACACCATAACCACTACAATACACGCTGTGTGTCCTTTTAAGAATTTACCGTATTTTTAATTTGACATTATTATTAATATTATTATTATGATATTTATAGAGCGCCATCAAATTCCGCAGCGCTTTACAATGGGTGGACGAACAGACATGTAGTTGTAACCAGACAAGTTGGACACACAGGAATAGAGGGGTTGAGGGCCTTGCTCAATGAGCTTACATGCTAGAGTGAGTGGGGTAAAATGACACAAAAAGGTAAGGATAGTATTAGACTAATGACAGTTGCAGAAGAGGAATCAGTCGGGAGCTATTAACAGTTTAATTGATACGCTTATATGAAGAAGTGGGTTTTTAACGATTTTTGGAGTGGAGACAGGGTGAGCATCTAACGGATGAGGGAAGCGAGTTCCACAGGAACCGTGCAGCCCTCGAGAAATCTTGAAAGCGAGCATCAGAGGTGGGAGTACGGACAGAAGATAGACGTAAGTCTTCAGCAGATCGTAAGGGCCTAAACGGGACATACTTGTGTATAGGGGAGGATAGATAGGTAGACATGGACGATACAGATAGACTTGGAGCTGACACGTTATCTTATATTATTGATTTGCAGCAGCTCTTTTCCTGATGTCATTGTGAGCAGTTTCTGAATTAAATATGTCCAATTCTCACTATATAAATAGGAAATACTTTATAGTTTGGCCTCTCAAAACAGGTGTGTTTGTGACTTATTCAAACAGTTGAAAAAATGGATTGCTACGCAACCGGCAGTATTAACGTTTCTGAGTAATGGTGTTGGTGTGTAGAAAAAAGGCCATTAAACATCGCAGAAGAACAATGTATTCAAGCTGTACACTGGTTCACTAAACCCAAGGCTTCCTTTATTCCTCTAGTTTTGTTGTTTAATGGAAACGAATTCTCGTACATCAAACGATACTTTCTGCCTTGACCTTTGCACGCTCAAAAATCTATCTTCTTGTTTGTTTCCATCACACACCGTGTTTTATTATAATGGATCTTTAGGCTAAAGAGAACTGTTTTTTGTAAACACTGGGATGCTCATTGAACACATTCTGTTTAATTTATTTTTTTATCTTTATTGATACTTTCATACATAACAATTCCATATAGTTTAAGAATGTTAACATCAGAGTAATATATTATAGTAGTGCATGAATAAAGGATTATTATGTTCCACTCGCATTTATACAGCTTGTTATTGTGTCCCTTTTGTATGAAAGTAAAGACTGGATAACATTTGTGAAGGTGTTGATATATAAATAAGAAAGCATTGTGTGTTAATATAAAACTGTGTTATGCATCCAGAAAGCATTGTGTGTTAATAGAAAACGATGTTGTGCATCCAGAAAGCATTGTGTGTTAATATAAAACGATGTTGTGCATCCAGAAAGCATTGTGTGTTAATATAAAACTGTGTTATGCATCCAGAAAGCATTGTGTGTTAATATAAAACTGTGTTGTGCATCCAGAAAGTATTGTGTGTTAATAGAAAATGGTGTTATGCATCCAGAAAGTATTGTGTGTTAATAGAAAACGATGTTGTGCGTCCAGTATGAAAGCATTTTGTGTATTCAGAAAGTTGTGTGTGAGGTTTCGGGCATAGATAAAGTGTAGTAAATGCGTGCTATGCATGTTCCAGGGGATGTTGCTGTATGTAACCTGAGAGTGATACCCATTATCTCTCATTCGGACACAAGATTGGGGTTCGCACAATATGATCGTGGCATGTGGCATTTCATGTAAGAGATTAATGCGGAGTGTAAGAGTTGGGTGTCTGCAAGAGTTCATGCTATAGGAGTATGCATGCGCGATCAGAGTTTTCATTTATGCCGAAATACTGTTGAGCTGCTTTTATTTTCTGTTAAATTCATTCTTTATACAGATTAAGGGAGAAAGAAAATAGCATGATTTCTTTTGTTAGCAGAAGTTTATCTTCTTCAATTTACTCTTTTATTTTCCTTTAAAAACAGATTCAAGTTTCTCAAATTGTTTCACGTAGGTGCCAATTTTCATGAAATTATATTTTCTTTTAGTGTTTTGAAAGATCAGTGTCTGCAATTTTTATTTCCCATTCCTTTGATCGCCTTACTTACTGTACAGTCCAAGATCATTTGTGATTGTAATATCACTACTTTTTTATTATGATATTTATATAACGCCAGCAAATTCCGTAGCTCTGTACACAATATTATTGTCTTTAAAGCAGACTTGAAGATCCAGTGTATTTAGCACTTTCTCTCCAAATCAATGGAAGGATGGACTTAAAACATGTGATACTTGACTCTCAAAGTGAAAATTAGTGCAACTTATTTGTTTGTCAAATAACCATGTGTTAGTAACTGTTAAATAGTTCCCTACGGCCAAAATATCAGGAAAAATCACCATCCTAAAAAAAAGATTGTTACCAACTCCATTAAAGGACCACTATAGTGCCAGGGAAACATACTCGTTTTCCTGGCACTATAGTGCCCTGAGGGTGCCCCTCCTCCTCTCCTCCCTCTTCTCCTCCTCTTCGGCTGAATGCGCATGCGCGGCAGGAGCTGCGCGTGCATTCAGCCCGTCCATAGGAAAGCATTCTCAATGCTTTCCTATGGACGCTGGTGTCTTCTCACTGTGATTTTCACTGTGAGAAGCACGCAAGCGCCTATAGCGGCTGTCAAGAGACAGCCACTGGAGGCTGGATTAACCCTAACATAAACATAGCAGTTTCTCTGAAACTGCTATGTTTATAGAAAAAAGGGTTAACCTTAGCTGGACCTGGCACCAGTGGTGGATCCAGAGCCTGATCTCGGGAGGGGCACTTGTAGATTATTTAAATAATCCAGGCACAATAACCACTACAGCTCAGTGTAGTAGTTATGGTGTCAGTAGTGCCAGGATTCCACCCCAGAGTAAGTAGTCATACCGTTTAAGAACAGTTTGACAACTTACCTGGGGTCTGCTGGGATATAGGGTATAGGAGCAGTGGTGTGTGTTAAGGGTGAAGTGTGTGAGTGCGGCAGTGTATGTCAGGGACAGTGTTTGTGGGGCAGTGTGTGTATAGGGGCAGTGTGTGTATGGGGGCAGTGTGTGTATTGGGACAGTGTTTGTGGGGCAGTGTGTGTATGGGGATAGTGTTTGTGGGACAGTGTGTATATGGGGGGGCAGTGTGTGTATATGGGGACAATGTTTGTGGGGAAGTGTGTGTATGGGGGCAGTGTGTGTGTATGGGGGCAGTGTGTGTGTATGGGGAGAAGTGTGTGTATGGCGGGCAGTTTGTGTATGGCGGGCAGTTTGTGTGTGTATGTGGAGCAGTATGTGTGTATGCGGGCAGTGTGTGTGTATGAGGGGCAGTTTGTGTGTATGGGGGGCAGTTTGTGTGTATGGTGGCAGTGTGTGTGTATGGGGCAGTGTGTGTGTATGGGGGCAGTGTGTGTGTATGTATGGGGGCAGTGTGTGTGTGTATGGGGGCAGTGTGTGTGTATGGGGCAGTGTGTGTATGGGGCAGTGTGTGTATGGTGACAGTGTTTGTGGGGCAGTGTGTGTGTAATGGGGGGCAGTGTGTGTAATGGGGGCAGTGTGTGTATGGGGCAGTGTGTGGTATGGGGGGCAGTGTGTAATGGGGGCAGTGTGTGTAATGGGGGGAGGCTTTTAAATAATTTATTTTTATTTTATTTAATAAAATAAATATTCTGTGTCCCCCCTCCCTTCTTACCTTTATTTAGGAGGGGGGACATTTCCCTGGTGGTCCCAGTGGGGATTCCCTGGTGGTCAGAGTGAACTCTAGCCCGCGCTCCCGGGCTAGAGTTCACTCTCGCGTGATTTGGAGCGTTGCCGTGGTAACCGCAGCAACGCTCCAAATCTCGAGCGAGGAGGACCCGGAGGAGCTGCAGGCAGAGCTCCGGGTCCTCCCTTTCACTCCTTCCCTCCGCTGCCGGCTGTCAGCACGGTGCCTGCGGACCGGGGAGGGAGAGCTCTGATCTTCCTCCCCGGTCCGCAGGCACATTGCAGGGCTGGCACTTGGGCAATGCCAGCCCTGCGTTAGCCGGCAGGGGGGAATCTCGGGGGGGGCAATTGCCCCGTTGCCCCCCCCCCTGGATCCGCCAATGCCTGGCACCCAGACCACTTCATTAAGCTGAAGTGGTCTGGGTGCCTGTAGTGGTCCTTTAACTGTAAAGACTCAAACCACATTTTCATACTCATGAATGATTCCTTCTAAGCAAATGTTTGTGGAAAGCAAATATCTAAAATACTCACTTTTGGATTTTTCTTTTCCCTAGGCAAAGTAGAAAAAACCCTAGTTCGGTTTCTCAGGATTCCTGGGATCAAGCTTACCCTCCTGGAGAAGGGTTCCAGAGTGCGAAGGAGAACCCAAGATATTCCAGCTATCAAGGATCAAGAAATGGCTATATGGGTGGACATGGTTTTAATGCCAGAGTAATGATGGAAACTCAAGAATTGCTCCGACAGGAGCAGAGACGAAAAGAACAACAACTTAAAAAAAAGGTGTCTGAAGGATCAAATAACTATGACTCGTACAAAAAAGTCTCTGATCCCAATTATGCCCAACCAAAAGGTCCTTTTAGACAGGATGTCCCACCATCTCCAACTCAGGTAGCAAGGCTGAACAGATTACCACCACAAGAACAGGGGCGACAATTTTATTCCTGAGAAGAATTCGGAAAGTGGGGGTTGAATTGAAACAAGGCAATAAAGAATATTTTCATGAGAGACATTGTATTATTTTTAAATGGATGGTACTATGGTACATAGTGTGTTTCAGTGCCTTTAGCAATATGGGCAAAAGCGACAGTGGACCTTATTCTGCCCTTGTCTCCTCTTGATCTGAAGGGATACTTTAACGGAAGGATTTTTTTCACAATGAGACAATCACTGGTTACAATTAAATACAGCCCCAAGAATTCTACTGTTATGCCCAAGTTAAATCAAATTTCAAGTGCTTTGCGACATCGTACTTTGCTTTGCTATGCAGATTTTTTTGACATATCATGGAAAGAGGCAATGAATAAGGATTTCTACACAACTTTTTTCAATTTTATACGTATATCGGAATGGTTGGCCTAAGTATTATTACTATTTTATTAAGTGGCCCATTATTGGTGATTTAATCATTTACACTACATATTTTTTCTTTGTGTCTTTGCATTTATACATAAAATGATGATTTTGGTTTTTTTTTCACTGTTTTATTGTTGCCTTTCATCTCAGAGAATTGTGTATAAATTACTTTTTTTTTTTCGTTAGGTTTGAACAATTTTACCTGTTGTTTTAAAGCGATAGGAGTGGGAAACTCATTTCTCCACTAAAGGTCTGTTTTTATTTTTTTTAGAATGTATTATTTGACGTGCAGATGTCTAAGAATGTCCCCAGATCTTTTTTTTTTCTTCTTTTTTTTTTCTTCTTTTTTTTTTCTTTTTTTTTTCTTTTTTTTAAGAGAGTTTGAGGGAATAGTTAGTGTAAGGACAAAGGTAAAAATAAAATGAGATTTATATCATTGTACAGAGATGTACAGTCTAGCTTTCCAACAGGTTTCGTTAAGCTATGTGCTTCCGTATGCCACTTGTTTTGTGTTGTAATAAGAAGCTGACAATGTGTAAATGAAAGGTAAATGGAGGAAAACTGTTACAGTGTTATGAAATCATGCCAGATTTTAAACAATAATAAAAAAAAAAAGAAAATTAAATTTAAAGCAACAGATCATGTTTAGCTGTTATTTTTCTTCCTGGTTAGAACTGTAAGGAAACGTCAACATAGACCGAAAAAGCACAGAAAGAAAAAATGTTAGAACGGCGATGGGTAACTTTGGAACTACAGACATTAATGCTGTCATTAGTGCATCATGGGAATTGTAGTTTGCAAACATCGACAATGACTAATCACTGCCTATGATAATATTGCACAGAAATAACTACAGAGTTTTAATTTAAACTCAACATGGGGTTTGTTTTATTTTTATCATAAAAAAAACAGATTTCCTATATATATATATATATATATATAGAGAGAGAGAGAGAGAGAGAGCAAGCAATTTCTTTCACATATTTTGGCCTAATTTTATCATTCAGTTTTCTGTGCAATTTACATTTTTATTGAATAAAGCCATATATCAGTCTGTTTTGGCTTCATACAGCACTGTTAATCTGTGGACGCTGTGCAATCCATGGCACTTTAAGGAGGACACGGAGCCTTTTACAGCTAAGAAAATTAAGGTTCTTTCTGCTAGAGGGACCCTGTCCGTACCATTGATCAACTTATGCCCACCATGATTGATACTGGCAGCCAATATAATCACTGCATATTCATCATAATATCTGTTCATCCACTACTGCCTATCATAACTCGTTATATCTTGGAAAATGATAATCACCTATTTTCCTGCAACAATTAGCTCACATACTACCTAGACTTCAGTTGAAATCAATGATAATGGGTCTAAATCCAGTATGAACCCAGAATATAGTTTATATTCATCAACCCACATATAACCAACATGATCATCTCACCTCGCCCAACATGACCATTGCATCTCGCCCACCTTGATCATCCTATCTTGCCCATACTGATCATCCCTTCTCGTCCAACATGATCATCCCATCTTGCCCATACTGATCAGCCTCTAGCAAGCTCCATTATTAGCTGCAATGACTCCAATTGCAAATCGCGCAGGCATCAGTTCTTATCGTATAGATTCCAGTTTATATTTATTAGTTTCACAGTGACCACCACGTATTTCCATAGTTCCTGGTTACCCGCTCATAATCTCATTAGACTTTCATCAGGCATCTAATATCTGCCATAGTATACCAGCTACTACTCCATATATCCTACAATCTACCATACAATATCTCTTACGGTCGTCTACCCACTATCCTGTATCTCCTACATTCTACCAGCTACTATCTCATATCTCCTACATTCTACCAGCTACTATCTCATATCTCCTACATTCTACCAGCTACGATCTCATATCTCCTACATTCTACCAGCTACTATCTCATATCTCCTACATTCTACCAGCTACTATCTCGTATCTCCTACATTCTACCAGCTGCTATCTCATATCTCCTACATTCTACCAGCTACTATCTCATATCTCCTACATTCTACCAGCTATTATCTCGTATCTCCTACATTCTACCAGCTACTATCTCATATCTCCTACATTCTACCAGCTACTATCTCATATCTCCTACATTCTACCAGCTACTATCTCGTATCTCCTACATTCTACCAGCTATTATCTCGTATCTCCTACATTCTACCAGCTGCTATCTCATCTCCTATATTCTACCTGCTACTATCTCATATCTCCTACATTCTACCAGCAACTATCTCATATCTCCTACATTCTACCAGCAACTATCTCATATCTCCTACATTCTACCAGCAACTATCTCATATCTCCTACATTCTGCGAGCTACTATCTCATCTGCTACATTCTGCCAGCTATCTCATCTGCTACATTCTGCCAGCTACTATCTCATCTGCTACATTCTGCCAGCTACTATCTCATCTGCTACATTCTGCCACATTCTGCCAGCTACTATCTCATATCTCATACATTCTGCTGGCTACTATCTCATATCTCCTACATTCTGCCAGCTACTATCTCATCTCCTACACTCTACCAGGTAATATTCCATATTTCCTGTAATCTACCAGCTACTTTCCCATATGTCTTACTGTCTACTACCTACTGTCCCGTATGTTCCACAGTCTACTTACGACAATCCCATATCTCTTATATTCTACTAGCTACTGTCTACCAGTTACTATATCATATCTCCTACATTTTACCAGCTACTATCTCTTATCTCTTACGGTCTACCACCTATTATCTCCTATCTCTTACGGTCTACCACCTATTATCTCCTATCTCTTACGGTCTACCACCTATTATCTCCTATCTCTTACGGTCTACCACTTACTATCCCGTATCTACTGCAGTGTACTGGTTACTATCTCATATCTCCTGCAGTCTACAGCTACCATCCAATATCTCCTACAATCTACCAACTATTATCCCATATATTTTGCAGTGTAACAATGTCTTTTCCTTTTTAAACACGATCTTACAGCTATTACTTCCTATCTCTCACAGCTACCATTTCATGCCTCCTAGAGCGTGCCCTTATCTCTTATACTGGTCTACTCATATCTTGAGTCTTGATGTAAAACCACCAATAAACAATCCGTTAATATTAGTGTTATTTCCAAGATATTAACTATAAGAGAACAATTGTGATATTGAGGAATTTTATTTCAGGAACCTAAATATGATCTGATGTTTTAAAAAGAACCGTCCTGCCGGAGTGGGTTTTTTGGTCTTGCAGCTGGTTTTGCATTCTGTGACTGTGTAGAATGTGGATTATAACAAAGTGCCTACGAGTCCATCACTGACTATTAAAATCTCAAATGGAGCCTATCATGTTAGAAAATGCATATTAAATAATCGTGTTTCAAGAATAAAATGAAAGATAAAGTTATTCCTGTTTTGGTTTACTGGCACATTTTATGTTTCACATCAGTATGTGAAATTGTTGAGCACATGTATCTAGAAGATTTTTTTTTTTTTTTTGTGAATGTTATACAGTGTTTAAAATTATTACTAATGTGAGCACAGTGATATGGGACGAGAGCTCCTTTTTTCTTTTTCTTTTTTTTTCAGGACTAAATAAAAAGAGTGAATTCCGCCTTACTTGTATATAAACCATAAAAATAAACATCAGTTCTGGGTTTTTGACTTTGTTGTCTTCTTCTGATATAGTCTACAAATTGAAAAAAATACAAATATCTAATAAATGGTGAGAGATGAACTAAACCAGTAAATGTTGGGTACTATTTTACAGAGTTATTCGCACAACTCAGAATTTTGCTAATTAATCATGTATGGCAAAATTAGCCAATCTGTGACTAATTGTGTTGGGGAATGCATACCTAGCAAACTACAACCTTGCAGAATGTGACCTCTGGAACAATAATGACATGATGACCATCATAGCATGGAGATTGCCAAGATCATCTCCTTTTCTGACTGTGAGATTATTCCTGGTGGGTAAGTTCTTCGTATCAAACTTGGTTTTCTTTCAGTATTTACAGGATCTTCAGATCTTGCCTCGATTCTGTGACCATCTATCACCAAGGAATCAACTAACAACAAGTTTTCTTCTTAAAGATTACTCTCTCATGGTGTCAGAGGTAGATTGACCAATCAAATATGGAATATACGTTTTCTTACAGAACACAATAGAACTTGAGTTCATGTATCATTAGATCTTCAAGACTGCAGAGCAGATCCTTTGCTCATTAAACGCGTCTTCCCATTTTATAGAATATATACAGGGAGTAGGGAAAAAAAACGTAGTACCACTTGGAAATAAATAGATTGACTCTGAAGTAACTAAATTGCATATGCAGCTGCAAAAATGCATTGTATTAGGTTAATTGCCAATAAGCAGTGTGTGTCGGCAAAAAAGGTTTGATTGTAGTAAGCACTTGGGTATGGGAATTTTCAGAGCAACCTGAAGCAACAGTGACCAAAGTTAAGGTCTATTGGCCACAAAATCTGTATGAGGCAAAGATGCAAACCACATTCATAGAGTGGAACAAGGGTTGCAAATCAAAGCTCACCAGCAAAAATAGGAGACCTCATAGGATTGCTGTTAAAAGCCAAATACCTTAAAAATTAACATTTCAATCCACACTCATATAGTTTTACAAGTTGAAATTTGTTTGTCATGGCTCGTGAGTTGTTTGAGCAGTGAAAATAGAAAAAATAGATCCTTGACACTGGAATAAGCACATCAAGGGCATAACCGGTAATTACAATACATGTATCAATTTGTAGGCAAGCTTAGTCATTATTAATTGTTCCAGTGAAATACATTTGCTTACAGCCAACGCTTCAAGGCAGCGGATGAACAACTTGGTTGCTGCAGATGAAAAAATGAATTCCACATGTATCTGGGTACCAACAAAACAAATAGTGAGCCATTAAAGACAAATACAATACAAAACACACACATTAGCCTTGGACGACAAGTCCATTTTTGTATTTGAAATCATAACAGACCGTTTTACACAACAATACCTATTCAAAGTGATTCATCATTTCGAAAATTATTAAATTGGTTTTGCTTTTATGTGAAATGGTTTTAAATATGTAACAAACAGAGCGGAGTTTCAAATTAATGTAATTGTTTCGTACAGGTTTAGTTTGTGTTTTTGAGTACTGCATTAGTTATAACAAAGGAATAGTAAAAGAAAAAAATTAGAATGAAATATGTATTAAAACGAAAGACTGATTCATTATTTCAAAGTGCTGGGGCTAAATTTCTTTCCCGAGGGAATTTTGTGGCTGCAGTTCCGTACAGTCCAATCAGCGCACCACACCTTTAGGATTGGAGAATTGTCTCAGACGCACCACGACTCTGAGGTCTAAACCTACTCTGAGTGTATATACTGTTGTAGAGATTATATACAGTTGTAATCAAAATCATTCAACCCCCATTGATTATCAGGTGTATTGTCAAAATGTACAGACTTTAAGCTGTTTGCAATGAACAAATCAATCAAAAGCAATTGAAATTATTTATAAAGCGCCAACAAGTTCCGTAACGCTGTACAATTAGTGGACTAACAGACAAGTATTTGTAACCAGACAAGTTGGACGCACAGGAACAGAGGGATTGAGGGCCCTGCTCAATGAGCTTACATGCTAGAGAGAGTGGGGTAAAGGGACACAAAGGATAAGGATAGAGTAGAAAAGTAGGTTGCTAGGATAGTTTTCATTGAGGGCTTAGTATTTTGTTTTGCTAACCGCTGCAGGAGAGGAATCTGGGTGTGGGGAGGGAAAGATGTTCAGTTTAATATGCTGCCCTAAAGAAGTACGTTTTCAAAGATTTTTTTGAGGGAGTGGAGATTGTTCTAACACAGAGGGGAAGGGCGTTACATAGGAACGGTGCAGCCCTAGAAAAGTCTTTAAGGCAAGCATCAGAGGTTGGAGTACGAACAGAGGTTAGACTTAGATCTCCGGCACAGTGTAGGGGCCTAGATAAGGAGATCGGAGCAACATTGTGTAGTGATTTGTAAGCAAGTATCAGGATCTTAAATTGAGTCCTATATCTTAAGGGAAGCCTATGAACGGACTGACAAAGGTGGGAGGTGTGGGCGGACAGGAAGACTAGCATCGCTGCCACATTCATTACGGCACACGTAAGACCACTGAGAAGCGGATTACAGTGGTCAAGGTGCTTTGCCGGATCAGGCGATAAATAGGGTCGGATGCGTGCAATGATTTTAAAATGGAAGCGGCAGGATTTGGCGACTGATTGGACATGAGGGATGAAGGAGAGGTCAGAGTCAAAGAGAACACCTAGGCAGCGAGCCTTAGAGGTAGAGCATATGGTAGTGCCATTGACGTGGAGAGAAACCGACAAGGGAGTAGCAACACAGGAGGAAAGGAAGGACCAAAAGTTCTGTTTTGGACAGGTTCAGTTGAAGGAAACGAGCAGCCATCCAGTTGGAAATAGCAGATAGAAACAGGAATCAAGAGGGGTGGAGAGAAATCAGGGGACGGCAGATAAATTTGCGTGTCATCCGCATAGAAATGATACTGGAAGCTGAAGCTTCTGGAGCTGATGAGTTTACCAAGGGAGGCAGTGTATATTGAGAACAATAGGGGACCAAGGACAGACCCAACATTTAGGGGGGTTGGGAGAAGCAAGAAACCCTGAATGAGCACTGGGAGAGATAGAAAGAGCGCCAGGAGAGAGCAGTATCTCAAAGACTGAGATTACGGAGGATGAGAAATAGCTCAAAACAATGGATGCTTCAAGTGGTTGTCCCAAATTCAACAGAAAATCCAGCTTCCAATGACTGAAAAGGCATTAGATGAAATAAGAAATTGTCTGTCTATCATCAGGATTGTCTTCAGCAGTGACAGCTGGTAAAGTTTAGAGATACTTGGGCATTTCCCTCCCCCCCCCTGCCATTTGTACCCAGTTAACCCCATTATATCTCATCCCCTTTTCAAAACCAGCTGCATCATCATTAAACATGTTTGCCACTAGTTCTCACAATACCAATACATTTGCTTAATTTGTTTTCACTGCCCCCAATTCTCTTCATGGGTTCCTAAAATAAATACAAAATTGCCTCGTGCAATTCCTGTGGTGACTACTTCAGTAAAATCCTTAGCTCTGCCATAGACTGCACTAACCTTCCTTGCTCTATAATTTGAAACTAATTGTGGTTTGTTAAATATTTTGTCACTAAATAGGCAGACTGTCCTTCTCCAGGGTCCATTCAGCTTCAGTTCCATAATCTTTTGATGGAACATCACATGGAATTATTAACTAAAGGTAAGGTCAAAATAATTCCTACTTAACTTGCAGTATTGGTGTAAAGAAGATTTTTTTATTACTTTGTTTCAAACCTCAACCCCCCTCCTGACATTAGGACGTTTTATGATGTCCTCCACAGAGAGGGCTTCAATGCTGATGGAACATTATGGTATGAACTGGGTTAAATCCTTGCTCACACCATTCTGAACACTGGCTCAGAGTGATTATATGGCTGCACGCTGCTTCCTGTATGTCAACAAGACAATTGACAATGGTCTTCATTACTGACATGGCCTTCTTTATATATTGCATTGGTTTGTAATACTGTACCGTCCTTTTCCTAACTGTACAGTACTATGGAATATAAAGAGTAGTAATAATAATAATTAGCAGAGTGTTTCCATAGGGGTGGGGAAGAGTTAGCTGTAGGGTTAGTGTTAGGGTAAGGTATGGGTTAGTGCTGGGTTTGGGTTAGTCTAAGGTTCAGGTTAAAGGTAGGTTAGGGTATGTGTATGGTTAGTGTAAGAACAGGGTAATGGGTATGGTTGGTATAAGGTTAGCATTAACCACCAAAATGTATTGAGATCCCTAGACATATTTGGCATTTAGCAATGATGGCTGATATGTGACTTTTTCTAGTTGCATTAGATGTGTAAAAATCATTTTTAGCAAAACCACGAAAATAAAAATGTGCTATTTCCTATTTTTGCCATTTTATTCACACTTAATAGTATGTTAGATATAAATATAGGATTTTAAAAGAAAGCCATTTCGGACCTTTAAAAATCAATCTATAATACATATAGGGGCACTTAAAACTAAACCCCAGTGGAACAAATTCCTAGGGCACATTCTAGCAGAGTTAATCACTTAAGTGAAAATTCAAAGTAAAGTTTAAACTTATGGTCAAAATAGCAGAAGTGGAAAAATTCTGTAATTCAGCTCTGCGTTCATTCCAGGTCCCCTGACTTTAAATTTGAAATTCACTTTGAATTCTCACTGTGATAAAAACACGGTATGTTTTGTTTTCCTTCTAAACTTGGACAATTACCTCCATTACTAAGATGTTATAAAGATGTGTTGTTGCAGAAGGTTCTTTTTGTTGATGATACTAAGATATGTAACAGGGTTGATGTTCCAGGAGGGATAAGCCAAATGGCAAATGATTTAGGTAAACTAGAAAAATGGTCAGCGTTGTGGCAACTGACATTTAATGTGGATAAGTGCAAGATAATGCATCTTGGACGTAAAAACCCAACGGCAGAGTACAGAATATTTGACTCCTCACCTCAACATCTGAGGAAAGGGATTTACAAGTAATTATTTCAGATGAATTTAAGGTAGGCAGTCAATGTAAAAGAGCAGCAGGAAATGCTAGCAGAATGCTTGGTTGTATAGGGAGAGGTATTAGCAGTAGAAAGAGGGAAGTGCTCATGCCATTGTACAGAACACTGGTGAGACCTCACTTGGAGTATTGTACGCAGTACTGGAGACCGTATCTTCAGAAGGATATTGATACTTTAGAGAGAGTTCAGAGAAGGGCTATTAAACTGGATCATGGATCGCAGGATAAAACTTACCAGGAAAGGTTAAAGTTTCTTGATATGTATAGCTTGGAGGAAAGACGAGACAGGGAGGATATGATAGAAACATTTAAATACATGAAGGGAATCAACACAGTAAAGGAGGGGGGCGGAGCCTGGCAGCCATCCTGTACAGACGCCATCTAACCCTGCTCTCTCCAAACCAGGACCAAACTGCTGAATATCCCCTAAACCAAGCTCCATCAAGCCGCGAAAAGCAACTCGCGCAACGCCAATCCAGGGCCTGGAGGCCTACCATGACGGAAGCCTACTCGGGCACCACGCACCCAATTTGAACTCGGGCACCACAGATATGGGCCGCCGCTCACACAAACCTACGGCAGACGCGAACACACAAGACAGAGATATAGGGGAGATGTGGCTTAGACCGGTGCAAGCCGAAACGGCACGCACCACGCATTGCCCCCCCACCGAACAAACATCCGAGCCTGACCACGAGGAGCCAACTACGAAAAGGACTCCTCCGGAGGAACACCCGCAGCTGCCCGCCACCCAGGATGACTCCGCTCCCATGACTAAAGGGGACCTAAAACCACTCTGGACCAACATACAAAAGCTGCTGGCGGCCGATGTCGCCATGGTCAAAAAAGACATACAATCAGTCACAGAAAGAGTGGGGGCGATGGAGGCAGACATTACCACCGTACATGATACAGTGTTCACCCTCAAGGAATCGATCCAACGCCTACAGGAGGAACAGCATATACTAGCCGGCTAAATTATGTCACTGGAGGACAAACAACGCCGGAAACATCAAAATCCGGGGCATCCCGGCCGCAGTCACGACCGAGGCACTGCCGCATTACATAAGGCGGCTGCTTACAACTCTGTTACCACAGACAGTCACCAAAAAAATAACCACAGACGGGATCTACCGAGTGACAAGCTCTACATGCATACCACCTAGCACACCCAGGGATGTTATCCTGCGCCTGGCGACAATATCAGACAAGATACTGATAATGACTGCCATAAAAGGCAAAACACCGCTGGCCTTTGAGGGCACTCAGCTCTCCTTCTTCCAGGATGTCACAAGAGCCACACTGCTGAGACGGAAAACATTCGAACCTGTGACAACGGCGCTGCACAAAGCCGGCATAGCCTACAGGTGGGGGAACACGGGCGCACTACTCCATCATAATGGGACGGCACACCATCTCACATCCCCAACCGGAGCACCCACCTTTATGAGGGCACTGGGACTACAACTCCCACAACACACCTCCGTAACTGCAAGCCAACCAGAGATCTGGGAACCGGAAGACCGCTCCATCCACTGACAGTTAATGGAAGAGGCACCGGCACCTACCACCTGACCCCGCGTAGGGACTGCCAAAATGAGGACCTGGTCCTCGTGAGAGAAGGGGTAATCCCGAAGACCACACAACCCCGTGACTGTTTTCTCATATGAATGGCAAACAACTCCCTGGTTTCATGTTGAACCGTATGCGAGCCTCGATGCTCCCACTCTTAAAATGTTTTTTTTTTTTTCGTGTTTAACTTTTATTTGACACGATTGTTGGTTCATTCTGTAACACTTTTTGTACATAAAATATTGAGGTAACCACACCTTCGCGACAGCCACACACGATAGAGAGGTAACAGGCGCTTACCGCAGACTACCACCACTCTGCCCACCCCCTTCATCCCCAGGGTTAAAGGGGACACACAAGATGCCGCACAGGGTACATCGCACATCGGAGCACCATGCACACCTGTCAAACTCACCTAACTGAAATCCACAAAGCTCCACTAGCGAGTACACATAGGCATCCAGAACCACACACCTGTACTAGCCTGAATCACAATTTTACCACCCGCACACCTGGAGTATACCAGGGGAGTAGAACACACCCTAACAGACCAGCCACAACACCACTAACCCCGGGCATGTCACTAAACCTATATGCTAAATAAAAAATGTGCTTACAACCTAAAATCTGTATGTTAAAGCCAACACATGGATCTGCTTGACCCCAAACTACAACATTGTCTCGAAATGTTTCATATTCTTTTCTGTCAACATGTTATACCGAGCACAAATAAATAAAGAATTTAAAAAAAAACACAGTAAAGGAGGAGACTATATTTAACAGGAAAAAAAACTACAACAACAAGAGAACAAAGTCTTAAATTAGAGGGGCAAAGGTTTAAAAATATCAGGAAGTATTACTTTACTGAGAGGGTAGTGGATACATGGAATAGCCTTCCAGCTGAAGTGGTAGAGGTTAACACAGTGAAGGAGTTTAAGCATGCATGGGATAGGCATAAGGCTATCCTAACTATAAGATAAGGCCAGGGACTAATGAAAGTATTTAGAAAATTGAGCAGACTAGATTGGCCGTATGGTTCTTATCTGCCGTCACATTCTATGTTTCTTTTCTAAAGCATAAATTTCACATATTAACTCACAATAGCTGAACATGAAACATTTTCTAACAGTTAATTTCTAAAGTGAAAATCGTTGTTGACTTTTGAAGTTAAGGCCAAAGAAATTGAAATGGAAAGTCACGATTCTTGCAGTTCAACGAGTTTGGTTTTAAATTTAAAATTCAGTTTCAGTTCATTACAATTCTCACTTTAGTAAACAACTCTGTAAGTCTGCTTTGTTTTCACGTTTACTGTTTTGCACTTAGAATTTACATTAACTTTCAGTCAGTTTAGCAGATAACATGGTTACCTGTCAAATTCCATCCTCCAGTGTAAACATTTGAGTCTTTGCAGGCCTCCCAATAGTTGTGGGTTCAATCTCCTGTCCTGCCCTATCGGGTTTGCTCCCCTGTGTTTGAGATCCCGCCCCAGCCACCTCTATAACAGTGGTACTGGTCAAAATATTTAACAAACTACGATTATGTTCAGATTAGACATACGACGGTTAGTGCATGATTACATGTCTGTGCAACAAGGTTGAGGAGGGAGGTAGAAATGCAACAGATGGAGAGAAAAGGTGAGAGAGACTGGAGAGTTTGTAACTACACAGAACAGTTTATATGCTTTGTCTTGGTTACTGTTTTGGTCAGTGTACAGGATGGGACAAAAAAATTGGTTTGGGCACACCCAATTGTTTCTTCAGTAGGTAGACTTTATTGTGGAGTACACACATTTAGAACAACGTTTCAGCTCCCCAAGTCTTGACAAAGGCTCAGGGGAGCTGAAACATTGTCTAAATTTTAGTCTACCTACTAGGTGTGCCCAAACCTATTTTTTTGTTCCACTGGATTTGTCTGAGCTGGGCCCCTTCCTTTTTTGGAGCACCCTAGTGGGAGTATTCCCCGAAAAAGTGTGTGTGCAAGGTCCTCTGAAAATTCTACAAGACAAGTGGTGAGAATGGGGTGAGGCAAGCGTCTGTGATATCTGGGTGCAGGATTTCTTGTGAACTTCTTGTAGTTGTGGCTAATTTACCTTCTCATTAATGCAAGCTTTGTAATGTCTCCTCATATTTTTTACTGGCCTAACATGACAGGAAAATAGTCCGCACGAACATCTAGGTAAACCACATTACTCACACTTGTTCCAGAAGATAGGCTTCATTTTTTCATTGGAGGGGCATACTGCTAGGTTGCGGGACAAGACTCCTAAAATGTATCTCTCCAGGTGTAGAAATATGGTTTTTCCCCTCGCCAGCCTCCAACCCTATTTTATATTTGCCGCCTCCTTTTTTTCAAGGAAAGACAACCTTCGGTACTCCAAATGTTTTGGACTACATCTCCCTTGATGCTTTGCTAGCATTATGGCTGTAAAAGCATTGTGGGAGATGTAGTACGAAACATCTGGAGTGCCGAAGTTTTCCGACGCCTGTTTCATTTTAATTTTTTTTTTTTTTTTTATCTTTTCTCTTTGTGAGGACTCTCTCTTTCTTATTTCTTATTCTGTTTTGATTTTTATTCTTATTATAGCACTTTTGTTATTCTGTTCTCGTTTATATTCAAGGTCCATTCTCTGGACTTTTTCTTTTATATCATAAACACGTCATTTAGAGCTGCTTCTCTCCTACTCCCAGTATTTCCAGATTCAAGTTTACGTAAAATATATTTTTCTTTAAGCAATCACTATTTTAAACCACGTTCCATCTATTATTGTATTGTTTTCCATGATTTGTTTTATCTTCTGTTTTTTATATTTGCCTTATAAGGAACAAACATCGTTGTTATGTTTTGTTGTGATATTGGCTATCTATGAACCTTAATAAAATTACTTGGGGGGACGACAAATCCATACAAATCTAATGTACGGACAGTGGCTAAATGTTGCCCTGCAGAAGTTTTTGGTCCATATATTCCAAATATCTTTCCTAGAGCCAACTCTGGAGTAATCCTGCTAAGCTACACGTCTCTTTTTTTATTTTACATTTTATCGTCTCTTATTTACTGGACATCTCACAGTCCAATGCTACAGAACGGAAGGAGTTTAACCCCTGAATAGACAATAAAAGCAGAATGAATAATTTTTCATCTTTGCAATCCAACAGTCTGTTATTTTATTTGTGAAATGTTTTCCAAGAACGTGAACGTAGACTAATGTGAAATTTCAAGACAATGGAGGGACATGTCTGCTGAAACAGCATTTTGTCCGTGTGCATTATTTTAGATATTATATTGATGCGCTAACCGGTCTTCCAGCTATCTGTGTTCATTATCTCCATATTACCCAGACCTAGCAGGCCCGAGAAGCAGACAGCACGGCATGGGGTCTCCGTGAAATGTGTCCCATTGCGTTTAAGAAACAGAATGCTGACAGTTTCCTCCTTAAGGGCAGCACAGATTGAGATTTCTAACCCTGGTCCACGAAACTAAATGTGACACCAATCTCAGGTTGGGAGACAATGCCTGATCTGTATGCCCCTCCGGGCCTGAGGCGCTGCACTCGTTCAATTCTATAGGGGTATCTCTTAAACTGAAGAGAGGGTCATCATCCAACCGAAAATGATAGAATAATAGATTTCACTGGAAATGTGAGGAGCCAATGTTATAATTTTAACTACAAATGCAAGAGTTTTATTTACTAAACACTGAATTCCAGTGAATTAATAACCAAATTGCAAAATTGAGGCTAAATATGCTTTGACTATTGTTTGAGTTGATTTCCCAAATCAGCTGTTCTCGCCTACATTTTGCAGTTCATTTTCCAATTCAAAGGGTTCAGACTCTGCTTTCTTTATATGCTGTAACACTCCCTATTCTCTTTTGGGATGCTACATACACTAAAACATTCATGTACCAAAAAAAAGGTCATAAATGCTTTGCTCAGTCCTTTGCTTTTCAATGTGAAAATAGAATTCTAGTGAAACCAAAGTTTGCAGGATCTAATGTCTTTCTATTTTAAATCATGGCAAATACAAGTCCCATTAAATATGCATATAATTGTAAATTGTATTTTACATAATGTTTTAACGAACAGTGAATATACCTACCAGACGTCTGTAGAGTGCAAAGCTGCAAATATATTGCTGGATATAGGGCTGGATAATTTAGAATTGATGCATGTTTTATTTGTAAGTGAGCACAGGTGCAAAATACTCATATTTGTAGTGATAGATGTTCACTGCCTCATCATCCATATAAAATATCTGTATCCTTCATAATGCACTGCATGCCGCCCAGGTGCAAAGCAGGTGACTGAGCACAGCAATAAGCTGTAGTGGTAATGGTCGGTCAGTGTCCCTTTAATGAACTAAATTAAAGTGTTTGTCTGTCAGTGTCCCATTATAACCGCTTGGAATTTAAGACCCAGATTTTTTTAATGTTTACCAGTAGGAATTATAATAATAACACAATTTGTGGCATTTATATAACGCCATATTGCGCAGTGCTTTACAATGTTAATATTACAGCAAACAAGACTAACTATTCCAAATGATGGTAACAGGAACAAGCAGTAAAGGAGGATCCTACTTGAAGGAGCTTACAATCTATAGATTGTGCAAGTCATTTGGAGGAATGAGAGATTATCGGAGCTTTACATCCGAGATATGGGCGTCATTCAGCCAGACTGAGAGCATTCTCCTATAGACTGTTAGTGGAATAACCACTACAATCAACAGAGGTGATTTCATTGCTTAGGGTGTACCCGTCTACCATAGGAGATCTGCTCTGCTTAGAACCATCGTTTCCAAACTACAAAACGTAATCTTAATACATTGCTCACTGCAGTGTCTTTAGGATAACAGTGGCAAGCGGCCTATTCATTGTAACGCAAAATAAAACTTACAAGGTTATTTACTAAGGTGTGAATGCAAAGTGAATTTCAAATTCTAGGTAAAACTGGAAAAAAACTGTCATGCTTTCAGTTCGGCCTTAAATTTGAAATTCACTTTGAATTTTCTCTTGAGGGAATAACCCTGTCAGAATCCTAGAACACAAAGTGTCACATCTGGAATCTCAAGGAAGAAACGTACTATGAAAGCAAATCTTTGTGGGATTCTTACTCCATTTATTTAACAGGGATTTAATTGTTATGGTGTATAGAGACATCACCATGTCTATTGCTTTGAACCCCTGGGCCTCTAAGAGTTGGATTTATCTCGTTTATTTTTCCTATAAAGCTGTCTCCCCTTTCTTGTTAAATGGTCGCCATTTAGACTGTGAAGAAATATTTGGAGTCCTGTTACGTGCCATTGATATACATGGACGCTTGCCCAACATAATGCAAGCTAAAGCTGAATGTTTTCCGTTTTGCTAGAATTTGGCAGCGAGTGACACACAAAGAAATTTGCAAAACAAACATGACCCCATGGATGTGGGGCAGGACTTAATGTTTAACAAATAGTTGCTAGGGCACGGCGGCTCTGTAGACTGATGCCAAGATCAAATGGATGAGGATTTGTCACCACTGAGCGATGTTTGAGAAACAGTAACAGCTAAATAGAATTTTATTTAATGTCTGCACTGGCCTGCACAGAATGTTTAATTGCCTTGTTACTTACCAGTCTTTGCATAATTTGCTACTTTGTATGGGACATTTCTATCAGAATTGTAATTGGCACCAAGGAACTTTTTGTTTTTTTTACCAGAAGAGGCCACCGTCACTAATTAAGGGTCACTTTCCGAGAGTTTGTTTTTACTGGAATTTTCACTGAACAAGGAAGTGTTACTTACACTTAAAATGTAACATTTGAGAAATTATTTATATTTCTTGTAATTTGGTAGCATAATTTCTATATCAGTAAATTTATAACATATTTAATAGTGTTGTACTATGTCAACAGAGTACCACATATAATTAAGTGGCACTGTCACCTTTAGGAGACTTTGCCGAATTCGCAATGTCCCCTGACAGTGACATCGCCTCTGGGGGTCCGTTGGCCGGGAGGACTGGTAAAGCTGAGAATTGCTTACGTGAACCTGTCCCTCCAGAGAGCAGCCATCTTTATCTGGCCTTTCCTATAGGATCCCGTGACCTCCATAGACAGAGTCAACTGCTGTCTGAATTGAATGCTAGACTCCGCCCTGAGTCTAAGAAAGTCAGTCAGAGGAAAAATACAGAGACAAAGTAGTACCTACTATATCACTTGACTGTGTTGGGGTTACAGTGAAATTCAGATTCTCGCTTTATAAAATATAAATTTTTCCGGGAGGTGAGTGGAGGGGTGGTAGTGGTGACAATACCGCTTTAATTATCTGTTACAGAAGTGTTGGAAGGAGAGATATAAAATATTAATGATGGTATCCCTTTTCTCATTGTAATTGAAAAAGACTCCAGGTAATTTGCTCAGAAGATAAAAAAAAAATGTTGGCGATTTAAACCGGTTACAAATATTCTGCACATATATATTTGTAATGTATCTGCTACTTTATTTGGGAATGGCAATTCCCAAGCTGTCCCTTGCAAAGTATGTCTGTCCCTTGCAATGTATGTCTGTCTCTTGCAATGTATGTCTGTCTGTTCCAATGTATGTATGTTCCTTGCAATGTATGTCGGTCCCTTGCAATGTATGTCTGTCTGTTCCAATGTATGTCTGTCCCTTGCAATGTATGTCTGTCTGTTCCAATGTATGTCTGTCTCTTGCAATGTATGTCGGTCCCTTGCAATGTATGTCTGTCTGTTCCAGTGTATGTCTGTCCCTTGCAATGTATGTCTGTCTGTTCCAATGTATGTCTGTCCCTTGCAATGTATGTCTGTCTGTTCCAATGTATGTCTGTCCCTTGCAATGTATGTCTGTCTGTTCCAATGTATGTCTGTCTCTTGCAATGCATGTTTGTCTGTTCCAGTTTATGTTTATCCCTTGCAACCTATATGTCTGTCCCTTGAACAGTGTGTCTGTCTATTGTCTGCTGCCTTATACAGTGTATAAATACAAATCTACATCTGAAAGTCACAAGTTCGGGTTGAAATGAGCAAGGATATCTTTTACGAACAGCTGAATGAGTTCCATTTGGTTATAAGAGCGTTTAGTGAATAGACCCCAAGAAATTTAGCAGCACAAACAATAGCCGGAGAGATACTGGAAGCCTCACAATTATAAGTGTAACTAATATAACATTTTTCTATTTTTCTGCCAACTGGTTCTAAATTAAAAACTAATCAATTATTTCTTGTGTTTTCTCAAAGGATTAACGTTAATCTCAAATCTGCTTTGAATTAATTGTTGTCACAAAGAAATCTGATTCTTTCCACTGTGGCTTTTGTGTTATAACTCCTGTCCCTCTAATTACCCGTAATGAGTCTGCGGCTTTTATGCTAAAGTTTACTGTGGTTTTTCTGCTCTTGTTGAAAGTGATTTTTTTTTGCATTTGTGACTTCCAACCACATTTGTTGTTTCTTTCTATTAACAAGCGTGTGAATACCAGCAAACACTAAGGATAAGAGATACAATGTTTGTGATACACACATTCTGTATTGATGGTGCATCTTGGTCTCTACCCTCGGCTGTGCATTGACTGTCAGTAGTGAACATAGATTACCGCTGTGCGTATCATGTGCGCTGCGCTATGCGTTATAGACCACCGAACCCACTGTACTTGTAATTTATATTAGATTTCAAACGCAATAATGTTTTAGCTACAAATTAACTAGAAATTTAGCTAACATAATGTATAAATGAAATGATATGTGATATGAAATGACACATTGTTACATTTGCACGACAGAGGAATTTTAAAATTATGATGACTTTATGATTCGTTTACATTAGAATCTGAAATAAATGTGGCAATAGTTTTTCTTCAGATATAAGATGACACATCAATGCTGTACAATACTAAGCTTTAAATGCTTACACAACACAGGTTCCTCTGGTGTGGACATAAAAGTGATTCAAACGGCCTCAGATGGATGGAAGCTGAGAGGAACTGCAAGGAGTTGAACCTGTGACCTTTCAGCACAATAGCCCATCAGGACAATATATTGGCATTAAACAAATGTTACATATTACTTTAACTCATATATAGATGTGTGCATAATTTGTATGTATATTTTTGTATTTGTGTGTGAATGTTTATTTATATTTACATTGCTGCAATGCACTTATTTGGAAATGAACTACTAGTGTAATATATGTGGGAATACTGCGAGGGTGTGTTTGTGTGTAGTGGCAGTACATGTTAATGTAAAGGCTTATTTGTGTGTAGTGTCTGTGTCTGTATTCATGCACAGATGTATTTTTGTGAAAGTGTCAGTATGTGTTACTGTGTATTTGTGAGCAGTGTCAGTATGTATTAATGCAGGGGTGTCATTTTGTGTA
This sequence comes from Pelobates cultripes, assembly GCA_933207985.1. NCBI lineage: Eukaryota > Metazoa > Chordata > Amphibia > Anura > Pelobatidae > Pelobates > Pelobates cultripes. The sequence goes on from OW240915.1 coordinate 26,909,675, forward strand.
CTTTGTGTGTATGTGAAGGTAGGGATGTTTTGTATATAATGTTTGTAACGGATCACCTGGCACCCCGACTGGGTACCTCCGTTAAAGGATGCTCCTAGCACTTCCTGAGGACTACAAGCACTGCAGCAGACACCACAACCACCGAACCATAGGAGCATATGAATGCTCTCAAGCATATGAATGTTGTATACAGCCGAATAGGAAAAACCATGCGAATAGGTTTACACTCCTAGCAGTCAAACTGGAACAGCATACAATAAATCCTCCCCCAATAATGAGACGACACTTCACTTTGAGGGTTAAGCAGGAACTGACTGGACTGGCACATACAGCCTCTTTTATTCCCAATCCACAAACTTAGTACTGCCCACAGGGTTTTACAGAACAACCAATGACACACGTACATTACAGAAAGACACTCCCACACAAAATCCTCCCTCTGCCTGTGATACAATTACCTTACACAATGGGTAATCTAATTATCACAGACAGAGAAATACAGTTTCATAAAACACATCACAGGGACCCCAAAACATGCAATAACCCCATAAAAAGACTTCAAGACTTCTTTAGGGCTGCTCTGCTCCTATGGAACTCTTTTCCCTGTTTTGTTAGACTCTCACCCAGTCTCAGTTTCTTCAGAAGATCCTTTAGAACTCACTTCGTTAAGAAAGCATATCAATTGCACTGTTAATAGCTTTCCCTCTCTGCACCTTGGTAATCCACCCTCCTTCCTCTCATACAGCTGTGTCACCCCAAAATACTAACCCTTCACTGTAAACTATTCGTGTTACCTACTTTTCCTGTATATGAAATACATCCTACCCTTACCTCTTTACCCCACACCCTCTACCATGTAAGCTCATTGAGCAGGGACCTCAACACCCTCTGTTCCTTTGAGTCCAACTCATGTTGTTGCAAATACATGTCTGTTAGTCTGTCTATTGAACAACGCTACAATTTTTTTTATAATAATAAGAAGAATAAAGGCTATGGTTTTGTAGTCGGGTAAATAAGTAAGTTCCTCATCTCCATTGTTGACTGAGACCTGTGGCAGTCTTCCCGACTTTATGTTGGGTATTAATTCCTATACGGAACAATAGATATGAGATTGTCAACAATAACCTTTGCTCAGAGCAAGTCCCGGCTGGCCACCCAGCAGGACAAGCTCAATCACAAAAGCCCCGGTCCCATTCCACGAGTATACAATGTCACCAGGTGGAAGTGTTCTATGACCCTTGAATATAGCATGAATGTACAGAGAACAGGTCCTCTTCTGCGGCTGACTGGACTGGAAGTAAAAAAAAATTTAAAACTAAGCATTGCCATGGCTACTGATAACACTTGATATAAGGATGCTAACCTTCTGACATTCGGTTCACCTCCCACCTGGAAATAAATAGAGAAATTCCTAAATTACATCAGGCATGGCCGTTCGTTAAAACTTGCTCTTTGTTTATATTTTGGGATCAAACTGACGACCTGTAAAACTATTGCATTGCAGACTGTGTGCTTAATTCCAGGTGTGTGTCATTCATGTCTGCGTTTGACAGCTCGATATTGTTTTGTTGCGCAAAGTGTCACCACACAGTGATTTATTAAGAGGAGATTAGCAGAAAAATATCACATAATCAGCCATATGGGAAAATGTGTTCTGTGAGGACACCTGGTCAAAAGATTCCACGGCACCAGACAACTTGACATATTTAGAATTCCAAGATGGTTTTACAGCAGGTGCTGCTAGGCTGCATATATTGGTTGGAAAAAAAACGTTGTTCTCAAATGCATATTCTGGATACTGGGGATCGCCATTTTGGTGTGTTTGGTTCCCCTATTAATTCACTGCTCTGATTTAGAGAATGGTAAGTGCAAGGGATGCTAATAAAGAAGTGTCAAACATGGACTTCCTATAATTCTTGGTTTTCCAACTGCCTGTAATTTTCTTTTAAAAAAATATGATGACCTCTGCCACGAGCTGTATATTCCCTTGTGTGAATGGTCCACGGATTAAAGGATACTTGGCGTGATCGGTCTGGAGATTGGTATTACAATGTACATAGAGGTGGAATAGCAGAATAATCTCTGTGCTGGCTGCCCGGTGAATTTATACCAATGACTGACAGAGAAAAATTATGGATTCATCAGTTCTCGGGCAGAGATTAATATAGCTATGTGGATTCTTACATTTTATTTTATTTTTCAGACACCACAAACACATATTTATTGAATATAGGGGATTAGTCGACATAATATCAAACATCTGGAAAGTAATGGGTCCCCTTGAACTTTTCCCCTCACAACAACATGTATAAACAGGCTTATGTGTGTCTTGTACGGTACTCTACAGATATTTTTACATTTTAGGGACATTTGTAGGACTCTGGATTCCCAGAAATGCCATTATGTTTCTCATAAATTAAAAGAAAGGATAAGGGCACTCCAAAGGTTAAATGTCAGGCATTTATTGTCACCAGAATGTGCAAAGCAACGTTTCAACCAGCAGCTTGATAAAGACCACACTGGTCGAAATGTTGATTTGCACATTCTGGTGACAAATTGCCTGAAATTTAACTTTTGGAGTGCCCTTATCCTTTCTTTTGAAGTATTACATTTGGGATTTGGTGCTGAACCCGGATCTGGTTGCACCCTGGTTCTAAGGTTGGAAGATTGAGTGCAGTTCCTGTGTTACATTGAGGATTATGTTTCTCACAGACATGGAGACAAGGCTTGACGAAGACTCAATTGGAAGTGGAAACGTTGCAGTGTTCCACATATTCTAATAAAGGATGCCTGAAGACATTGGAGTGCATTGACCCTTCTGATACCGGTATTTATTAAGTTTCTCGTAGACGTGCTGATTTATAGAACTGGATCTTCGTCTGAATCAAAAAATGATTGATGGCCAGGGGACAGTCACTAAATGTTTATTTTTTTCACAGATGAAGTGAGAAGTCTCTGGTAGTGGGAAAAAAAGAGGACCAAAAAAAAAATAATCCAAATTAATAAATATATAATATACAAATACATGAATATAGATATTCTTTTCTGCCTTCCAATTTTTTTTTATATATTTGGCAGATGTTATAAGGCTGAAATGAATTTCCCTGCTGTACGGAAGTCTTGTTCCTTACAAATACCCACATGTGCCAAAATAGCATCGTTGATTCTATGCTAATATTTAAGACACTTTCTGAAATATTTTAAGATAATTGATACCAACATTTTATTTCCCAATTAATGATGAATGAAAAAACAGCAAATATACAGTTGCCTAAATTTGTTTTTCTTAATCACTGTTTAGAGCAGAATTTTGTACAATGATTTATTTTTTTATAATGCATACTATTTGGTAAAAAAAAAAAATCTCTATTCTTTACTATTTTCACCATAAATAAGTTTCAACTTACAAGTCCTAGAACAAGTCCATCTCCCCCCACCCTCCAAAAAACACAACTAAATAGTTATCCACAAAACTAACTTGGGTGCTTTCCAGCGCACAAATACAACAGTAAATAAAGGAGTATTCTCAGGATTTCCTGAGAATGGAAGTTACATAGACACTATTTTATGAAGTTACAGTGCTGTAAAAGAGACATGGCAAGTTCAGGTTTTTAAGTGTGAATTTTCATGGAGGGTTTTGATGCGTCTGTGTCCCACTTTGGAGCACTTGAGCAGGCTACATACCGTTTCTTAAGGAAGACATCCCAGGGTATTTTAAAAGGCATATTTTGAACCTTAGCGTGGAATAATTTTTCTGCTAGTTTGTACCAAGTGCTGTGGTAATACGCATGTTTCTGCCATTTTGACAGACAAAGTGAGTTTGCACAGTATATTTTGCAAAGCTTATGTGTGGATAAGAGCACTTATGTCGTCTGAGTACAGCAATACCCCCGTATGTACCTTTGCTAGATATATGTGGATGTTAAAGGGGCACATTTGAGACACAGCCATTCAGTTTTTTTCTAACTTTGAAGTTTTATGCTGTGTCCATGTTCCATTTCATATTAGTTTAGCTGGTTGGTTATTCAAACTTCCCCACAAACGCATACTATTTTTAAAGAATACATCCTGGGGTATATCAAAAGGCATATTTTGAACCTTAGCGTGGGATCATATATTCGCTAGTTTGTTCCAGGTGTAGTGGTAGGCATTTGTAGATGTAGGCATTTTAATGTATTATTTTACTCTTTTAAACTTTTTTTTACTTTTTAAAATTTGTTTTTAAACTTTTTTTACTTATTAAATTGTTTTAACTTTCTTAAAACTTTTTTACACTTTTAAAATTTGTATAAACTTTTTTTACTGTTAACCCCTAACTGGCAGTGAACAGCACTTACATTAAATTCCCCAATTTCCCATAACTCCCACCCCAGCTAGCAAAATATATAATTTAAAAATATTTAAATTAATTCATGAAATAAGTTGAACCCCTGAGGGTTCAAAAAATAAAAGTTATCCCTCAGGGGTAAAAAAAAAATCAGATCACAGTATGGTACTCTGATCTGTATATTGATCACTGTAGGCAGTGATCGACTGGCAGGGAAAGAGTTCATTTTTATTGGAACTGGGTAAAGGGGGTTGTATTTTTGTTTACTTTTTTAAACGTTATTTTAAACATTTTTTTCAACTTTTTAAAACTTTTTAAACCTTTTCTTAAAAAACTTTTTTTTAGCGTTAACCCTTAGCTACATAGTTAATGTATATGAGCGCTTATTAAAGTGCAAGTGCTATATCGATTGACTGTGCTAAAAAAAAAAAAATCTCTTAGCTGCTACCATACTGTAATGTACAATTCTCCAAAATTCACATCAAACATCATTTTTTGTACCAGATTCAGTGGAGCACTTAAATATGTGAATAAAACTTAATAGTACACCTAGTACAAACAAGGAATATATATATATATATATATATATATATATACTGTATTTTTACATATCCTTAAACATCCAATGTTGTGTATACCTTTAAGAAAAAAAGAAAAAACAGAAATAGTGCAGTACCCTTATGTACACAAGTGTGATATGCACACAAAATGGAGCACTCACATATTCCAGAGCTAAAACCTAGCTCTGGGAGTTATTTGCCTGTAGGTCCGTTTAGGCAACCTGCCCCCTTTTCTTTATGGAGAGTTGTTTAGGAATTTTCTTGTGTATTCAACAGTACTATGCAGTATCTCAAGGAAAGAGATGTATATATAGTGTGATACCGTTTGTACAAATATTTTCATATAAATAGGTAAAATACTCACAAGCCTGGAGCCTAGTAATTGGCTCAGTTGAACAGCAGAGTATGGTTAGGGACCATACCATCCTTAGTTGTAGAATGCAGGAACATTGATGGTAAAAAATATAAAATAAATAAAAGTAAAAACTTTAAAAAGTATATACTTTATTAGAACTTACAATTAAAATATCAAATAGTAATATAAATAGTCCCAGGGTTCCAATGCATGTGTATATCACACTTGTGTACATAAGGGTACTGCACTAATTAACCCTTAGCTAGCCTAACACCAAATTCCCCACTAACTTCCACCCATCCCAGCTAGCTAAATATATATATTTAAAATATTAAAATTAATTAATTAAATTAATTTAACCCCTGAGGGTTAAAAAAAATAAACAAACCCTCAGGGGTTAAAAAAAAAAAATTAGATCACAGTAAAATGTAGTCCCTGCCAATTGATCACTGAAGTCGGTCAATTTTAAAATAACTTAATTTTTTTTTACAGAGGGAGAAGATCACTGCTGATCTGTCTCCCTGCACTTCACACTGACTGCGGAAGAGCAAGGAGGCGGATCAGAAGTCCCTGCAGCACATCTGGGGTTAACTTAATTAAATGACGGAAATTTTCCATCATGCGTCCTTAACGGTAGGTCTGCCTTGACGTAAAATTTCCGTCAAGCGTTGTTAAGAGGTTAAACTTTATCAGATTGATCAGTATTGTTTTAGACCTGAGGAGGAGATGAAATCTCTTGAAAGCTTGTCTTTGAAATATTATGTTAGTCCAGAAAAAAAGGTATCAATGCATACTGCAATACTCTGGTACTCTGGTATTTTGGCATTATACATATATATATATATATATATATATATATATATATATATATATATATATATAATTTTTTTTAAATGAGTTAAAGGAACACTAAAGCATTAGGAATACTAATGGCCATTCATAACAATTTAGTTTCCCTTCCCAAGTAAACAATATTTGTCATAAAAAGTTAAAAAAGAAAGGGCTTTCTTAACTTTTTCTGGCGCCGAGCTTCCCTCTGTGCTTTTCACCTCTCCTCCTTCTGTGGTGTCACAGAGGAGTCATGGCCTCAAATCGGAATGCGCGGGGAGTGCTGAGCATGCATTAAAATTTCCCATGGATTGTACCCCATTGCACTGCACAATTTGTTGGTGTTTTTAAATAATAATAATCAATACTTTATGAAGGTGCAGTAACGGGACTGCGTTTTACTCGGTTAATGCAGAAGAAAGCGCTTCTAGTGGCAGTCAGTGTAACAGCGCCTGGAGGTGTGTTTAACCCTGCAATACATACAATGCTTTTTCTAAAAACCTGCAATGCAAAACATTGTGAAACCTACATTACCATTATTGCGACGAGGTGGCCTGCGTAACTAGTGGTCCTTTTATTTGTACATTGCTTGCGAATTCATCACATGCACCTAACTCTGCATTCCCCTGTATTCACTGCTTCCACCCCAGTGATCATTATAAAGAGCTCATGCTTTCTCATTCTGAGGACCTTTAACTCTGCAGAAACAAACTGATCCAGCTTTTATCTCTTACCTTAGAAAATAGGGCTTCTTATTCTTCCGAGACTAGTCGAGCAAGGATTCCTACAATTGCTCATTCTTGGATTTAAAAGTCTGATTGCTTGAATAATTTTCTCATCTTCATGCAGAATTTTTTTTGTTGTTGACTAAAATATTACTAATCTAATTTCCTATTAAAAAACTCATTCCCAGCATTGCAGAGCTGAAAGGTGCTACCATGCATTTAGTTCTCAATTTGCATATAGCAAATCCTCTAATCCAAAAGGGGCTTTCACACAAGGTTGGCTGCAGGCAATTACATAGGCGAAAAAATCTTCTCGTCTGAGGATTTTTTTAAGCTCATTTTTATTTTAACTCATCTGATTCTCTAATTCTCTCTTCTTGCAAATGAGAAATTATTCTGAAAAGATTAAGCCACTATTATCGAAGCATCTTTTTATACCTACAGTACTTGCTTTCTGATTTTTGTTAAAACTTGAGCCTGCGTGCGATAACCCTTGAAAACCACCAACCACCCACCATATCCCTCAGGCTGTACTGTGCATGAAGAATAAAGACACCTGACTCGTCTATTAAAGCAAATTATTGAGCCAGCTACTTTGGCGAGAAGATGTCCAATGAGATCATTTCGGTAGGCTCTGTGATGAACAATTTTCCAAACCCTCACTTCACACTTTTATCTATTAATTCTACACTTTCTTTCAAAGACCTGCTTAGTCTAGCTGTGATAAAAAAAAAAAACACAACAAAAAAACAAAACAATAATACATTCACTTATCGCCACATTTACTGATTGTAAGCTTTGCCCTCTACATTATATATATAAGTGTGTCTCTGTAGGTCTCTCATATCTCTGATACCTCTGACCTTCCCTTGGCCCTAGAACATCATGACCCACCAGTCGATTTGTCGGTCATTTGCCTGATTTGCCCAATGGCCAGTCCATGCTTGCTGCTTTCACCAGGTAAAGGATGCAAACATCAATGCTTAGTTTAATAGACAGAAGCAAAGCATTGCTACAGGTAAGTGATCAGAAGTAGACATTTCCCCTCTGCAATTGTTATGTCATTTCCTAATATTTGTGTATAAGAAAATATTTGATATACAAACAGAAGCAGATGCTCTGGGTTCCTCTGGTTGGTCACTTGACGCTGAGGCACACATACTCAAAGTTGAGAACTCGTCAATGTAACGGACGGTTTTGCACACAAGAGGTTAAAAACCGTTTAGGCGATATTTCCCTTCCAGATAGACGAGCAGCTACTGCAATCACCAATCTCCCGAACTGCAAACACATGAAAACTCCAACTCCAGAACAGGAAACACACAAATGCTGTAAACAGCCGAACAGGAAAAACCATACGAACAGCTTACACTCCTGGCAGTCGCACTGTAACAGCATACAATCCAATTCCCCCCAAGAACGAGACGACACTTCGTTTGAGGATCAAACAGAACTGATTTACTGTGGCTACCTGCCTGGCTTTTATGCAGGTCTCCCACCTGGTGGACACTCCTCTAGTGGACCAGATGGGAAACTGGGACACAAAGGGTAAAAGGACCAATCACAAGCTTACACATTTAAACAGATCCCACAATGCATTGCAATCCCTCCTCTTTGTCCTGGACATAATTGGGAAGTAATCCAGTTATCTCCAAGGACAGAGGCAAAACTCCATTAGCCACATGTTAGTAAAAAGACATAAAGCTTCACAGTGTTACAATTACTTCATAAAACATATACATTCAACATATCCCCAGATAGCTTAGATCTAAATGCACATTATTACAGAATGGCGCTCAGATCACATACATACAGTTCAATCGCCATGGAGCCAAAGTCTTTCACATAGTCTTTCGGTATACGATTGGGCTCCATGGCTTAGCTATCTGCGGTAACACTGCTCACATAGGGAAAATAAAATGTTTTTAATGCAGGGCCATAGTCCAGTGGCAAGAGGTTGGCAACCAGGCTCCTCCAATGGCGAGGTTGGTTCCGCCACAGTCAATCTCTAAAAAAAAGACCACCCAGACTAATTGAGTCAATGAGGTTTTTTGGCATGCAGAACTCTGGCACATGAAAACCTTATTAAAAGGCTGTTCTACAAGCAACAGGAGAAAGTCTTCATTACAATTAAGATTTTTATAGCGCCAACATATTCCGCCCGGCTGTACAATAGGTAAGCGAGATAAACATTTCATTCTAACAAGCCATGTTTGACATACGGCAACAGTAGGTGAAGAGGCCCTGCTCAAACAAACTCACATTATTTTGCTAGAACCAACTGACTAAATTCACAGCAACTTACCAAAGGCATTAGCTATTCAAAATTTACCAAGCTGCTGAAGCTTCAGGCTTAGTAAATAATATCATCTAATTATTTGACCGGAATCAGTGCATTTAGCACTAGTTTTTAATACCTACGGTATACATGTTATCATTACCCAACTCAATGACACACATTTATTGACTTTGGAAACATAAGTAGCTGGGGAAAAACCTGTGAATTAAACCTACAACTTTGATGTTTGAAAAGGTACTAGAAACACTGAAGTTGTAGCACTAACCAACTGAAGTATCTCACTGGCAACAATGGGCTGCTACCCACTGCCACAGAGTGATCTACTTTAACCCTTTATGATTCAATGCATCAAATGCAACTAGCAAACCAACGCTCACAAACTTAGTTCACAAATTGACAAGGTCAGTGTTAACGTTATTTTATAAAACAGTGCTGTGTATAAGAGCAAAGCGTATTGTCTTATATTTATTTCAGATTCTTTTCTTTTTTTTTTTTTTTTATAAATTCAAATTTCAATGGTTTCATTCCGTATTATAGGAATCTATGGATCTTTAAATCCTCTATTTCCCCTTCATCACAGGAAAGTTTTAATACGTTTTGTGTATTTTGTTGTAAAGTTAGAGGGATAATCTTTCTATTACAACTCAAATAAATTGGTTTCCCACAGTTTATATTCTAAAGCCACTGTGGACTTGAGCAAGTATTAACATTTACATATTTAAGAGCTTTATGATGATGATTTTACGAACTTCTCACATTAATGAAAGCTTGCTAATAATTCCGCGTATTTCACGGTGAGTAAACGCTGACAGCGTGTTTGCATTTAATCTTTGGAGACATAAAACATAAATGAACAGAAGATACAAAAATGTTAATTCAACTTCTTTTTTCACTTTGAAACATTTTACAGGGATGGAATACTTGTGATCTTTATCAATGCAAAGCAGAGAGGGACAATTAGGACAGATTTGTGCCAGGAACAGGAATGCCTGAACCTTCTTCCCGATTCGTTGGAATCTGTTTAATCTTGAACCGTGTTCTGTGTTGTCACAGGTCAATAATTTAACAGCATTGTCCGAGCATTGATCCATGTTATGCCAAAGATGTGCTTTGCCTTTAGGAATGCAGAGTGATTGAAGTTCCCTGATAATCATTTCACTGCTTTCCTTTATCTTACAAAGAAACTGACATTATGCAGACAACATCCCACCCCACCCCATAGCTAAGTCCAAGTAATGCTAATTCTTTGATGGAACAATCCAAGCACTATAACCACTACATCATGCTGTAGTGTTTATGGTACCAGGAGTGCTCCGGAGCATCTCTCATTGTAAGTAGTCAAACTGCTTTAGAACCGTTTGAATTCTTACCTTGGGTCCTCCGTGTGCTGTTCCCTGCATCTACTACAGGTGCAGGGCTTAACTCATAGGCTGAGAGTGATCAGCCGATGATTTCAGCCAATACACTAGCCTTACATGGATAGGTTTAATTCAAGATAACTAGAAAATCATGAGTGGCAGCTTCTGGCTTCCATTGAGTTGTATAGGAGGCAAGAAACGGCGCCCAGCAAACTCCAAGTAAGAAATCAAACCATTCTAAAACGGTTTGACTCCTTACAATGGGATGTATCAGGGAACTCCTGGCACCATAACCACTACAGTGTGCTGTAATGGTTACGGTGTTTTGATTGTTCCTTTAATAACTTGTATAAATCTATTATGGGTGCGTCTTACTAGGATATACCCAATAGTGTAAATGGGCCCCCATCGCTGGGGCTGCATTCTGCAAGGGCAGTAAATATAGACTTTGAACTAAATAGAGATCCCTCCTTCTCCTTACTTTTACCACAACTAGGATTTCATTCTGCTGAGTGGCCGTCATCATGAAGGAGTCAGGTATGTTGACGGAGAATCCAAGCGTGCAAAGCTGAGCTGTGACTGGTGTATGGAGCAACAAATCACGCTGTATAGAGGTGAAGGATCTTAAATTATTTCCATTAATAACTTAACTTGGAGATTTGTGTCATTCCAAAATGCAACTTGGACCAATTGGGTGATCGACTGAATTCCAGAACTCCGAGCTGAAATGTACCCGAATCACGAAACTAAGTATGTAATAGACGAGCATGTTTGTTTTTATTCAAGATTCTGAATTCTGCCCGTTTTTCCTAAAAAAGAGAGAGTTAGTGGGGAAAAAAGATGATTGTTGCTAGAGGACTGTTACTAATATATGTCTTATTTCTTAAAAGATCAAGTGAGAAGTGACTAATGGAGGGAAATAAAGAAATAAAAAAATGATATATTATATATAAATACATAATAAATTCACAACGTACAAATATATAACTATAGTTTTTTCTACTGATGCGCCTCTTATTTCCGCTATATGTTGCTTTTTCTCAGTATTGTATCCTATTGTAACAATGCAATGTTTGTGGGCCCAGGACATACTTGAAAACGAGAGACATCTCAATTTATCCATCCTGGTAAAATATTTTATAAATAAATAAATATTTATATTACATATATATTTTGCAGTACACTCATTGGCCTATTTTCACATCCTTTTGGCTCGTCCAAATAATCCCAAATCATTTTTTTCGGTAACAAAATTGTGCCAAGCCATACCAACATATGGGAGAAATTCAGCTGTCCCCAAAAATGTTTAATGTTGGAAAAAAATGGTTTGGCCGGAAAAAACTATTCTCTCAGTGAGCACACGTCTATTAATTACCATTGACATTGAATGCTTGATGATTCTTCTTCAGTAAATACCCTGTGTGTGTGTTACAGTGAGCAGCGACACAAGGATTTGGGTGAGTAATCCTGACAAGCAGTTAGCTCTAGGTTACACATATTTAAATATATTCCGAGGATAACCGTATTTATCTGAAGACTGTGATATCTACAGACAGAACCATGTTCTGTGTTCCTTCTTAAACTCCTGTGTCTTAACCAGTTCGATACCAACCCTTTTGTACAATTTAATTTACAGTCTTTTTGGGTACCTTGTAATTGTCTTATATATTACTTTAGACGGACCCACGATCACATGAACTTCTGTTGCTTTATTTATTTTTTTCCATTCTGCTCTCTGTATTTTTTTCTGAGGATATTTGTAGCCATTTTTAAAATATTTAAATGTAACATGGTGAATGCTTTTTTTTATTTCAATGATATTTTCAAATATTTTAGTAAATTTTAATTTATTTATTTTTATGATTTAGAATTTTCAAGGGCTCAAGGGCAATTAGGACCAAATGTAATAAAAGATGAACTGGAATTGGCAGTGTCATAGAAGGGTACTTTGATAGGTCCTCTTGACACTTACAGAGTAAATGTTGGTTGCTTTTTCCATTATGGAACTCTGGGCATTCATGATTGGGTGTTTAGGACAATGAGACTCTGATATTTAATGGCTGAGTATTTAACCAGATTTATAACACTCTTACAGTTAGTGAATAGGCGTTTAGGTACAGTCTCAGTACTTAAAGGACTAATGGTGGGGCGTTTTAGCATCCAGGACGCTTAGAGTGTGTTTCTGCTGATTTATGGCACAAAGGGGCGAGTTTTTGGATGAATCAGAGTATATTCATGTGTAGGTGTCATAATGGATGTGTGTTCAGGCTTCTCCGAGAGGCAGAGGTTTATTGGTGAGTATTTAAGCTGATATATGTCACATACGGGTTAAAAAGTGGATGTTTGAACTAAAAGATATATGTCCCAAATCTTTTGCTCAGGATCTGTAATGCTTTCTGTCCCGGAGCTCAACCCAAGAGGTTAAGTAAAACTGCAATAAAGAGTGGCTCTCAAGGGAATCACAAATTTATTTGGTTTTATTTCTACATTTGATCATTCAGTTCCTTATACCTGACTCTCTGTGTCTCTCCCTTTATAAATATATATATATATACACACACTAATATTTTTCAATGGTAGGTTTTCTGCAATAGGGTCTGGTCTATGGGACCAGGTGGGGAAGAAGGTCCATAGTTGTTGTTGCAATTAAAAAAACAGACAAAAAAAAAAACTATATTGGCTTGCTAAGGATTAATGAAAATGCCTAACATGATTAGTTTTGTAGCTTCCTCCCCCGAGTCCTTTACTGGTGGCTGGCGATGCCAAAATGTTATTTTTTTTAAATGCCCCATTCTCTGGGTACAGAACTTCCAGGCATGCTTATGACTTACGACTGCCAAAGATGGGGTACATTGACGTTGTGGCAGGCTTATGCAATGTATGATCATATAATGTAACTAAACCCCCAATATTTTTTGCCTAGATTAGGTGTTTTTAAAAAACTAACAAAATCTTGTTAGCACTGAAGTTGCTGTTTAGTAGATAAGGGAGTGCGCTGGATTTTCATTTTTATATTGCTTATGACTTTACCATTTGGCTTTGCATTGTGTAGTCAGATCGTGGATTCCATAAAAGATTAACCTGTGTTACCCTCTAATTCCCACTAACAGCTTTGTCTCACTGATCTACTGCAGCTACTGTGTTCTGAACATTTTTTAAATTGTTTCAATAAAATTCAGAACACAGCGAAGTTCTTGGCGTACCACCTTCCTCTTCTTATCTCCCAAGCCTTCATCCCTGGACACAGACATATCACTATGATCTACCCTTACCAGAGATATTCTATAATACATTTTTGCTCCCGAACTCAAGACATTGTCATTTGAAGGCAAATTTAACTTATTAATGCTTTTTCTAGCTGGCTAAAAACTTTTAGTTAAGTTAATTTTTTTTAATGTATTTTAGACTAAATCCGGATTTGCTAAATTTAGAACAAAATATCAGAGTTTCAAATAATACTTCATTCCAGCAACTATATCTTTTCCAAAACTGCCTACTTTCACCTTAATTTGGCATACGACAGTACTTCACTGTTAAGTGAATAAATTCTCTCTGCTCTGTTATTATATGGCACCAACGGACGCAATTTCCAGTGAATATTAAAAGTTAGAAAATAGAAGACGCCTGCAAAAATGCTAAATAAAAAAAAGGCACATGATAACATTTGTGGGAAATTTGTGAGATAATGAGCTATTACATCTGGAGAGCACTGAGTATCGTGAACAGTAATACAGAACATCGAGCACAGCACAGCTTAATGTGTATTAGTAAATACAAGCTTTCATCAAATCAATATCCTATACTTGACCCATTGTTTGTCTCCACTTGCCTATTAGAGCTCGAGTGTAATATATCAAAGTTAAAATGGAATAAGAAACGAGGGATTATGAGGACAAGCTGCTGTAAGAGCACTCAGCCTGTCTTTCGGAAAAAAAAAAGCATTATTTTGTTTAATGCAACGGCACAAACTTTGCTCGCATGAATATAAAGTAATATTTCTGGGAAGAGTAACTTTGCAAGTATGACACTTGACTTATGAGAAAGCGTTCATAAAATCATAAGCAATGTGAGCTACAATAGGCCGGCCATGTATGCCTCCAGCTTCCACAAGTACTTTGAAAGTTTATTTAAGTGCCATAGATGTACGAGGGCCGCTGCCAAGCCAGAAAATGCATTAATGGCAGTCAGTGCTTCACCGTGTAGGAGCAGTCTAAATTGCCTTTAATTGAACCGCACGATAAGACACTATCTGTTCTCAATCACCTGCGTTTCAACATACCCAGGACCGTAGCAATGTATCCAACGCCATTTCCATCAATGAATGTCAGCACCGGGTGAGTCATAGATTCATTTCCAGTAAATAGAGCTCGGAATTGTTCCTTATTTTCTTTTATTTAACTTTTACACCATTAAGCTTCAGTTAACCCTTAAAAAGCGTCTCGATGGAAACATTCAGGCTTACGTTAAGAATTAGGGAGTAATATTGTTAAAGGGCGATAGATGACTAACTTTAATATGCTATGAGGTCATTATATAATGTAATATTCCTATCAATCTATATTATTGTACTTCTGTATCCTCAGAATTTCTGAATTCAGAAGAAGGGGGGTGAGGTGGTGATGGGTGGGATACAGTAACTTTTACCCCTATTGGATACTGAAGAGGTTGCAGACTGTTGCACTCACCCACTCTGAGAGATTTGATTCAGATTCACATCAGGTTCTCCCCTAAATCCTAAGTATCTCCAAAACCTCAGTGGCTATATTCAAGGGGAACTGTGAGTGTTTAGGAGGAGTCAATGGGCATAAGTCAAGGGTTGTGTGAGATAGAACGCATTATAGCTGCCAAACCCCTCCCACAACAGCAGACTCAGGGTTTCCCATACATATACTGACAATTCTTTACCTAGAAACAAACTCTATTCTAAACCGTAATAATAATAAAAAAAAATAATAAAAAAAATTATAAAAATAAAAACTGTATTTTTTATAAATTAGATAATTGGCACTATCCTATTCTATTTCTTTTGATGAATGTTTGTAAATTTTTTGTTTTCGCCACCAGTCTGTTTAAGGTCCAATTGCAAAACTGGAATATTTTATACATTTTGTGTTAGTAATTATTACATCTTATATTTATAGCATGCTGGTAAGTACACCTTGTATATTAATCCTTGCTTTATAGCTAAGGCATTTCCTAAATAAAAAACTAATTGGCTAATCAGCATATGCATATCTCGTCTGTGATGTCATGCTGCTTGTATACTCAATATATAAATCTCAGTTTGATACGGAAGGCTTTCCCTAATTAATCACTAATTATTTAATACGCATATGCTTAATTCCTTTGTGACTCAGAGGTATCTCCTTTGTCATTTGTTTTAATTAACTGTTTATTCAGCCTCTGTAAAGGAATTCACCTGCTCTAATAAAAGGGTTACCCCCCAAAAAAAATTCACGCTGAAAATGCAAGACTCGTCTAGACCAATTAGCATATTAAAGGAAAATATATGCATCACTGTGTTTCTAATTGTAGCCTTTTAATATCATGTCTTATTATAATGTGCAGTAAATACTGTGATGTACAGACATTTAGAGAAGATATTATTCTTGTATAATACCTGACATTCACCATTTACTTTCAGACCAACAGCATTTACTCAGGCCCATAAGGCTGCACAGATGGCCATCTTAGAGTTCAACTACCTGTGGGGTGCAATGACCGGGTGTACAGCAGGAGGGGAGCGCACAGCACAGTGCTCCTCTCTTACCAGTCTTTCTTACCAGTCACATCATGTAGCGTGGCTGTGTGAACCACGGTTGAGGTTCTTCTGTATCCTGTACCCGATCTGACTAGAAAAGTTCCCTGGGAGTAATGTGCAGCTTTCTGTCAGACTGAGTAGAGGAAACAAAAAAGATCCACTACCTTGGTCCGCGTGGCCATGCTACAAAGGGAAGGTAAGGAGACACAGGAAGTGGGGGAGAGACCACAAAGGGGTGGGAAAGGGGGGAAGAGACACACAAACAGGGGGTGGAAGAGACACACAAACAGGGGATGGAAGAGACACA
>OW240915.1:26926294-27055941 GCA_933207985.1 Pelobates cultripes
GTGGCACTGGTCACCGTATCCACTGTTAGCTTAACACACCTGCTTGAAGATAACTAACTGCTATTCAATCTATAACAGTGAAAAAAGATTTTTGTTTTAAAATCCAAGCTATTGTGACACCAGATATAAGTGGTGGCACTGGTCACCGTATCCACTGTTAGCGTAACACACCCGCTTTAAGGACACTGACTGCTATTCAATCTGTAACAGTAAAAAAAGTTTTTTGTTTTTAAATCCAAGCTATTGTGACACCAGATCTAAGTGGTGGCACTGGTCACCGTATCCACTGTTAGCGTAACACACCCGCTTTAAGGACACTGACTGCTATTCAATCTATAACAGTGAAAAAAGTTTTTTGTTTTTAAATGCAAGCTATTGTGACACCAGATATTAGTGGTGGCACTGGGCACCGTATCCACTGTTAGCTTAACACACCCGCTTTAAGGACACTGACTGCTATTCAATCTATAACAGTGAAAAAAGATTTTTTTTTTTTTAAATCCAAACCATTGTGACACCAGATCTAATTAGTGGCACTTGTCAGCGTATCCACTGTTAGCGTAACACACCCGCTTTAAGGACACTGACTGCTATTCAATCTATAACAGTAAAAAAAGTTTTTTGTTTTTAAATCCAAGCTATTGTGACACCAGATGTAATTGGTGGCACTGACTGGGGAAATGGGCACAGTATGCACTGTGAGCCTGACACAGAAGCTGGCAGCAGTGGCAGACAACTGACTGCTATTCAATCTATAACAGTGAAAAAAGTTTTTTTTTTTAAATCCAAGCTATTGTGACACCAGATGTATTTGGTGGCACTGACTGGGGAAATGGGCACAGTATGCACTGTGAGCCTGACACAGAAGCTGGCAGCAGTGGCAGACAACTGACTGCTATTCAATCTATAACAGTGAAAAAAGTTTTTTGTTTTTAAATCCAAGCTATTGTGACACCAGATGTAATTGGTGGCACTGACTGGGGAAATGGGCACTGTGAGCCTGACACAGAAGCTGGCAGCAGTGGCAGACAACTAAGTGCATTTACATTAGATAGAAAAAAAAAATCCAAAAAAGCATACCCTTATCCCTAACCTAGCTATGCTTTTCCCTATCTTATGAACAGCAGCTACACTTTCCCTCCTCTTACTAAGCATGCAGCTTGAGAATGAATCTAAAATGGATGCTGTCCAGTAGGTGGGAGGGTCTGCTAGGGAGGCTGTGCTGCTAATTGGCTGGAATGTGTCTGCTGACTGTGAGGTACAGGGTCAAAGTTTACTCAATGATGACGAATAGGGGGCGGGTCGAACCGCGCATATGTTCGCACGCCGTGGCGAACGCGAACATGCTATGTTCGCCAGGAACCGTTCGCCGGCGAACCGTTCGGTACATCACTATCAGTGAGTGTGCCGGGCGGCTAGCTATCCGGTCCGGCAGCACACTCCCTGATACTGACAGCAGAACAGCTGTCAGCACAGGAGGACTGAGGGAGGGGGCAGAGCTAACTACCATGCTCCCTCGCTGTTCCCACAATTCCCAGTGCAAACATGTGAAGGGAATGAGGAGGTGATTGGCTGTGGTTCCAAACAGCTGGAGGTGCATGCTATATAGTTAGAAGGAACCAGGGTGGGTGGGATTACACTGTATTACACTGTCTTCTATCATCAAACACACTATCTCACATTTTCACTTTCTTTAGTGCTACATCCTGGAATTTGAAAAGATTTTATTGAAATGTTACCATTTAATTTATTTAAAAAAATAAAAAAACACTTTAAATATTGCATAAATATTCCCCCAGTTGCTATTAAACCTATAAGTAAGCTCTGGGGCAAAATCCAAAGGGGATGAATAGTTACACAAGGCATTGTCTGGAGAGTATATATACATTTCTCTATTTATGCAATTAATATAACATAAGCCACACATCCCTTTATTGAAGCTTTTGATGCCTAACTAATTAACTTTAAAAAAAAAAATATTTTGCGATTACCAGTAAAGTTGCTTCGTGGTTTCCTTATATGTACACAAAGCTATTTCAGAATTATTTATTGGGTTAATGAGATTTTATTACAAAATATCTGTGCATTGAAGACAGAGAGATGTTTAACTTACTAACCCATGTCCTAATTGTCAGGCAACGCTACATATCTCCGTATTTAGGTTGGAACATAACACTTAACACCACATGTTGACTGGAGAGATTTTTATTTAGCCGCAATATAATCATATAACTCGAGAACTCCTTCCAAAGACCAGGCAACTCATTTTTTTATTGGGTTAAACGATGACCTCAGTTAGCACAGCTGAAAGAATAAAGAATAATGTTTCATGTTTAATGTACCGGACCAGAATTTGGCAACTTTGAAAAACAGACATTTCCTAATTCCTTAAATAAACATTGAATAAATAATAGAAAAATGGAAAATCCCCTGACACATGGTGTTCTTTTGGGGGAATTCTACTCGCTCCCAAATTGTATAACACAAGAATGAAAGAAGGTCACAAATTAAAGAACACATACTGAACAAAGCAAAACAGGTAATGAGCAAATGTCAGCGTAGGAATTACTTACTCAACATAACTGCAAACAAATAGTTGGTGATGGGTTGAACTATACTTGTTTCTTTCAATATTTTCTTTTAGTGACCATGCTGGATGGTGGGAAAGTGACAACGAATTCATTAAACCTTCCAAGCTTCCTTCGACTTCGTAGGTCAACATCAGACGGGAAGTTGTGTAGTGTGTATCTCAAACTTATTGTGAATCCTATGTAGGTGATCAAGTATGTATTTTTTAATTGAATGCCGCAATACGCGAGAAATTATAATGTTTGCATATTACCCTTGCTGTTTTTACAGGAGTGCGTTTTATACTTGTTTTTTTTATGCTCTCTCGATCTCAAATTGATTTTCTCATGCACAGCTCAGTTCACATGCGGCTGTAACATGTACAACCTAATTTGGCCGCAATGTGAACAAGATGGGTATTTGGCTTTTAGTTTCTTGTTCCAGGATTTTTACATCTTTTTTAACTTCCTTTCTCATGATTATTTTATCTGTGATAATCAGGAACATCCCTTATGTGTTTCTTAGACATCTGAGAGAATTGGACCACTAAAATATGTCTGTTTCTCATTTAAATCTGTGTGTATTGTATACGCAAACATTGCTGACAGAGGTGTCAGTAGCTATCTATATCTATCTACTTCTATCTATCTATCTATCTAGGCCCGGACTGGCCATCGGGCACATCGGGCAAATCCCCGGTGGGCCGCGATGTCAATAGGCCAAGGCAGGCAGGGGAGGTCACAGGATCTCCCTGGTCAGTCCATGCAGGGCCTGCACCATCTGCGCTCTGCTGCATTCCATGACGGCTGGTGGGAAGATCAAAGATCTCAGTGGGCCGCTGTGATGGAAAAATGCCCGGGACAAATTTTTTTCCCCAGTCTGGCCCTCTATCTATCTATCTATCTATCTATCTATCTATCTATCTATCTACCTACTCATTTATCTCAACTAGCCATGTTTTAGTATAGCATCACATTGACCTCATTGTTACACTATGGAAAGGCTAATTTTTGTAAACTCTTGGCTTTATGTTTTCTAAATGGAATTAATACGATATACAAATGTGTGAGAATGGGAATATGCATGATGTCTGTACGGCAGAATGTGGTCTGTTAGAAATACAGGTTTTTGTGTATGGCATGGGTAGCTATAAACAAAGATGTAACAAGATAGCATGTTTTATAGTTATCCACATAAACCCAAAAAACAATGGAATTTTTTGTTGAGAGTAAACTTGATGAAGACTCCAGGAAAGGGAATATCAGGGCAATAACCTCTAGCTGTATTCAGATACATACGAGAAAGACCCCAGTGGCGTGATAGGTGTGTCTTGTGTAGCCAAAGGCCAGGAGGGAAAAAGCAAAGATAACACCAACCAATCATAAGGTTCCCATGTAATCAAATGGAAGTCAATAGTATATTTAGGGAACTGTTGGGTCAGTAGTTTAGAAGGAGCCGAGGTGAGAAGGAGAGGAGATAGAAGAGAAGTACCATCTGTCACCCTGGAGAAAGGTTGTTATATATGATCATGCTGCATGAGTTATATTTGTAAATAGAATTATAGATATATTAAAGTTTGTTTTATTGTTGGGGATTATTGTATAGTAATGTGTATTGTTTGAATTCTGGATTATTTTAAGTAAACTGATTTCAATTAACTAACATTGTGGATTCCTTGATATTCTGTTGCTGTGTTCTAATATATGTATTTTGATAGATTCTGGTTAACCCCTTAACGCCGTTACGACGTTCTATGCCGACCCGCATTAAATGGGCTTTAAAGCCGTTGAGGCGGCATAGAACGCTGTAACGGCTGAAGCCCCTGGAGCGCCCGGTATACTCACCTTCCCGGCGCTCCGCTTCGGGAGGACTGCCTGATAGCCCAGGCAGCCCTTCCCCGGCAAATGAGGCCCCCGGGGGCCATGTGATCACTCTCAAAGATCTGCCAGCAGGGGGACTGTCTGAAATGTCAGACAGTCCCCCTGCTGGTGGGAAGGGTAAAACAAAATTTATTAAACATGTTTAAAATTAAGATAGAAATTTATTTATATATATATATATATAATATGTGTATATATTATACATATAATATATATACATATTATATATATGTAACGTCATACAAAGTGTTTTAATAATATAAGTATATATATTAGTATTAAAATACACTTAGAATGACGTTACATATATAATATATATATATATATATATTATCTATATATATATATATATATATATATATAATAGATATATACACATATATTATATATATATATGTATAATTACAATAATAAATAAATAAAATAAATAAATAAAATATTGAAACAAAATTTAATATAAATTATATATTCATATGTAATTTCATTCTAACTGTATTTTATTATTAATATATATATATATTGGTAACAAAATACACTTAGAATGACATTCAGTATCTATCTATCTATATATAAAATACAAATAACCGCAAATATATATATATATATATATATATATATATATATATATATATATATATAGATAAATACATATAATTACATAAAAGATTACATTAGTATACACGTAGAATTTAAATACCTATAAATGCATATATATTAAAATTCTACATGTATATTTAAGTAATCATTTAACATAATTATGTGATTTGATTAATTAAAATTTGATTGACATGCCTGACAACGCAGGGAGAAAGTGCAGAATTTAATTCGCAAGCACTATATTTGACCCTGTAACTCTCCAAGACACCATAAAACCTGTACATAGGGGGTACTGTTTTACTCGGGAGACTTCGCTGAGCTCAAATATTAGTGTTTCAAACTGGTAAATTGTATTACAACGATGATATTTTAAGTAAAAGTGAAATTTTTTGCATTTTTTTTACAAACGAACGGGACTTTTATGGACTATATTATTGTTGTAATATGTTTTACTGTTTTAAAACACTAATATTTGTGTTTAGTGTCCTGAGAATAACAGTACCCCCCATGTACAGGTTTTATGGTGTTTTGGAATTGTCTATCAGTGCATGTTTTATAAATGCATCCATAGATTTATTGTACTGGATAAGGATAGTTATTGTAGCTCGAAAAACACATAGGCCTTCATTGAATATATCTGAATACATATCTAGTTTGCATTGATGTGTATTTGGATGTATCAAGCACATAACACATTTAGAGCCCCATTCCTACTATTCAATCCTTAGTGTAGTCTTTAAAATGTAAGATTGTTTACTCAAAAGCTTCCCCAGTTTACTCTAACAATCCAGTCGATGATGGATTAATGGCTGGTCCCTAAAGAAACCATAAGATGCAGTCACATTGTGTTTATTCCATCTGATTGTGAATTTGTTCTCTGTTTTCATTTGCCTTTAAGAGAACCTTTTAATATTTTATTTTAAAGAGTGTGTATGACTTACAGAATATTAATGATTGATTCTCTGAACTCTGACTGTCAGGCTCACAGAAATGGAAAATCCCACCGCATCGTGATTTTTGGTCATTACGAGGCCTACTTCATAATATGAATCCTTGATTTCTTATTCCAGGTAAATTTATATTCTGTGCCGGAACTTTTGTCACAAAGAGCACTTCAAGGACCGATGAATTTCTATTTCGTACCTCGCTTGTTAATCATTAAGGCACCACAAATTTAAAATCTTTCTAAAACACAGAATGCTAGAGAAGAAAATTGAGAAAGTGAACTCAACTGTAAGTCCTACAAGGTTGATGCACTTTTACACTGCGTAAATTCAGTCCATGCGTCCAAGGTTCTCTGCTTGGAAACAAAGTCAACTGGAGCATTTCGAGTTTATTTATTTTTATTTGCAGAGTAGACCATATGAATATTAGTGTTGGATGTTTTTCTTTATAAATTGAATGTCTCAGGAAATGACATCAGAAGAAGTTCTCTTCTAATAGCTAATGAATACAGATCCACATTGTTCTACTATATAATAAAAGACGTACAAAATCCCCATAGGTGTTCCTGGGTTTGCCCATTCTAGTTCTTCTTTAAAAAGCAACAGGTATGTGGGATCCTGTCACGTAGGTATTATCGGGTTATCAGGTGATAAATCAATCAAAAAGCTTTTCTTTGTCTATCCACCTGTGCTTTGAGAGTCAGGAAAATTGAGGAGCAGCAGTAGAAACATGTTATAAATGAAATGGTCTCCATTTCCATTGTGGGAACATATTACAAGGCCTTGTCACTAAGGTGACCCTCTCTGCACAATGATTTGTACATTCAATTCAAGGACTATCTCATTAGGCAAATTTGAAGCAAATAAAAACCTAAAAGGAAATTGTGACTCCATGTCTGGTTGATATCCAGGACGTGCTGTCTACATACTGTCTAACACCCCAGAGAGAGATTATTGATAAAACCAGGGTCAAACCAGTGGCTATATTTCCCCCAGTTGTCCAGGTGTTAATGGATTTGTATCTTCCCTCCTTCCAGGCAGATATGGACCATCTGCCAAGTCATCTCCTGAAACCGCCTTTCTGTTACAAAGATACTATAGGATCAATGACCAAATGATTAAGCACTCCTCTTGAATGGGTCCTGAGATACTGTTACAGAGGCCCTCACTAACTAAGGCCAAAAACTTCATCAAGGGAAAAAAACAAGATGCCAATTACAATTATTTATATATTGCCAGCATATTCTGCAGAGCTATACTATAGCTAAACAACAAAACATATTCTAACAAAACATGTATGACAGTAGGTGGAAAGGGCTCTGCCCAAATAAGCTTACAATCAAAAGCAAAACCACCACCTTAAAAAACAAACAAAAAAACCCACTCTATTTTGAACAAGAACTAGACTTTATATCAAGAATTTATCAAAACGAGACAGGGGCTTCTCCATCCCCAACCTCAATCCCCTTGTTTCTACCATTTTATTGAGGAACAAAAAAAATGATTGAATACGTTTTCTACTTATTTATGCTCATTGTTAGCATTATCAAACAATGGCCACAATTTAATTGGTTTGAATCAACTTTGAAATGATCACAATCTTCTAGAAAAAACAACAACCTTTCAAATGATATATGTACAAAAGTCACCATTTAAGTCTATGATCATTTTTGTAGCTATATCGGCCTCAATTTAATGTTTTTTTATAAGCTTTTCAACTGATTTAATAATTTTATCTACATAAGGCACCAGATTAAATTATGTAATATTTTGGTATTTATTTTACATATCGATATATTTTTATACATAGTATATTTTTATTAAATATTTTTAAAAATTTGATAAAATCATTTTGAAAGCTTATTCAAATTATTAGATCATCTGAAAAGCTAATCCAAATCTATTAAATCCCGAATGGAATAATTTCCAATTCTGATCCAAACAAATAAAATCAAGGCCGATGTACTTTGTTTGTAGCGTGTTTACTCTTATATCAAAGCTCTAACTTAAAAAATAAAAAATTAGACATCATGGGAATACCCTTCTATGGCTGCAAATTTAACAATAATTGTGGCCACCGTTAATAGGTAAAATTCAGTTAGATGGAGAAAAGGGTTTATGAATTCATTAATTATAAATAATTGCATTGTGTCAGGAAATCTAGCATGAGAAAATCAACATATAAATCCACGATTATATTGTCAAGACCTCTGTAGCGCAT
Source organism: Pelobates cultripes (assembly GCA_933207985.1). Taxonomy (NCBI): domain Eukaryota; kingdom Metazoa; phylum Chordata; class Amphibia; order Anura; family Pelobatidae; genus Pelobates; species Pelobates cultripes. The sequence goes on from OW240915.1 coordinate 26,934,505, forward strand.
TAGTTTATGACTTTGGATTTCTTCAACGATATAGCCAGATCATGGATACTTAGCGTAGAATATTATTTCAAATTACATTCTGGTAGCAATCTCAGTGACTCCCTAGAATATTAATAAATGTAAATTACCATTGGTATTTATTAGTTTAATTAGTGGGATCTGTTAGAGTGTCAACAAAACATGTTGTAGACACAACATGAGAAAGAAAATAAAATAATAGGGAACAATCCCTTAACCTCCAAGATGCCATTGAAGATAGGGGATATAACAAACGAGGATTGCAAACTATAAGGAAAAATGTAGCAAAGACAGAGAGGAAATCTCTCATTTCGTATAAGTAAGGAAAAGAAGAACAAACATCTGGAAAGTCCACCATTCAAATTCCAATTTAGAATGAAAAAAAATATAAAGTATCATAAATAAATGTTGGCTGATTTTCTGTGAAGACGCAATTCTACATTATATACTCTTAGAGAAACCAAGGTTTATATGCAGGGGAGTAAAGAATTTGATGTCCGGGATAGTCAATAGTGACAATTAGATTAGAACAGATTTTTAGAATTTTTTATAGAAGGTTTTTATAAGAAATTCAATAACTATTTCCATATATAGGTACATTTCGGACCAAATGTTATCGAATCTACGTCCGAATTAAGGAGATTGAAAAGTGGGGTGAATACACCATGGACTTTTAGAACTTGAACCGAAATGAGGGTTGGAAAGTACGTGTGCTCGCTTGGAATGCAGAAGCGGAAATTTGCCAGAGCCGCAAACACAAAACCAGAATTCATGTAAGACGCGGAATTGAAAACATTGAATTTTAACTGATAATTACATTTCAGCATATACTGACTGAGGAAGCCAGTTATAAATGGCAAAACGCGATTCAGACACTTAGATATTGGTTTTACCTGCAGATGGCATACTTTTATCCATCTTTTTTTTTTTTTACATTCTTTATTTTTAGTAGTGCATAGCATGACAATCAGGTAAACAAAGACATTTCATAAAGATATAATTATCAATGTACTGATGTAGCAATAGCAAGAAATGGCAAAGTACTGCACTTTTTTGTATAATAAGGGACATAATCATGTCAGTATACAACATATTAAACATGCTTAGGTGTACATTGCAATCAATAGAAAGGGAAAAAGATTGTGGCTATAACATGCTGTGGCAAATGAAAGATTTATGCTTGGGCTATAGACGAAAAAAACAGGCTAAGAATGACCACCAGGACAATAGTGTGATTATGTGAGGAGTAGTAGGGGCGAATTAGGAGGCAGTGTTACCCCAGAATAATGAGATCAACTGGCAACAGACGCAGAGAATTAGGCTAGAACTGGGAGTCCCTGGCGTAGGAACCGGGGGGATGGGGAGATGGGTCCCCCCCAGGAAATTATGCGAGGGGACAGGTAATGGAGAAATCCTATCGCAGTTAAATTTGGCATACATAGTTTTGCAGAGGCAGCAGACAGTGGACTGGGCTGCTGGTTATTTCTTGTAGCGTGGCCGAACGCCAGTAGCTGGGCTGCCCGGCACCAGAGCAGGGGCGCGCAAGGGAGCTATGCAGGAAGAAAGTGCATATAGAGTGGAGTTCCCTCGCTTGCCCCTCCCTGCTCTGGCGCTGGGCAGCCGAGCTCCCGGCGCTCGGCCACACTACAAGAAATAGCTCTCTGGAGAGGAGCTCTGTGCTCGACCGGCGCGACCTAAGGCGGCAGCCTGTGCTGCCTTATGGTAGCGCTGGCCCTGAGCAGGAAAAGTGTGCAGAGCGCGGTGGCTGTGGAGCAGAGCAGAGAACATGCAATGGAAGTTCAATTGCTATTGCTACACTGTCTGCTGCCACTGCAAAACAATATATGCCAAATTTAACTTGGGGGTGTTTCTCCATTACCTGTCCCCCCACATGATTTCCTGGGGGGGATGTGTCTCCCCCATCTCCCCTGGTTCCTACGCCCATAGATCCTCTGTAGTATTGCGTCAGAAGGAAGTTGGTCTGAGTGAATTACCTACTTCTGTTAATATGTTTAATCATATATATGAGAAACCAGGAGGCTGGCTGCACTCACCTGAACATGCATAAATATGGTGCTGCTGGGAGCCAATTTATACAATAAAAAAGAACATTCAGCACACTCCCTTATCCACTAAACAGCAACTTCGATGCTGACAGATTTAGTTAGTTTTTTAAAAATAATGGGGATTTAGTTACATTATGTGATCATACATTGCATAAGCCTGCCACAACGCCAATGTACCCCATCTTTGGCAGGTCCTACTCTAACAGCCTAATGTCTGCTTCATGAGCTACTTACCTGGGGAAAAATGTTTCTTTTTTATAACATGTTTACTCACGACCTTGCTCTGAGACATCTTTTGGTTTCTGGATTTTGGAGAACGTGTTCTTTTATAGATGCTTTCTAATTATCCAAAATGATTTGGGTGCATCTACACAATCTGACTCTGATAGCAATATACCACAGAAATGTATGTTTTATCCAAGCAATGCTGATTACCTGGCCCACGAGTCATAAATTTAAAAGAGTTTTTCTTCAGACAGAAGAACAGTCCATCGGCAAAACATTGCCAAATTAAATATGGTTTGTTCATGACTTTTGTCGAATTTTCAAAGATCCTCTATTATCATTACTTGTCTTTCTGCTATTTGCATATTTCGCAGAGCAAAACAAAAACAATTGGAAAACAAAACATAATTTACAGATTTTACTATTAACATGACGTAAAGTCATGATTTTATTAATGACACGGAGGCGAGTATTATGCTGCACTCTTTCTTTATTTACCTCAGCAGCAAAGAAAAATAACATTAAATCAGTATAAAAGAAACCAGTAAATAACATGAGGTATATCTTCCTAGCAACAGCAACAGCCAATCAGCATCCTCTTTATAGCATAATAGGCAATGTCCAGTATACTACTTCCTCTTTCTTGCGATCCCGAACAAGGACAACAAATCCAAATAAAAAGTGGGCTCCAATTAGAGGGTATACGAGCCTTAAACTGGATCTAGAAGTCAAGCTGGAATAGAAAAGAGAATATGGTAATATCCAAGTATAAAACTGGATTTATGCATAAATTCGCATTACATGAAATATCAGATTTATATATATACACATAACATGAAATTCAGTTTAGTCAAACCTTAAGCTCTTGACAGTCATTAACAAGGATAAAACCCAGTAATCAAAAAAGACTTACCGTGAAGTCAACTTACCCAGAGAAGACCAAATCTCCAGGGATGGGAGGGAGGGATAATACTCGCCTCCGTGTCATTAATAAAATCATGACTTTACGTCATGTTAATAGTAAAATCTGTAAATTTTATTAAGACACGGAGGCTCCTATTATGCTAGTTCAAAGCTGTGAAATTATGTCTCCTGTGAAGTGTTGAATAGGTCTAAAGTAGAAATCATGGAATGTAGACTCTGAAGACCAGCCGCTCTCATAATATCCTCCAAGCGACAACCAATCGAGGAAGCCTTAGAAGCCATTGCCCTACGAACCGAATGAGGCACTGACACATAGGTATCAATACCTGCTAGAGACATAACGTATTTGATCCACCAGGCTAGAGTAGACACCGGAAGATGCGACTTTTGGAAGAGTTCCTGTTTCAAAGGATTCTGTAGCGTAGTAGAACGATGTTCACACACCCATTAATATGCAACAGGGCAAAGGAGAGATCTATCAGGGAAAACTGGGTAAGATAGATTTTAGAGGAGGTTTTTGTCCTCCGTGAAATGTCAAAGAGGACACCTTCTGGAGTAAAGGAACGAGCAACCACCTCATGAGCTCGTACGTCAAAAAAACCTCTTGCAAGAAACATAAATAAAAAATTCAAGACAATAGAGACGTCCCACAAGACAGAGTATCGTGGTAAGGGTGAATGAGCAAACCATATTCCTCAGAGAAGTCAATATATGACAGGATGTCAACCGACAGGCGTCCAATCAAAACTTTGATGGCCAGCAGAAATGGACGATCGTTAAGGTCCACAGTGCGATAGGCTTTACCTTCATCATAGAAGTCAGAAAAATGGAGGACAGACATAAAAGGAGCCGATATGGGATTTAAATTTATTTTCATGCACCAACTATGCCATCTGCTCCAAGCAGATTTATAAGCCTGTCTCGTGTTGGGTGCACCCTTGATAAGTTGGGGAGTTGATTGCGAAACTCCCTTGACCGACCAAGGTTCCCTGAAATAGACTACACTATGAGATGCAAGAGACCTTGGAGAACAAGAGGATGAGGTACACCATCTGGATCCTGAAGAAGGCACTCGAGAGATGGAAGGTCGATAACCATCTCCTGAAGAAAAGAGAACTATGGTTGGGATGGCGATAGAGGAGCCACGATCAACAGGTGCCGGACTGGCGATGTAGATGGAAAAGGCAAAAAATCATAATTCCTTGGAGAAAACATTCATAGCCAATGCTATCGGATCTGGTCTCCAACTGAAAAAACGGGGAAGTTGAGCATTCAAACGAGAAGCGAAAAGATCTATTTCCAATAGACCGCATAGGTTTCAGATGTCTTAGAAGACCATGGAATCCAATTGCCAGTCGCTGGAATCTCCGAGTTGGCGTGAATACCAGTCCGTCGTAGTGTTGGAAAGACCTTGAATATATTCTGCCGTGACTGAAATGCCGTGTCTCAGGCAAAATTGCCAGCAATCACGAGGCATGTAGGTCAGAATTTTGTATTTTGTGCCTCCAAGTGATTGATGTAGCGGACTGCTGACACGTTGTCCATCTTCAGAAGGATAGCGCATTGGGCTTGAGTTGGGGAGAAACTATGGACTGCAAAGGAACCGGGTGTTCCAAACAATTGATGTGGAGTGTTGATTCCAGGTTTGATTATCTGGAAATAGCTCTGCATTGAGCACCCCAACCGTGCAAACTTGCGTCGGATTTGATTAGCAAATCTGGAGATGTACAAAATATGGTGTGCTTATTCCAAGCTTCCATGTGAAGAAGCCACCATTGGCGTTCATTCTCTGCTTCTGAGTCCAGAGTTACCATATCTGTGTATGATGTGCTGCCCTTGAGATGAAGTTTGTAATCCTTGTAGGGCTCGATAGCCAAGAAAACCTGTAGAAATGGCGTGTATAGATGCCGCTAGAAGGCCTAACATTCTCAACAGTTGTTTGAGAGAGAGTTGAGAGGTTGCTAGTGTTCGCCTATCTCCTTCTTTGTATTGGCTAATTTTGCCACCGGAGGGTGTAGAGTTTGAAGGGTAGAATCTACAATAATCCAATATAACCCAGAAATTGTATTTGTTGCGTGGGAACGATAATGGATTTCTCCCAATTGGTCAGGAAGCCTAGGTTCTCTAACAGAGTCAAAGTCCATGCAAGGTATGTCCGGATTAATTGAATAGACTGAGCCAGAATGAAAATGCCATCTAAATATATTATAAGATGTGAGCTTGGTGAAGCACCATGGAGCCGAAGACAGTCCGAATGGGAGGCACCTGAACCTCTATTTACTGCCCTACCATGTAAATTGCAGGAAGTTCTCGATCTTGATGTTGTACTGGGATAGGCACTGTGAGATATGCATCCTGCAGATCCAATTTGGCCATCCAATCTGCTGGTTGGAGAAGATCCCTTAAACAATGCTCTCCTTCCATCTTGGAAGTGCTGATATGCTCATAACTATTGAGCAGTCTCATATTTATTACTGGACGGATACCTTTGCCTTTTTTGGGAAACAAGAAAAGGTTGCTCACGTAACCCAGGGTATGCGCCAGAATCTCTACAATTGATTGTCCACAGAGACAAGGTCTGTGTCTCATTGGGAAAAAACAATTTCCCTTGATGGGGAACATTGAACAAGTAGAGAAAGGAAGTCTATGCAATACCCTTTCACAGTGTGAAGAACCTAAGCATCTGATGAAATGAGGGATCATACATGGGAAAAATGTGTGAGCCTGCCCCCACTATCAGTAAGAAAGAATGGAAATTGTGAAGACGTCTTAGGAGCACCTCTTAGGCCACTAACAATCCAGGGTCGGCCACTTTGTGAGAAGGAGGTTGGTATAGTACATTGTTCAAAGAAATCGGCTCGGCAAGTATTAGAGCCTTGGTTCTGTCTAAAAGAACTTCTGTTTGTTTAGCAGGACAAAGGAGCCCAATTCTTTTACAAAGTTGTCCCCAAAGAGAAAACCTTTTGCCTGTGTTATCTGGCTCGTTTGGGCTCAATCTTGAGCAAGATCGATTTGTGGCGTTCTGTGACAACCGCATTGTTGGCGTTGCCAACTTAAATCACTCTCTGGATCTAACCACTTAAGATGGCGCAATCTAATTCTAGATCATCCTCCACTGCTTCAAAGATCTTGGTTGCTGAGCCCAAGATGCCCAGGATTTTATCCTGACAGTTTTGCAATGAAAATCTAAGCCTTTAGATGGCTTCCATCCTGTCTTACTCAGGAATTGAATGCTTTTAGGATTGACTGATAGCGTTTAACATGAGTCATCAGGGACTGTTCGGCGTGGCCATTCAGCCCGCAATTTATTTCACTTTGCCTTCTCAAAAGGCTTGCGTACTCTGGATGCCAATATACTTGGCTACATGGTCTGAGGAGACCACTGGGTGACATAGGTCGTCAGGTTCGAATAGGGGTTCACATTGAGTGTCCAAGATCCTATCGGTGTCCCTGAGTCTGCATAATCTACCTAAATCTTGGTAGGTTTAACAGGACGTGTATCCCAAACGGGATTAGCATCCTCTTCATCAGTAATTTCATAATCAGGATCAGAAATATCCTCTGAATCCTTCATATAGGACCCAGGGAACTCCTCCTCAATATCACTGAGCTCAGATTCAGAGTTCAGTTGGGCTTTTGCCCTTTTCCAGTCTAGTCGATTTTGCCTGACTAGTAGCTCTTTTGCGCGGTGGTAAATTAATCGCGCCATCCGTGACAGGTATGGAACTGTCCATCTCTATTGTTTTGGAGGAGTGTTTAGCCTTATATGAGGCCTTGCGGCCAGGCTGAAGCAGAGCAGGTGTGAGTACAGATACACCTCCATATAGTACTCAGGGAACTCCTCCTCAATATCATATAGTACTCAGGGAACTCCTCCTCAATATCCCTGAGCTCAGATTTAGAGTTCAATTGGGCTTTTGCCCTTTTTCAAAGTCTAGTCGATTTTGCCCGACTAGTAGCTCTTTTGCGTGGTGGTAAATTAATCACGCCATCCGTGACAGGTTTGGTACTGTCCATCTCTATTGTTTTGGAGGAGTGTTTAGCCTTATATGAGGCCTTGCGGCCAGGCTGAAGCAGCGCAGGTGTGAGTACAGGTACACCTCCATATAGAACTCGGTGAACTTCTCCTCAATATCACTGAACTTGGATTCAGAGTTTAATTGGGCTTTTGCCCTTTTCCAAAGTCTAGTCGATTTTGCCCGACTAGTAGCTCTTTTGCGCGGTGGTAAATTAATCGCGCCATCCATGACAGGTATGGTACTGTCAATCTCTATTGTTTTGGAGGAGTGTTTAGCCTTATATGAGGCCTTGCGGCCTGACACCAGGGCCTTGTCATTGCATTTGCCATGGAAGTGTCAATTAAAGCCTGCATGTCAGCAGGATCAGTAAAGCAGAAATTCAGCCTCATCTCCAGAGATACCTGGAGAGGCTTCTACATTAATCTGCATGTTTGCTGTAGACCCAGAAGGCACAGAAAGATCCTGTCAGACTGCATCATAAATATACAAACAAACCTAAGGGGCTGAATAAAGCAAAATAATACCAAAAGTAAAGGGTTGAGTAACCCTCAAGTAAAAATAAATAACTAAACAGGATAAAGAAATGAAAGTACTCACAATAGTGAAAAAAATAAATTAATAGCAATTGTAATATAAAAAACAAAGAAGCTGCCCGGCTGCCACTACAACTAAACCCCAACTTGGATTTCTGGAAGTTGGTGGCAGAGCAGCAGCCAGACAGATAAATTAAGGGAAAAAACAGCACAATGGCACTATTCAGGGGATAAAGATCCTCAAAGACGTCCCTGAGCCCCAATTGATGGTAATCTTAGGGCCAGGGAGGTCAGAGGGGAAATACATTATCAAAGGATATATAATAAAGCATATAACAGACGCAAATGAAGTAAATAAATCAAATTACGTTAAAATGAAGTAACTAAATATATGTATACACATGAAAATATTATAATTAAAATGTAATAACTATATTAATCACAGTAATGATATGAATAAAGTAAAGTAAAAGATCCCACAGTTAAGAACCATGGGACCCAGTGTCACTTAACTGAGGTAGCAGCAAAGAAAGAGGAAGTAGTATACTGGACATTGCCTATTATGCTATAAAGAGGATGCTGATTGGCTGTTGCTGTTGCTAGGAAGATATACCTCATGTTATTTACTGGTTTCTTTTATACTGATTTAATGTTATTTTTCTTTGCTGCTGAGGTAAATAAAGAAAGAGTGCAGCATAATAGGAGCCTCCGTGTCTTAATAAAATCTAGCTTGTTTACTGCCACACTACACAGATCATTTTTTTTGCACAAAGTCTGCAACTGAAAACTTTTCATATTTATTTCTTTGCTGGTAGGTAGCCAAGCTCCTCTGAATCTTGATAGGCTTCGGACATGTAGCTATGTCGTCTAATTCAGTCCTTATGTGGTAGAATTTATATTATCCGATAATGTGTTTTTGTAGCTGTGCAACTTAGCTTTGCCTGGACCACATCCCATGGTAACCTCTTAATATCTCCAAAACAAACAAACAATGAAAACCCATGGAAGGGTTGAAATGCTTTGTAAAACCTTATTTTATCAAAATATATATTTTTATTGTCTTTGTCAGGAGAACGCATGCATTGCCATAGACAATATACCGTGATACCCATGTATTACACGGTAATATATTTGATTTCAGATCTCCTATTGTTACAACATATGTTTTGATCATTCCCTTATTGAGACAACATAATTGCCTAATTTAAAATAGATAGCGCAGGTCCCTTTGAGAAGGAATGTAATTTCACCGTGTGCTGTCTTTTTGTATGTGTATTTCTGTTTGACTGACAAAGTACACTGCCAACAAGCAATTTCACTGCTTCAAAGTATGAGAAAATTAACACTATCTTATGGCGTATAAGTACTGAATGACCGGAGGGGATAATCATTTGAAACTAGCTCAGTAAAAAAAAAAAAAAAAATCCAGCTTTATAATATTAGTCAGGTGGAATTTTCTACCTTATCAGTACCTGCAGATGTAAACACAAGCTGATAAATACTATAATACTATACCAGAGGGTGAGATGAACCTGGAATTGGAATTAGGAAATATAGCTTAACAAATGCTGTGTGCAATAGGAATGATGATAGCACGAAAAAACAGACAATAAATAAAGATTTCGATTCAGACATAACCTTCAAAGTGCTTTCGGCTAAGAAAAACAGCGTAAAAAGGGCTCAACTCTTTTGAGAGATCAGAACCAAGCAATCCGATTTGCAAGCTCGGAAGATTTTTTTTTGTTCGTTTTTTAAAAGCAGGGCTGGTTTTTATTTATATTTAAATCGTTCGTATGCTTAAAGATTATTTTTCACTGTAATATGTCATACTTTAACCACATTGTTGGATTTAATCTGCAGTCTCTCATGTTGCGTAATAATCAGATGCATTAGCAAAAGGTAAATGTAAATATCATGAGTCTTTATCCTAATCCAAATAGGTTTTATTATTTTTCGTAAATGTATTTGCAAAGCAGGTGGTTCAAGAACACATGGAAGCCTTCTTTGTCCCTCACTTTTGTCAGTAAAGCTAGAAATGATGTCAATTCAGAGTGAGGTCATGCATGGTTACCATAGTAACAAAGGCCTAGGTCATATAAAAGCCAAAATTGAGTTCTGGGAGGAAAAAATACTCAAAATAATACTTTTTAATAATATATATATTTGATTTCCTGCCTTTGGGCAACATAGGAATCGTGATGGGAATACAGAACTTTTCCCCTGTCAATTCATTTCAGACATTTTAATTTAGATAATAAATGAGTTATAGTAGTCATATGTCTTTAACAGTGCACGTTTATGTTAAGAAAGGGGAAATAAAATATATTTTTCAAATGATTACAGAATCAGTGGTCACAGCAGGTGGTGAGGGCTGTACAAAAAAATTATCATACATAAAAATATATTAAAATTCAAATAGAATAGCAGATGAGCCTCTTAATGCAAAGATAAAAAAGGCTATAAATAATTAAAGTATAATTCACACTTCTATTTGATTGTTTAAAATATAATATATTAATCAAGAAACTTGTACGGTTTTAAATTATAACTGTTGCTGCAAGACATCCAATGTTCATCCATCAAGAGATTTGGAATTTTTAAATCACAGTACTTGTGCTAATTGATCCCAGCCTGACATGTGTTTTGCCTGTGAATCTGACATCATCAATGACCCCATAGATTAATAATATCATTACTGTATTACAATGGGTAAAAATGAAAAAAAAAAAATATTAAAAATGTAATTACGTCTATTGTAAGAACAAAGGTACAGAACACAGAATAATTATTTAAATTAATGGAAATACTGGATAGTTACCTTTATGACAAGCCTTGATCTGTAAGTATGGTTTTATATTAAGTTTTAGGATTATCTATAGGTATATAAAGCTTATTAACTATGGCCCCTTTTAATATTTTTTGATACGCTTTCCAAATTCTTTAATATCTTTGGAGACACTTTTAAAATATATTTTTTTCAAAATATTAAAATCTAAAAAATATATCATATATGAAACAATAAATATTTTTCATGATATGAAATAATTTCAAAAGTTTATTAAATCATTTCCGAAATTTTATCCGACAAATTTAAATCAAGGCCTTTATATAGTGAAATCATGGCCTCGATTTTTCTTATATTTGAATAAGCTTTTCAAATGATTTCATATTTTGATATTTGTTTGATATATTGATAGATTTTACTAAAAAAATATTAAAACAATATTAACAAAATAGCTCAGTAACGTATTTTAAATTGCAATACCGTGTATAACAAAATAAATTAATCAGACTCCTCCCAGTATCTATAGGGGTCAAGACAGGGGAATTATGGACGGGTGCCGAGGGTGCACGCTGAAATAGCTTATGGAACCAATGTTGGGTTGTGACCAAGAGGTTAAAAACCACTGGTCTTTCAGCTTTATTTACATATTGAGGGGGAAAAAAAAAAAATCACATTTTGTGCAAAAAACACGTAAATAATAATTGTTGCTCGAAAAAATAGTTTTTTTGTTATCTTGTATGCATATGCATGCTGTGGTTTTTGCTAGAAAAATGTTACCTTGAATAAATGTGCGGTACGTGTGCTCATTATGCCCATATTTATTTACTTTTGAAGGTGCGTTTTAAAACTCTGTACTTCTCATAGAGTCATATTAATGTTGTAAAAGAGCCTCTACCCATTTAAATACATTGAGTATTTTATTTTTTCTATTTAAAGGTTTATTTAGATTTTCAACAAAGAAGTCGAGTTATACGGGTCATTAAATTAAGCCTAATGAAGAACAATTAGTATAATACGAGGTATTAGTATAATACGTACAGAGATGTAATTGTGGCATGTGATAAATATAGCCCTGTAAGAAGTAGATCATTAGCTCTGAGAGTGAATTTGTCTGGATGAGAACTTTGCACAGCATTTTATGGTGTTTCTGTAGTGCTGCATTTGTTAAGGTTGGCAGTTGCTATGGCCATGGGATTTGGCACCTGTCCATGGTTTTCTGGACAGGTAGCTAAGTGCACAGCTTGGAATTAATTTTCTTTGGTTCAGAGGAGATAAAGGGATAAAGGTAGAGGGAAATAATGGGGGAGAAGATCAGAGAATAAATAAAGTTAGTGAATAGAAGAGGAACAAAACAGCCATTGCATCTTCTGGGTTGTTATTCTGCACGATTTAATTTAGCAAATTGCTTTGATAAGCCTAGATCAGCCTCCATCATGTCTGACCTCTGTCTATGTAGACCTGGGTCCATTCTCAAACTGGGGAATCATAACGTGAGTTGGCAAATTTAAGCCAAATCAAAAGAGTGGGAAGATCCTTCTTCTTACTAATTTGGCTGTGAATCTTGATTGTCTGGTGACGGTATCACTTTTCAAATTATTACATTGTGCGAAACAAGAGATTATTTCTCTTGCTTTGTGTTTACTTTATGCCTCTTAGATCCATTTTCCCATTTATGAATTTTTTTATGTTTATTCTTTTAATTACAGAAGATTTAGCTTTTATGAAGCAGGATTACATGTCTATGTGGAATAGTTGATGGGTAGTGGGGGTGGTAAGTGAAGCTCTCTTTCTTCTCCCGACCTCTTCTGCCTTCGCTTTTCCTCATATCTGCCTCACTTTTTACATTTTATTTATACCTTATTTTTCTCATCTCTACTTGTATAGTTGTTTCTATTTTACTGGGACACCGGTTTTCACAAGACTTCCTCTCAAAAGACATTTACAGCCGTAGCCTGGAGCAACTACGTACAGTCATTTGTGTTTCCTTTGTGTAATCTTTATCTCAGCAATGTAATCTACACTCTCCCCGTGTGCTACATTTTATACCTTACTGGAATTCATGGCTTCTAGATATAGTTACTCTGTGTTGTTGACTGGCAAATAATAAACTTTAGTTTGAAAAGAGAACAAAAACAATCTAACAACTCGGCCCTTGAGGTCTATAAGTTTATTTATAAATCACTTAAAGCATTTTCTTTGTGTCATAAAAGTATAGAAATTGTCCGGACACTAAGATTATCCAATGATATTGTAGATTAAATCATAATTATAAGGCAATGGCAATATGCTGTTAGAGGTAGTGAGGTGTAGATAGCATCTGTATTAATTTGTCGTATTAGGGATAGTTGCAGGACAGGGCCTGGAAGGTTTATTTTGAGCACTATGGAATAGGCTTTCCAGTGGTGAGATTGCTGTAGGGTATCTTTATGTCGTAGGACTCTGAATCCTCATGTTTCAGGCACAATTAATTTGCAATGAGGAGAACATGGAACTGGTCATTCCCCTGGTCATTTAGTAGATGGTAGACTGAGAGACCAATGGACTGGGCTCGTTGTGACCCCTCAGGAAATGTTGACAGGTTGTCTGGCCGGCCCCCAGCCTGTTGAAGTGCGTTCTGCATAGTCCTAGTGTCTGCTGCACAGTGCAATTGCTTCTAATAATGCCTAGGGACAGTTCCGTGTCCCTAGATGTGGGAGGCCAGGAAACTAAAGTCGGAAGATGGTGCAGGACCCCGAAAATGGGAGTGTCCCTGTGAAAGCTGGACTTTCTCACCGAAAGTGGGACTGTCTTACTGAAAACCGGACAGTCCCTCCGAAAGTGGGATTATCGAGAGGTCTGGATTATAGAGGACTGGTTATACCAGTAAGAAAACAAAGTCTACATCAAAGAATAGCAAAAAAGGTACCAGACACCGCAAAAAATACCCTACTTGGGTGAGGTAAGTGCTTATCATCCTATGTCAGTGTTTTAACAAACAAACATACACCTATATTGATGCAAGAATAACGCCTGCAAAGGTTAGAGCAGAAAATGACCCCTAGCCAGGACGTGACCTGACAGGTTTTGTGACAGTCGACTGTGATTGCTTTGGCATTGTTAGTAGCTCATTAAAACTAAGTCACAATACCATGCAGTGTGTACAACTGTGATAGAGCACACACAGTGATGGGTGATGTTATGTAATTTACAATTAGTTTGATATATTAGTACAATTATTAGTATAATACGATTACAGAAAGGTCCTGTTTAAAAGTGCTTACAATCTATGGTAGGAGGACAAGTATTTCGGTAGGTGTCCTGCCCAAGGATACTTACTAATAAGGTTGTCTGACCAGGATTAAAACAGGAATTTCCTAGTTCTAAGGCAGTGATGCTACCACTCTAACCAGCCGATACAGTTAATTAATAGAAACATAGAATGTGACGGCCGATAAGGCCCATGTAGTCTGCCCAATTTTCTAAATACTTTCATTAGTCCCTGGCCTTATCTTATAGCTAGGATGTGTTATGCCTATCCCACGCATGCTTAAACTCCTTTACTGTGTTAACCTCTACCACTTCAACTAGAAGGCTATTCCATTTGCGACATTTGGGAACAAAAGCCGAGAAGGACCTTGCCCAAACAAGTTCGCAATCTAAAGATATCTATAAAACTTTAACACATAAATAGTTAGAGAATTCTATGTTATTCATAAATTCACGGCAAGACACCAGACCACTCTCCAATAAATGTCTTTCTTTGGCTGCTGAAAGTTGTGCTTGTTATGTAGAACTGCAAACAACAGAAGTTATATTCTAAGACTTTTATAGACAGCCCAGATAATGATTAATATAGCTGTGCCCCATTTATTTACTCATGCAGAAAACATTGTATTGGCAGATTCTTTTTTTACTGAAGGTGATAAAAAATGAAAAAAAAATATATCTTCCTTATCCAGAGTAATCAATATGGAGTTGGTACCACCTGCGGATGCTTAATCTTCCATTTCAGAGACAGATCAATTTTACTTCATGTGTTTGAATTATATATAGCAATATCAAATGGAAAATGTCATTATATGCATATTGTACCAGAATGTCTAGATATCTTTGGATTTTATAGAGAAGATCATCAAAAAGCTGAGATATTAAATTGAAATGACACATAATCACAGCATGTTGCCAAGGCGGTGGGATAATGCACTCCTACCCATTGTGGATTTCAGATCTGCAAAGATATTTTGTTTATGTGCATTATGTTCTCTGATTTGGAATAATAAATTCTCATTGTTGTCTCTTCTCCTGTGTCAATAAACGTAATCATTTCTGTCACATAAACACAATCTGATATCGAGAGTTTGCATGTTTGAGGCCGTTGTTGTTTATTTTAACTTTATTAAAAGTGCAGAAAAGTTGGTACAGTCAATGTTCCGTAGTAAGACCCAAAGCATTCCATTTGTCCAAAAATGATTAAATTTTAGCCTCATCCCTTCACTTCATCCATCACACGTTCCCTTTTAAGATCACGTAGTTCCAATAATATCCCACACTATGTAATATTAACTCCTTAACAACAGGACTACTTATGTTCCTTTTATTTCCATTTTAATTACTCAATTAAAACGTTCCTCTTCCTACTTTAATGAACCCCACACACGTAATAGTTTGTGATAGGGCATGTTGAGCTTTCTATGCCAAAAATATTAATCTTTACTTAATAATCATGGAGTGTTGGCACCTTGAAATACAAAAGTTGACAAATGTGTATACCTAATGCTAAGTTGCCCTAGTTATCAGCCGCATTATTGGGATCGATGATCGATGATCTCAGCTAATCCAATGATTTCTCATAGGAAGGCATTCAGATTTTAGTGCATGTGTGGCAAAATGCTGTGCTGTGCCAATCAGAGGGTCTCGCTGAGACCATCAGACTGAAAAAGTGAAGTTTTACTCCACCATTTCGGTGGAAGAAAAACAGCTACTATAGTCAGGTTAATACTACATGAAAATATTGTCATTCAAGGAGAAAGGCAGTGTTTTCAGCTACAGGGTTACAATGGGGAATGGGGGGACAGGACGTCCATACCACTTCATTAAGATTAAGTGGTCTAAGTGCTTTTAGTGTCCCTTTAATGTTTTGAATATGTTATTCATGAGTCTATTGACTTATCACTTGCCTGGCTCCTGAAACAATATTACATTTTTCTTGGAATCTGTAGGTGCAATGTTTTAATAAGAAACGGTGCACATACATAAGTGCAGAAATTTGCTGCAGGAGGTATAACTCCACCGCTGGCAGCGTCATTACCAGTCAGTTCTACGAATAAAAGGTATTTGTCATCAAAATGCATAGCATGCTTCTGCTGGAGACGTTCGATCAGTGGAAGGACAGCCCCTCCTCTCTGTCGCCCAAGTCTTCCGTCGGTGCAACCTCCATCTGAGATGTTACTCCCTCTGTGACAAAGGAGAGTGATGTCACTGGAGGAGGACCAGGCTGCACAGTGAACTTGGCCTCAGTGTTGGCATCTATTGAGTTTGGCCTTTTTTTTCCAGGGTTCCAGGTACCTTGTCAGCATGGTTACTATATGAAAAGCAGCAATTTATTAAAGACACGTATTTGGTTGGAGTAACGCTTTAAGAACTACATAATTTTTGTTTAATACCAAAATAATGCAAAAAAGATAACAGGTAAAGTGTGTCTGACTAAACATAACAGAACAAACCAATGCTAAGATCAGTAAAAATGACAAGGTCAATTGACTGCATGTGTTTTGTTTTACACTTTAGCTGAATCGATATTTTCAATTTCCTCTAGTTACCTCTATTATTTTTTTTGCCTCTGGCAGTCAAGAGGTTAACACTATGAATTCGAATCACAACTAATAACATCTAATGAATAGTTGAAACACAAGCCAGATTGCGCGGCAATGGATGTTAATCAAAATGTAAATGTATCTAAAAAACCCCGGGGTTAATAGTAAAAGCCACAGACAAATTGTAAGTACTGTGATGTCTTGCTTCAAAGATAAGCTGCACCTCTACAAATCCTGCATCAACTGAGAGGATGAAAATGATTGTTTTTTCCCCATAAATTTACTTATGGAAAAGCTAGGGAAACCCAAAGCAGACCTCACATGTACCCCATTAAACAGACTTGTGCAAAAAAAAATTGAGGTTATTTGTCCGCTTAAAATTCTCGTTATTTAATACCAGAATGAATGAAACTCACTTGTAGATTCCTTTGACGATTACCAGAAATGTAATTTGTACAATACTTGTTTTGCCCATGTCTATTAAATACCGCTCTAATAATTAGCTAGGGTAACTTCTGTGCTACAGTAGAAAAATGTTGTAGCAAAAACAGTAAACAATTTGTGTGACAATACATACTGCAACGCGTACTGCTCATTTTTAATTGCAAAAAACCTCTGTCAAGAGAGCTCCCACATCATCTTCTTCCAAATTTCAAAGACCTAAAGGACTATTCTACTGTATTCCATTTCATATATCTGTAGCATTAGGCTGAAAAAAAGACATTCATACATACCACACATTGCTGTGAGTTTTATTTCTGTGGATCTCATTGACACACTCATACATAGAGTGTGTTACTGTGAGTTTTATTCCTGAGGAATTCTTTGATACACTGTAAAACAACTTATTAATTGCTGTGAGTTTTAATACTGAGGAGCTCTGTGATACTTTAAGGCTTACCGTACACGTTTCTGTCCTTTTTTTTTTAGTCCTGTGGATTCCTGAGATACACTCGTGCACACCATCTATCACCATAAGATATTAACAAGCACCTCTGTGATACACTCGTGCACACCATCTATCACCATAAGATGTTAACGTGGACCTCTGTGATACACTCGTGCACACCATCTATCATTATGAGATGTTTACGTGGAATTCTGTGATACACTTGTGCACACCATCTATCACCATGAGATGTTAACGTGGAATTCTGTGATACACTCGTGCACACCATCGATTACCATGAGATGTTAACGTGGAATTCTGTGATACACTCGTGCACACCATCTATCACCATGAGATGTTAACGTGGAATTCTGTGATATACTCACGCACACCATCTATAACCATGAGATGTTAACGTGGAATTCTGTGATACACTCGTGCACACCATCTATCACCATGAGATATTAACGTGGAATTCTGTGATACACTCATATACCACAGATATTTTGACCTTGTTAAAGTGTTGAAAAAAGGACAGACAAGTATATTCGGGGCCAGTACAGACCATTATCTGGAAATCTATTCATAAACAGGGCTATACATAGGACACAAGGTCACACATTTAGGCTGGAAAAAGGAGATTTAATATAATGCAAAGAAAAGTTTTTTTACAGTAAAAGCAATAAGGATATGGAATTCTCTGCCTGAAGAGGTGGTTTTGTCAGAGTCTATACAGATGTTTAAACTGAAATTGGATAAATACTTCCAAAACCATAACAGGGATATAATTTCTAATTAGTGGGGTAATAGCTGCTTGATCCAAGGAGACATCTGACTGCTATTTTGGTGTTAAGAAGAAATGTTTTCCTAGTTTGTTGCAAAATTGGAAACACTTCAGACTGGGCTTTTTGCCTTCTTTTGGATCAACAGCAAAAACATATGTGAGGAAGGCTGAACTTGATGGACGCAAGTCTCTTTTCAGCTATGTAGCTATGTAACTATGTAAGGTTCAGAACAGGATTAACCATAAAATAACCTTAGGCCATCACCTAGGTCCTAGCAGTTAGAAAGGGGACCCAGAACAATGAATTTACTTGGCTCCACTCACAATCTCTATTTGAAGAATAAAGGGGGCTGCCTAGGGTCTCATGTGCTCTTAATCCTTCTCTGGGTAGACTGAATCTCTTTTGAGTTAAATTATGTCATAGATGATTTTAGATGATGAAACAGACTGGAGCCTGGCATCACTAGATGTATAGAGCGTAGCCAGTGCAACTCAGGATTCCATTAAGTGTTTGACGCAAGACAATGACGATGGTTGAAAATCATTCTGTTCCCGTTTTCCATGTTGTAAACTTACCAGTGGTTCCCATGTTCACTCAATTCCATCATAGCACAGCATTTACATTACTGCCACTTCATACTTTAGTAACTTCTCTAACTAAACACTGTATGACTTCCAGAAACACCGAACCGCAGAGAGCTGAAAGTCAAATGAAAAAAAATTGACGTTTAAGAGGCCAAGCTATACAGTATCTATGGTGGTGTTAAAAAATATTTTGAGCTCAACACCTTTTGGCTTTTTTTTTTCATGTTGTGCAATTCCTTACTGTACAAATTCCAAATTTTTTAGATGCACATAATAATAGTCATACTTCCTTTTTCAACAGTAGCACCCCTCCGAAAATAAAACAACAAAAATATGAAAAAAAAAAATCAACAACAAATGTTTCTCGTTTCCCTGAAGCTTTCTCTTAATCACTCGTCTCCACTGGTTACATTTTGTATGACATTATTTTTTATTGCCCAGCAGGGCCATTTCAACATTAGTGGTGGGGAGAGTTACCCCGCTGATTCCTCTCCCTTTCAGCTCTTTCCATTTCATTACGCTGTGTGTGGCTCTGCATACGTTGTTCAAACAACAAGACCATAATAATAAAGGTATTATGCCAATTACATTTTGCTTGCTGCCTTTTTTACGAGACTTAAATGTTGTAGGAAAGTGCTATTTTGTTTTACATATTATGGTAGACTTCGGTTCGGTTGCCGATTTTTATTTATTTAACTGGTAAATAAACCCACCAAAAAATCTCCATGAGCATTTGTATTTATTATTCTAAAGTTTTTTTTGGTTATATTTAATTTAAATAATGTATATGTACAATAGAAAGCAAATTCACCCACGTTATGGAAGCCCACCCTGCAGTGTAATTAAATTGTAATGGCAAATCTTTCTGTATTTCTATTCTTTAAGAATAAAGAGAAAATAAATTCATACTTCTATATGCGGATAAAAAAACCGGCAAACACACAAAAAATGAAATAACGATAATGAAGTAAGTATAGGTAACATTGTATCACATCACAAAAAAACGATTTAAAACATACAAAAAGTGCAGGTATTGGCGGGTGGTACTTCCTTTATGCTCTGAGATGGAAACTTAGTTATAATTACTTTTGATTATAGCTTCTATTCACAAAAATAGTTATTTTTTTCTTAGGACATGTTTCCCTTGGGGAGATGTCCTCCTGTCAATCACTGGGTCGTACAGTATTGTTTTTATGTCTTTTTAAAAAAAAATAATTCTTTACTTTAATTTCAACTGAACTCTCAACGGAACTGAATTATTTTTTGATATCGAAACAACAATGGCCCTTTGTCTAATTCTGCATTTTTCCATTCAATGAGAAGCAATATTTTGAATCCATTGATTTATTTAATGAAATCTTATGTTTTGTACACAATGTTGGGTTTGTTTGACAATATACATATATGTCAGAAGTAAGACTGAACACAAATCAATGTAGTATACAATGTTTTGAGTACGGAATTCCCTTATGGGTTTGGTTTACACCATCACTTTGTTTTCTTCTTTATTTGGAGTGTGCCATCAACAAGGCAAACATGCTTGACAAAGACATGTCCACAATAATATTCAAAACCAAAAACAGTGAGAGGTATATGATACGTGTCAAAAGGCCTAGCACTTGTTAATATTTTTAGTTGGGTTGGAGACAAGCTGAAAAAATGGAAGCTAAAGGAACACTCGTGTATGGGGTTAACCCAAAAACTGTAGAAATAAAAAGGGAATGAGTGTCCTAAGAGAATATAAAATGTAACCTTTAATAGTAATAATAAAATCTCATATAGATGTCCATAGTTAAGGTAATACTAAATAATAGACTGAAGTGTACGTACACTCTAAGAAGGGACAATCTAAATAGAAAAATATATGAAGATTTCCTGTAATGAGAAATAAGTTAATACAGGAATGGCTAGGTTCTGTTTTGAAATATACAGATACCTAAATGTACAAATATACAATTAAATTAACTAATAAATAACAGAAATATATACATGCGGATAGGAGGTCCTGTCTGAAAATGACAGAGACCTTCACCGCTGATATAAACTGAATAAATAAATAAATAAAAATAAACTAAGGTATGTACATAATGAAAGGAAGGTTCGAAATGAACGTTCTCAGAAACCTTCCCTGCCACGGAGCCTGAGTCCGAATAGAAGTAGGCTGTCCGTTATTCAATATGGAAAATAACTGACAAATACCCTGAGCATAAACAGGTCCTGTTCAAAGGTTTTCAGAGACCTGAATATAAATGTGTTTGCGAAATCAGATGTTTTGCAATTAACAAGTAGCTAAAACCATCATTAACCTGTATAGCCAATAAATTAAGTTGGTAAAGGATATTATTGCACAGGTAAGTCAGGCATGCAAGTCCGGCATCTTCAAGTTAGAATAGAGCACCGAAAATGCAGCAGGTATTGTATGAATATATAGTGTGATTATGTGACCCTAGGGGATATATTCATAAACCATAAATGTAATGAGGATATTTGTTGGATACAGACTTCGTGGATGGAAGAAATCTGCTACCGCTGTAGGTGGGGGAAATTCCAAGTGATTTTGTCTGTATTTGTAGCAATAGACCTTCTATCTAGTAAATAACTGGATATTTTCATCAGTCCTCCCCACAAAAACAAGAAAATTATCGGTAGCAATAAAGTACAACTCGGGATTGGAGACATGTAACTGAAATAGTGAATAAAGTAGAAAAATAATTGCTAGGTCTAAAGAATCCCTGAGAGCCCCTGACGCGCGCGTTTCGCCCACAGCTCATCAGAGGGGAACCGATGTGCGGGAAAAAACTAAGTTTTAAAATGGAATGACAGTTCGCTATTGGTTGAATTTGAATATCGTCATCTTAGTATGAGCCAATCACAATCATTCAAAGGAATGATGTCATTGGCTAATTAAGACTAGCACCGGAAAATGGTACTGGGAGGTTTTTTAACCCTTAAATGTCCTGATAGACAGCCCAAGAAAAGGGCTGGGATACTTGACTTAATAAATGGTTATAGATCAAGAGGAAGTAAAATCTATCTTGGATAATTATGGAGAATAGTGTCGTGAAGCAAAGACAAATAAGAAAGAGTCATTTAAGAGTCATTTAGCTCATAAGCCTTCGACGGCACATATATGTGTGATCTATTGTCAAATGAATACTTAATAAAAGATAAAATTGGTTTGATGAAATAAATCACGGACTTACAAATGTCCAGCGACACATATTAGTGATGACGTGTGTTCAAATGCGGTCGTAGCATTTCAACTCTAAATTAGATCACACATATATTAGGGATAAAACGACTAAATGTATGAAGTGAAATCTTCTTATAGAACGTAAAAATTAAGGATATAGTGAGTTCTCATGGATGTAACCATGAATGTTGCAATTTCACTATTTGATCGTAAGTGTGTTGCTATATAGTTGCTATTTTTAAATAAATATAATCCAACATTTTTGTAACGCTTGTTTACAATGATAGAGAGAAGAGTCTTCAATACTGGATGGTGTCCAAGATACGAAACCTTATTCAAGATTAATAAGTGATAGATGCCAAAGTTGTTAAAACAATAAAAGTGGTGGTAAGAAAATGAATAGATTTTGGCTGAATGTAAAAGATATATATTGGTACCAAATGATCTAATGAGTCATGGACTAGCAGATGTTTCGTCAAATAAGTGGATGTTGATAAACACTCTTAACGTTTTGAGCTCCGAACTCAAATAGTTGTCCCCACGTATTTAGCGGGCCCTAATGGTCCTAAACTGTTACAACCTTCATCCATAAATATAATAAAGGGTACTATTATTTGTTATGGAGATAATTTCCCATAACAAAAGTCCTTGCTGAAAAACATAATTGATAAGTACAACAGATGTTAAAATTCAGACTGATATAGTGAGTACTTGAATTTCGGTTAATTGGTAGGTATAGTAGCGAAAAGATCTAGTTGGAAATGTGCGGATAAATACAAATTGCACAGACATCTTAATACTTAAATAATGATCTCAGATATTTTGTAAACACCATAAATCGCTTTGTGTTTGTTCTGAGTAAGGTTAAAGATGCCGTATTGGCGCCAGTGAGGAAACTGCGAGGATCCCATGAAGTAATAGGGCCTGAATATTGTACCCTCTAATGCGGAAATGTTGGGATGATTCAATTGTGTGGGTGGCTACGTCAAGCCCAGTGTCCTACATTAAAACAGAGATATCATGTTCTTCTACATTAAAGCAAAGACATCCTGTTTTTTTTTGTATCTATGAAAGTAGGTCTAAAATATATATATAAATCCTACAGAACTTGGCTTAAACCTACGAATAATAGGCAGTGCTGATTGCGTGGTGTGATTTTTCATCAGATGTACATATATATATACAGCACGTTCTTCCTACCCTGGAATAATATTTAAAGTAATACCAACATAAAGAATTCCACATTAGTGTATGAAGGGGGTAAAATTAAATTCCTCCTTGAGGCCATTAGGTCGTAGGATTCAAAACTCATAGATCCATCTAGACTCTTTTTGTAAGCGTATCAGATTAAAATTGCCTTTTCTGGAATTAAGGGTGACTCTTTCAAGGGCTTGAAATGACAAATGGTTGGCATTTCCATCATGAAAATTTCGAACATGGTTGGCAACTGGTGTGGATAGATTCGGATTCTTAATGGTTTTGACGTGCTGTAGAATGCGTCTCCTAAATTCTTGGTAGGTCTTACCAATATATTGCATTCCACATATGCAAGTTATGACATATATGACTCGAGTGGTACTGCAATTAATAAAGTGATTGATTTTAAATTCTTTTTTAGTTTTCTCACACTTTAAAATTTTTGAGGCCTTACAATGTCCACATCTGTGAATCCCCAAAGGTGCTTTGAGCCAACCTTTTGTGATTGGTTTTGTTTCTAAATGGCTGTGTACCAGAAGGTCACGAAGGTTCCTAGACCTTAGTGCTGTGATATTAGGTTAGGCAATTGATTGAGGGTTTAGATCTGTATCGTATTGCAAGATAGGCCAATGTTGAGTGAAGATTTCCTTGATGGATTGCCACTGTTTGTCAAAAGTCCCAATACATCTAATCATTTGGTTAGTTGGAGAGGGTCTAGTTGACCTCAAGCTATTGCTCTTATCTTGGTTTAATGCTCTCTGAAAAGCTTTCTTAAGGAGTCTGTTAGGATACCCCTTATTTTAAATCTGATTTTCAATTTGTTTGCCTCAACTAAGAAAGACTCAACATTGGAGCAATTTCTCCTTGCCCTCAAGTTCTGTCCATATGGTATCCCGGCTCTGAGACTTGGAATTTCCCCCACCTACAGCGGTAGTAGATTTCTTCCATCCACGAAGTCTGTATCCAACAAATATCCTCATTACATTTATGGTTTATGAATATATCCCCTGTTAGATCCTAGGGTCACATATTTCTCTCGCTAAATCACACTATATATTCATACAATACCTGCTCGGCTGCATTTTCGGGGCTCTATTCTAACTTGAAGATGCTGGACTTGCATGCCTGACTTACCTGTGCAATAATATCCTTTACCAACTTAATTTATTGGCTATACAGGTTAATGATGGTTTTAGCTACTTGTTAATTGTGAAACATCTGATTTCGCATACACATTTATATTCAGGTCTCTGAAAACTTTTGAACAGGACCTATTTATGCTCAAGGTATTTGTCAGTTATTATCCATATTGAATATTATTGAATAACGGACAGACTACTTCTATTCGGACTCAGGCTCCGTGGCAGGGAAGGTTTCTGAGAACGTTCAATTAGAACCTTCCTTTCATTATGTACATACCTTAGTTTCTTTTTATTTATTTTTTCCGTTTATATCAACGGTGAAGGTCTCTGTCATTTTCGGACAGGATCTCCTATCCGCATGTATATATTTCTGTTATTTATTAGTTAATTTAATTGTATATTTGTACATTTAGGTATCTGTATATTTCAAAACAGAACCTAGCCATTCCTGTATTAACTTATTTCTCATTACAGAAAATCTTCATATATTTTCCTATTTAGATTGTCACTTATTAGAGTGTACGTACACTTCAGTCTATTATTTAGTATTACCTTAACTATGGACATCTATACGAGATTTTATTATTACTATTAAAGGTTACATTCTATATTCTCTTAGGAAACTCATTCCCTTTTTATTTTTAGTTGGATAACACAGAACAGTCTGTATTGCTTCAGCATCATGTGTACTCCTATTTTATTTAATTTATTTATGCCTAACATGTTATGGGTTGGGATACAGGTGATGCTAAGGTAGGTGTGGGAAATAAGCTAGTGGTCTGTTGTAATACCCTCGACTAAACATGGGGGTGAGTATGTTAGCTGTAATCTAGATGTCTGTCATACCTAGCATAGGGTACGTTACCTGTTGGTAGGCATAGGTGCAGTAGGCTTAGGTAGGGGGAATTACGCTGAGTATTACAAATAATGGTGTCTGCTTGTGGGAAATAGATAACTAGTATAACATGAAAAAAAAGCAAATCTAAAACTGTGAACCAAAGAAAAACAAGAAGCATATATGCTGCAGGCCTGCGTTGGACAGAGCACAACACTAGAGTCCTCCTCAAGGGGGTAAGTCCCTGGGACATGTTGCCATTGCCCTGGGAACAAACGGGGTTATTCGGTCTACAGACCATGACGGACTGGGTGCTGCTGGGAATGATCTGGCCGGTATACCCAGCTCCTGAAGTTGGGTGGTTGCTTCAGAGAGGTGTGCAAGGGAGCAGGTTCTGCTGTCTTTTTCTGCTATAAGCCGATTTGTGCCCCATCTGTATGGCACCAAATGGTCTCGTAGATGCTGGGTAAGATGTCGAAGGTTGCCTCCACAGGACAGTGCATCTGGACAAATCCTGGTAGAGAGTTAGCGTATTACCCTCAAAAATTGTGGAAGAGGTATTCCTTGCCGCCCCCATGACCAGTCCTCTGTCAGAGTCCCGAACAAACTATATGAGGACATCCCGTAAAGTGTCTGGGGGACCTTGGTAGGTTTAGGCAAGTGGAAGCAAAAATCCACCACTACTTGCTTAGCTTGTATCGGTGGAAGCAGTGTGGTGACAAGCCGTCGTACAAAGTGAGGCAACTCAAAACCCCCCTGATTTGGAGATTCCTTGCCTTGGTTCTGTCTTCCAGGGCCGCCATGCATCTCATTACACCAATATTATTTTTTTGCAGTGTGCCTAGGGCGACATCAATGGCTGTTTATGCTACCCTTGCGGCTCCAACCTCTCCCTCCGTTAGTCTGGCTAGTCTTCTGGCTAGTGTAGCTACCCCCTCCTTCACCACTGCTACATCAGCCTGAAACATGGCTCTGAACTCTTTGAACAGGGCCTTAATGTCTGCCTTGGTGGAGAGGGCCATATCTTCATCTGTTAGGGGTACTTGTGGCACTGCAGTTACCTTTGGAAAGGTGGACAGCCTTTCAGGCAGGCTTTCCTCATCCAAGGAGACTGAGGGTGATGTTTCTGCCCGAGCCATTTTGTGCGGTATATACCTATCAGGCTGGTGCAGGAGGGTTCTGATATCTCGTGAACCGAGGCTCATTTCAGTCTGCAATTTTTTTTCTCCTTCTCCATCTGCTCTGGGATAGATGCTCCATTTTCAGGTTCCTGGGTGCGAGGGAAGGTTGCTGATTACCGCAGAGTTTATGTAAACCGAGCGGAGGTCCCACTGCATGCTTCCGACTAGGCGGGTTGCTGGCTCCACCCCCCCAAACCATCACTTTTATGTCTGAAGATGGTGTGGGTGAATTACGACAGTGTACATTCTTTCCACTATTCAAGGACTTTTTCCAAGATTCCGTACAAAAAAGTAATGAAATAAAAAAATGCTGAAAAGTAAAAATGCACGTTGTGCAGCACTGAGTCAGGAAGCAACTCTAGTGGCCATCTAAGTCATTGCTACTGGAGGAGTCCCTAGGCAGCAATGTAAACACTGCATTTTCTCTGAAAACCGAACTCACAACACATTTATAGCTAAAATATATTGATTTCTTAATTTCACTGCAAACATACATATAGTTTAGCAATTTCTAGCTTGTACTGCTAGGGGAAATATATATTTTTTGATCGATGGATGCTGAGCAGTAAAACATCATGTCTCAGATTAAAACTTTGTTGTGGCCCTGTGTGACTCCTGTTAGTTGCCCAATTGTGCCAGCCATCACAGGACAAGAGTGACTGACAATTTCTTCTAAAAAACATCTTGTAATTTTCCACTGTTCAAAAAAAATGGTTGTGTTTATCTCCTTAAGGACCAAACTTCTGGAATAACACGTCATGTGTCCTTAAGGGGTTAAAATGGATGCCATTTCTAAAATGGAGGCTTAGTAGCTTATTTAATATACTCTGTGGTTTTTAAGGCACATGTGGATGTCACCTACCATGCAATGCAATGTCAAAATATTCATCAGATCATGTCATGTATATATATATTTTAATAAGGACATATTAAGTAAACATTCACATAATTAGTAAAGTCTACATAATTCATATCTGTGTGCAACCATAAAACCTATTTAATTCTCAAGGATTAGCTGTAACTATAAATCTGTGGAATAAAAGAAATGAAAACACATTTATTTCTGAGATAATCTGTTACATGAATTTCCATTAGAATTATTTCTTTATCATAAAATTTCCTGTCTAGTTACTCAAATTATCTTAATCCTAATGTTTGCCTAATTTATTTAGGATCACACTGCAAGAACTCTGGGGTCATTTATTCTGAATATAATGGATTTTAATATTTATGCTGAATAAATTTAACAAAGCGCAAAGCAAATCCCAAAGTTAACAATTTGTTTAAATAATTCGCTATATACTCTATGGATTAGTTACATTTTCATTTTCTTCTCAATGTTTTCTCCTCCGTATAAAAATTTTAATTTCCGATTGTTATTTTACGGTTTCTAAATGTATGAAATGCACATATTTAAGGTTTTTGTTACTCTCACTACTAAATTGTTATTTCATACTAAAAAGGATATATTTAATATATTTTACAATATAAGCAATTAGCCACTAGAACCAGCGATTCAATATGCACGTACGGCAAATGAATAAAGATATAAAGAATTTTACTTAGTCTGTAAACTTACAGATGGCAGATAAATAGTACAAATATAGTGACACATTTCAAAAGATTTCATTTGTAAAACCATGCATCATTTTCAACCAAGCTTCTTACAATCTGCTTTCTATTGTAACAGCTGTGAGTTTGCATTTACAAAATGATATATATTAAAGTATCGTGTTTCGTCTTATAGGACAAGTTTAGTAAACTCCATCAAGGCAGTTCATTTGACGTTAAGTTTAAATTAATAAAAATCCGTCACTCGCTAGGAATGTTAAGGTATTGCTAAGTGTGTTTCAAAGTGCTCTTTTCTCTAAAATGTAATTTCTAATTAAACAATATTTTTTCTTAAAAAAAACTGAAGCAAAAACAGACAATATAAAATCTGAGAGCGGGCAAAAGCTCAGAGAATCCCAATAGCTTGCACTTTGGTAAATCCCGTACAGGTCTCAAAATTTTCAAAAGTTTTTTCTCACTTGAGCCATTACAAAGAGAACCTATACCTTATTCGACTGATCATGTCCATAAGGGCAGAGCAGAACCGAAATGTGGGCAAGTCTCCCCCCTGCACAAGACATACTGCAACCCCAGACGATCGTATCGACCTTATTTGGGCCTCGTCAGTGAGTTGTAGCTGATAACCCTATAGGCACGGTAAGCACACAAGTTTAAAAAGTTTTGCTCAGTTGTGCCATTAAAGAAAGAGCCTATATCTTTTGCATATGAGACTGCTGCTGCCCTTAAGACAAGTTCCCTCTGCACGAGAGATACATCAACCTTGGACTGACTGTATTATTCATTGTATTCTTAAACAAGGCTTAACGTTCTTCTTTAAATCTAGGGTTTTGCCGTAATTACATATCACACTGAGAGGACGTGATGTATTTCTCTGCCTTTATTGATGTACATTAATTATAGCATCAGTGTCTTCCAGCTATAATTTAATGAAGTGGAAGGTATCACATAGTAGTGTGTTCACCCATGTCTTTGAGGTTCATTTGCTAAAGAATATAACTCAACAGACAAAATGAAGCACTGAACACAGAATTTAATGCAATTTAATGTAAAAAAAAACAGTAACTTGTGGTTAAAATACCCATTGTCTATAAAATGTTTTCCTATAGAATATTATGGGAAAATAATCAAGTTTAATGACTTTTATAAACCCCAGAATGTGACAAAAACTTTATATATAAAAAAAATAAAAACACCAGGTCACTTTGAGTTAAACTGAGTAAAAGAGCCCAATAGAGAGTTTTATTCTAGGTCAGAACACGGGTATGATGTCCTTACCTAGAACTATCCATGAATTAAATGCACTAGTACCCCTAACACATTAGATGACAGCTGTGATGCCCAATAAATAGAGAGGGTCAGTAATTCCCCTCACAAAAAAAATCGATATATTGGAGTCTATAAAAACCTACATTTGCTGAAAGGAGATCAGTGAACAGATCTTCTTGTACTCCTCTGCATGTGAAAAGGAGGGGGGGTGATCAGCCTGGTATGAGCTGTGAAGAGGTAGAGATGAAAAAATTATACAATTTTCTTTGCCTTCTAACCTGAAACGAAAGGATCAAAGGATGCAGTTATTCATAATATTTTGCATGTGGAAATAGGCATCAAATAACCTTTAATCAACATTTAGAGGAACACCCTAGACCAGGGGTAGGCAACCTTTGGCATTCCAGATGCTGTGGACTACATCCCCCATAATGCTATTACACCCATAATGCTGGCAAAGCATCACTGGAGGTGTAGTCCAAAACATCTGCCTATGCCTGCCCTAGACAACCACTAGAGCTCAAACTCTTGAATAACTCTTGATATCAACCAGGACTCTTCTTGGGGCTGAGACACCTCCCTCAGTTCAGCAACATTGATAGTATGCAGTTAACACTCTCATAGTATCAGGCTACATTTTTTCACACCTGAACAACATTGATTGGCTGAAAGCACCGGGTTTAGCATTGCCCAATAGTCTAAGCCAATCAATGTTGTCCAAGTTGGAGCATTTCTATGCCAGTTGCCAGTTAGGAAAGCTCTTCATGTTCTCTAAATCCAGCAATTTACATTGTATCACAGAGCAGGTACTGCTAATGATGCCAAAGTGATATCTGACATTAAACCCACTCAAATGTCCCTCATAGGACGTCCCCATTAGTCCTCACAGTATTCACTAAGGAGATCTGTGGACACTAGTTGGGCAAACTTTGGAACTATGTGAGACTTTAGAGTTTTACAAACAACAACTATGGCAGTATGCTGCATTCTGCGAGATATATGGGATAAAGCCTAGGTAATACGATGGAATAGGAATGAATTGTTCAACCCTGCAGCTCATATATTTTTAAGGAGCAACATTCACTAAATCCTACATTCACTTTCAAATTCCAATAATATTCAACCTGCTGATCCAGAAACCAGGGGCATTTTCTCTGGAGTAATTAATCTGACACAGAAGAATTGTCATGTCAGCTAATGGTGCTATGGAACCGAGCATAAATCTTCAATGTAGATAATGAACAACAATGTTAGAATAGTAAATCCTCCAGATAAAGGCTATTCTGCCGCTATATGCTGCTATCGAGGACTATGTTAGTCACGTCAATGATCCAGAATTGATTAGATGAACAGCTTGCATTATTAGAGGCCCGATAAGAATTCCACATTAACTGTGAGAAATGGGACCAAGTCATTTGTGTGCCGGTGATTCTGATAATGGTTGGAGTTCGTCTGATGTGAGTGTCTATACGTGTGAGCAAATTTTACTCAATGAAACAACTCGCCATCCAGTTATAATCTGTTTGTATAGTTTAGATCCAGTGAACATTATATTGAGAATATTGTGTTTTTTTATGATAAATGTATATGGAGTAAGATATGGAAATGGACATTACAGCTGGCTGGCAGCGAGAGAGTTAGCAAACAGAGAGCAGTAGGAAAAGGGAGGAAGGTAGGATACTTCTCATTGATTGGAAAGGAAGAAGGAACGATCAGTATCGTAGGGGGTCTTGGGGTTTATTTTTTGGGCAGGTGCACATGTTAGGCCTACAAGATCCTCAATGCTAAATACATGACAAATGCCTGGTGTGTTCTAATTTGAAATAGATCTTAGTTTTGTACTTTCAGCCTGGAGTACCTGATTTGACTACTGGTATGGCTTTCTGTCACTAATCATCAGAAGTCTCTACAAAAACAAACCCGGAACTGCACTCATCTAAACAGGAAATAACTAATGAAATAAAATGGAAATTTATTTCACAAAGTTTTTAATTAGATTTGGCAGGGCAAACTGAGAAGAAAATATGTAAAAATAACTACTGAACATATACTTAACGCTATCAACTGAAGAAGTTTTTTTTTAATCTCCCATTATTTATCCTGGAGTTTAGCCTAAAGTAAGCTCCATAGATGTTTATTACAATGTTACATTTTGGGGTTTCTTTCTGGATTATTGTATATTGGAAGGGAGACACTATATATATGAGCTAAAACCAGCTTGTGAACTGAGCGGGGACACACCGAAGGGGGCAGGCTAATTGAGCTGCTGTCCGTTCTCAGCACTCTCTTGCAACTTGTTTTTTGCTCTATATTTATATATATATATATATATTTATTTATTTATTTTATTTATATATTTATTATTTTGGACAAAATATTCATTACAAAATATAAACACTTCATAGAGTTTTTTTTACCCATTTTTGAGAATGGATGTGTATTCCTTTTTTTTAAGCTTGACTGTCCACACAGATCACTCGATGAGTGCAACTAATTATATATAAATACACCACTCTCTCCACTGATTAAAAACAGCAGGAAAACCAATTAAAATGGTATCTTACTTATCTTCACTGAGGCTTCTCTTAATACGAGGACTGAAGCTTCCTCATTTTATATATACGTAATATGGAATTGAAAATAACCAACGTGATGAATTTAAACAAGATCTTTTTTTAATAACATCTTTGTTTCAAAAGTAACGGTAGGATTTCGTAATATTTCGAGATCCATTGTACCTACCCATTAAAGAGTATTTAATGGCATTGCTGACACGTGCGTTTATATTTCTTGACGTTTGTTCAGTTTCAGCTATTCGGAATAAGCCATAGGTTTGTTACCTCGACACACTAAAATGTTTAATAACACAGGCACTTCACTGCATATTATTTTATTTAGCCATTTATCTGGAAAATGTAGTAAACAAACGTTAAAGCACTAAACATTAAAGCATTAATTATATTTAATTAATATATTTCTTTCCCTTCCTTCCTTCCTTCCTTCCTCTGTTGTTTTTCTTTTCCTTTCCTTTCCCTTTCCTTCCCTATCCTTCCTTTTCCTTTCCTTTCCTTTCCTTCCCTATCCTTCCCTTCCTTTTCCTTTCCTTTCCCTTTCCTTCCCTATCCTTCCCTTCCTTTTCCTTTCCTTCCCTTTCCTTCCCTTTCCTTTCCTTTCCTTCCCTATCCTTCCCTTCCCTTTCCTTTCCTTCCCTTCCTCCGATCTGTCATTCCTTCCTTTCCTTCTTACTCGCTATATGCTGCTATGTTTTTTTTTAAAACAAAGTTACAGAGAATCCATTGCTCACTCTGTAATTGCAATTACTGGTTAAACCTACAGCATGTAGAACTTCAAATAAGCATTGACACGCACAAAACAGTTTTTACCCTGATAACCAATTTCACAACTTTGGGTATAAATCAAAATTCTGTAAAATAAATTACAGTGAAAATCAAATTACCGGCCTATTTTGGGATTGACATTATCAGATATATTTCGTGACTCTGGGAATTGAAGTTTTGCCAATACAGGATTAGAGTTGTAAATTGTCACATTAGCTGGTTTCTGTTGCGAGCAGTTTCCAACATGTACATTTTGTTCACTTATTACAAAAAAGAACATTTCTTCATAATTACGCAAATATGACAGCCTTCCTAATTCTGCAGCGCGTATGCGAAAACAAGTTCTAGAACATTCCTAACTGCTCCGCCATTATTTTTCATATGTTTAACTCTGAAACTGGCCTTATTTTCAGACATGTATAATTTTAATGCTGTATTTTAACTATGTATTATTTATTAATATGTCTTTGCCTTTTTTTATGGCAATCCTGTGCCCCCCCCCACATTTTTTTTTTTATATTTTCAAGAAACCAGGTACTTGGGTGTAGGGTAGAAGATAATGCAATATTTCATATTTGGCATATCCAACCGACTCTTACAGAAACTGGGCACATAGACAACAGACACACCTTATACTAGCAACAAATGTATACAATAGCAAGACCACTTAATGTTATCTCACATATATATTATTATTATTATTATAGCCAAATTTACCACCCTAACTCCTCCCACAGTTTTTACACTACATAGACAGTAATATACCGAAACGTGCGGATTGTTCCCGATTGGATTGCTATTACTTTTTAATATTTCAGACATACTGTGCATCAAAATGTAGGTCTGGGTCTTGTGATTCTCACAATATAAAGCTCTTTGCTGTAGGATTTATCGTTTTTAAAATACGACCGTTTGAAGATGCAACCGCCAAAATACTCTGACCTGTGCCAGGCTGGAGCATCAGGCGATGTCATAGACAGGGCCTTTTGTACACCTGCTAATGTTTTTACAAATGTATGTTTTAATGTAACTGTGAAGCACTTTGGGCAACAACGTTGCAATTAAATGTGCTATATAAATAAATAATAACAGTTACTCCGCCCACTCCAGTTGTAGACTAGTGATGTCGTGAACCGTTTGCAAACTTCCCGCGAACGTCTCGCCACGGTTCACCACGAAGACTACTGGTGGAGGCAAGAACACTTCACACAATTTCCCCAGAAATTGTAGCTTTCTAGTTTATTTATAAAATATTTTACCAGTAAAGATACATTCAGATTTCTCTTGTTTTCCAGTATGCACTGGGTCCACAAAACATTGCATTGATACAACAGGGTAAAATAAAATACAAAAACAATATTAATACACAATATATACAAAATTTAACATAGAACAGGTTACAAATATATAATCAACCATGACAGGTGCATTCTGTTTTGAGGGATGTAGAGAGGGATCTCTTAAAGGACTTTAGGCTTGGGGAAGATTTTAAAGTGTGCGGGAGGTCGTTCCACAATTGCGGCTCTCTATAGGAGAAGGAGGATCGGGCTGCTTTCTTTTTGTATTCAGGTAGACTAAATAAAGTGTTGGTACTGGATCGGAGGTTATGGGAGGTGGGAACATACCTCAAGCACACAACACTCAGTCGATAAACTGAAAATTGTCAGGAATTCTGCTTTTAGGCAAAAATAGTTGGTGTTAAAATATAGCTCCCAGAAAGCCATCAGATAAAAGGTCCACCAGGTGAGAAAGTTGGACAGCGCTAACCTCATTAATATCAAAACGATAAAAGACCTGTTAACATTTATCTGTGGGCAGATTAGCACAGAGCACACATGTTGTATCAGGTACAGAAGGTGTAAATCATTAGTCCATATTTCATTTCTTTTCAGAGCCTAGTAAAAGTTTCAACTGACCTTTTGCCAAAATATTTTATTGCAGATTTAGACAGAGGTGCTAAGCCCTCACATGTATTCTCATGAGCTGAATGTAACAAACGTGACCCAGCAACACTTCAAAATGAGTTAATATCTCTATCTTGGAAGTAGACTAGGTGCTAATCTCATGTGACAGATGCAGAAAACAGGCTTTTGAACCTATAGGTTGTCAGAACGGCAGAAAAATAGTCAACATAAGTCCCATTCTTTGGCTTGGGTGGGGTGAGAGGGGCACTTGCTTTGGTGCAGATGTTAGTAACTTCAGTAGCAGCTGTCATTGCAAGATCTCTGGACAACTTTAACTATTGGCCTCACAGCACCCAGATTAATATGTAATGTGACGAGGGATGGTAGATCACTGGACGGAGGGTTGTGATTCTCAGAGTATAGTTCCCCAATCTCGGCTCTAACTTGAGAAAACAGGGCCTTGAAAATATTACTATTATTATTGCTGTAAATTTATAAGGTGTGTATGTAAGTGTGTGTGTGTACCCGTTAATGTTTGTTAGTATGTGTCAGTGTGTGCATCTGTCTATCCATATTGGTTACTTTGTGTACCGGTACGTATAATAGTGCATTTGTGTGATAGTTTGTGTCTATGTATGTCTGCTATGTATGTGTGTTGGTGTGTTGCCAATTTGGTTGGTTTGTGTGTCGCAAGTTATGTGTGAATGACTAATAAGATGTTTGTAAAGTAATGCTTTTTTATGTGTGTGGCTGATTACATGTTTGTAAGTGGTTAGTTCTGTATGTATGGACAGGTGTGTGTGTATGCGTGCGCGTGTGTTAGGTGCAAAGGTGTCTTGTCCAGAGCTCCACATATGGAAAGGATGGCCATGACCACTACATCACTTTGTTTATGACAAAGCCTGAAGTCTGTTGGTGGGTATTCACAAACACAAGATGTGTGATTGATCCCCAAGGGATCTGCAACTTCTAGGCAAAGTACCCGGGCTGCCAAACCTCAAAATTACAGAATTTTAAATATTTTCGCAATCCCTTGTCAATTTGCCAAAACTTATTTTAGTGATAAATGTCTACTATATTCTTTCTAAATTAGTATTGACATTTCTTGACACTTACTGTTATTGCCAAAAGAGAATGATACAGTATCTCTTCTAAACATATGTAGATACAGTCTTAAAGGCATACTATAGTGATAGAAATAAAAAGTTGTATTCCTAGCACTATAATACCCTCTGCCCCCCCCTCCTTCCTTGCACCCCCTTCCCCCATTGACAGAGATACAAAACTTTTTGCTGACTCACCCTATTCCAGCACCGATGTTCCTTTGTGTCGGTGCTCTACCTCCTCCAAGATCATCTGACGGGAGCTACAATCGCGTTAGGCCCTCCTCATAGGAAGCATTGCCCAATAGTGCTTATAGCGTCCCTTTATTACAGAGGGCAGAGCTTCTATCATATTGCAAAAAGTAATTAATTTAATATTATTTGTACCAAATTAAGATAAGGCAATGCGTTGCTTTTATTCATGAAAAACATGAGTGATGCTACCTGCCAAGTTAAGAAATGAAAGAAATAATAATTGTAATAATAGTGATTTTTTTGTTGTCAGTGGTACTAGTGCTCTGTTTTCCCATGTTAGAGCGTGATTGAAGAACTATACTCTGAGAAACACAGCCCTCTCTCCTGTCCCCCCTCGTCACATTACATATTAACAAGCAGTGAATGCTGGGACATGATATCACAGCCGCGCAGTAGCAACACATGCTACAAAGCATGAATTACAGACTCTGGGTGCTGTAACGCCAACAGTTAAATTTGCCCAGAGATCTCGCTATGAGAGCCGCTAACTTAAGTTACTAACACCTGCAGAGCCTCCAATGTAAGTGCCCCTCTCACCCCACCGAAAGAATGGGCCTGATGCGGACTAGTTTTTTTTTTATTATTATTATTTATGTTTATGTTGTTATATTACTTTTTTCTATTATTGTTAAAAATTTGAAAAATATTCAATAAAAAACAATTGACAAAAAAAAAAAAAAAATGGGAGTTAGCACCTATTAATTTGCTAAAGCAGTTTAACTTTTTCATGAATAAAACTACTTGGGTCTGCATTCTGCTGTTTTAGTAGAACGCTGGTAGGTGAATTACATATTTACATTTTATTGAAAAGAATGAGTGGAGCTTTTATTGATAAGTTAGAGGAGATTCTGAGGATTTCTCCAAACAGAACAACTCAGGGATATATATATTTATATTTTACTTTAAAGTAGTTTATTATGTGCTTTGGCATTTTAATCAGTTATCTCCATCATGCTTTTAATAAGAAGTGGGTTACTTCTTGGCCGCTACGTACTTTTACCATTTTAGACTACTCGAGATGTCTTTTCACTGGTTCTTAAAGGGACACTCCACACACCTATAACTCCAGTTTATAGCAGTGCTTTATGAGTGAAAAGTGTGTCTTCCTTTTTAATTTTACAAAAAGAGTCAACTTCTATAGAAATTAGCACATTATTAAATTGACCTGGTTACCTCCCCTGGCTGTCAGTTAGACAGCTGGTCATGTTACTTCCTGGTTGTTTAGCTCAGTGGAGCAAAACTCAAGAGGCAGCAATGACTCACAGCACATGCCTTGCAAAGACTTCTCTTTGAGCTACGTTGGGGAGTTTGTGATTGGACAGACACAGAAAGTCTGGGCGGGGTTAGAAGAGGAAGGATTGCAAAGGCTTCAGATGAGAGATCTGCAGCTTCTGCCAACTGTTTTAAATATACCCCCAATTTAAAAAAAATCTACTAAATTGTTAAAAACAATAAAATATATATTTTTTTAATTGGTGTGTTTTTTTAACTGAGAAATTGAATGTCCTCTTAGCTGCAATTTTGCCAACTTGTCCCTTAGCAAAAGTATCTCTTTTGGTTGACATAAGGCTGTGCAAATAACTGGTTTGCACGGAATGTGTTAAATATACAAAGATGATTTATCTAATTTGCTACTTTCATTAGGCTATATCAGCTGTTCTTGTATAAGATTGAAAACTGACACATTCCCTCTTTGTAATATGGATTTAGCACATCATCGAAAATCCATATTATGTCTTGGGACAATCAGATTCATTATTATTATTGAAAATACCATTATACTAGGTATTCTCCGTCTGTTCAAGGAGTCAGTTACTTAATGCTATTTGACACATTAAAGGGAGTCTTTAACCTGGCTCACCTGCACTTCATAAAAAATAGACCTTTCAGTATTTCTTTACAAATTGAAGAGTCACGTATGTGGTGAGCTGCCAAAATTCAAGATTTTTTTGTGAAAAAGGGGAAAAATGACTCTGTTTTATTTAAAAATCTATCCACAACCACTCATCCTTCACATTTTTACTACTTACGCACATATATCCTCAATAATAAAATATATCTGCTTTATCCTTGCATAATGCATTAACCATCACTTTACACTCTATGTTAACAAAATTACCTCCCACGTATATGCAGTTTCCCATATGCAATTCCTTATAACAACACAGAGACAAAGAAGGGCAAATACAAAATATGACAGCTATCACAATGGAAGTATTACAATATTGAATCAGGCATCCCAACCAGAGATGGACTGACAGGGCAAAATTAGGACCTGGGCCCCCTGGAGACCGATATATATGTTGGTGTAGATGTACCGTGTATTTGAGTGTATGTGTATGTAAAGTGAATGTATGTTTCTGTGTGTATCTTCACAGTGAGCCCTGCTGTAAATACCCGGTATATGTATGTCTGTGTGTAGTGTCAGAATATGCGGATTCAAAGTACAGGGAGTGCAGAATTATTAGGCAAATGAGTATTTTGACCACATCATCCTCTTTATGCATGTTGTCTTACTCCAAGCTGTATAGGCTCGAAAGCCTACTACCAATTAAGCATATTAGGTGATGTGCATCTCTGTAATGAGAAGGGGTGTGGTCTAATGACATCAACACCCTATATCAGGTGTGCATAATTATTAGGCAACTTCCTTTCCTTTGGCAAAATGGGTCAAAAGAAGGACTTGACAGGCTCAGAAAAGTCAAAAATAGTGAGATATCTTGCAGAGGGATGCAGCACTCTTAAAATTGCATAGCTTCTGAAGCGTGATCATCGAACAATCAAGCGTTTCATTCAAAATAGTCAACAGGGTCGCAAGAAGCGTGTGGAAAAACCAAGGCGCAAAATAACTGCCCATGAACTGAGAAAAGTCAAGCGTGCAGCTGCCACGATGCCACTTGCCACCAGTTTGGCCATATTTCAGAGCTGCAACATCAC
The DNA here is from genome assembly GCA_933207985.1 of Pelobates cultripes. Classification (NCBI taxonomy): domain Eukaryota; kingdom Metazoa; phylum Chordata; class Amphibia; order Anura; family Pelobatidae; genus Pelobates; species Pelobates cultripes. Next base: position 26,973,048 of record OW240915.1, read on the forward strand.
TGGAGTGCCCAAAAGCACAAGGTGTGCAATACTCAGAGACATGGCCAAGGTAAGAAAGGCTGAAAGACGACCACCACTGAACAAGACACACAAGCTGAAACGTCAAGACTGGGCCAAGAAATATCTCAAGACTGATTTTTCTAAGGTTTTATGGACTGATGAAATGAGAGTGAGTCTTGATGGGCCAGATGGATGGGCCCGTGGCTGGATTGGTAAAGGGCAGAGAGCTCCAGTCCGACTCAGACGCCAGCAAGGTGGAGGTGGAGTACTGGTTTGGGCTGGTATCATCAAAGATGAGCTTGTGGGGCCTTTTCGGGTTGAGGATGGAGTCAAGCTCAACTCCCAGTCCTACTGCCAGTTCCTGGAAGACACCTTCTTCAAGCAGTGGTACAGGAAGAAGTCTGCATCCTTCAAGAAAAACATGATTTTCATGCAGGACAATGCTCCATCACACGCGTCCAAGTACTCCACAGCGTGGCTGGCAAGAAAGGGTATAAAAGAAGAAAATCTAATGACATGGCCTCCTTGTTCACCTGATCTGAACCCCATTGAGAACCTGTGGTCCATCATCAAATGTGAGATTTACAAGGAGGGAAAACAGTACACCTCTCTGAACAGTGTCTGGGAGGCTGTGGTTGCTGCTGCACGCAATGTTGATGGTGAACAGATCAAAACACTGACAGAATACATGGATGGCAGGCTTTTGAGTGTCCTTGCAAAGAAAGGTGGCTATATTGGTCACTGATTTGTTTTTGTTTTGTTTTTGAATGTCAGAAATGTATATTTGTGAATGTTGAGATGTTATATTGGTTTCACTGGTAATAATAAATAATTGAAATGGGTATATATTTGTTTTTTGTTAAGTTGCCTAATAATTATGCACAGTAATAGTCACCTGCACACACAGATATCCCCCTAACATAGCTATAACTAAAAACAAACTAAAAACTACTTCCAAAAATATTCAGCTTTGATATTAATGAGTTTTTTGGGTTCATTGAGAACATGGTTGTTGTTCAATAATAAAATTAATCCTCAAAAATACAACTTGCCTAATAATTCTGCACTCCCTGTATTCAGCCCCCTTTCAAGCCAGGTCTGCCCCCATTTATCCCACCTACCAACATCCCGTTTTACGGTTCTCCAATGTTGTGGGGGATATGTGGAAGGGGTACAATGCAAAAATGTTACAAGGTGTGACATCATATCTGCAACTTCCATCGGTATAACCTGCATGATGGGGAATTCATAGGGATCTGTACATGTTTAAAAGAAACAGACATTAATTTCTATGATTTCATATAAATGTCACAAGTCATGTTCCATCTCACCTTGCGGTCACTCATACACATCTCCAAGAATATCATACATGGTTCATTATAGTCTGGCAAATCGGTCAACCCTCGATACTGCAGCACATTGCCAAATATATCAGAACAGGCCTGGAGAACATTGAGATTATGGGCTTTCTTATACAGTTCTGAGTTAGCAGGGGGCCTTCACAAATCCTGCCTGCTGTTAAACCCTGCAAGAGCTGTTCCAAGAGACATCCCAGCACGTCTGAAATTTTATTCTGCAAAAGAACACAGTCCACGATCCCTGTATACTTGCCAGCCCACCCATGTATAATGATATGCACTGTTTTGAATTTTAATAGACAATTGCTAAGCTTGTAATTGTGTTCTGGATTCCACCCTCCAGTGGTGCCTTTTCTGTCACTTAGTGTACGTGGGGCTGTTCTCTGATGTATTAATCTTTAGCACATTAACTAGCCCGTACGCATGGCCTAGATGGGCCTCACTGCTTGTTCATCTCAGTAACACTGAACGAGTGTTAAGAAGGAGAATTAAGAATGCCAGTCTGGATACATTGCAGTGTGACATTTGGATTAGACCTTGTCTCTTCTGTAAACAGATAGCTTGAGACTATAAAAAATGCAGCCAGTTAAAGGCAGTTAAGGAACACCTGCTTGTTAAGGAGACTATGACATTTAGGAAGTTAATTCCTCCTCTTCTGGTCATTCAAGGAGATACAGTATGTACTTGACATTTAGTACCATGAGTCTTCCTGTTCCAGTTTTACACTTTGTATATCCACTGATACTTTTTAAAGGAGATTTGCCACCTGTGCTTTATCATAAAAGCTATTGTGTTTTTGTGTGTATTTGTATACTTGTGTATGTGTGCATGGATTCTATGCAGCTAAACAGACACACTGCTGCACAATAAAAATAAATATAGATATCAAGTATTAGTAGATAGAAGCCCAATGAAAACATGCATGCATTTAAGGATGGCACTTTCACCATCTGGGCATTTTGCATAATTTCCAAAGACCCCCAAAGGGGACATCGCTGCTGGAGGTCTGGTAATGCAGGAAAAGGTGAGTTTTACTTACCTGTATCTGAACTTTGCGGGCGCCACCATTTTTTTCTGCCTGTTCTTTTTCTGCTCCTGATGCCTTCGTGCCAGGAGACAACTCGCATGTGCGATATTTCAGCATTGAGGTCTATGGTGAGTCCTGCAAGACTGTAGCATCCACCATAGCAGAGCTAATTCCCTGCAGCCGGCACTGGGGATGGCTGGGAGATTGACAATTCTGGATGGGGTAGCTCCGCCCAGTGTCAGGCGTAGGAAAAATAATCAGACAAAGAAGTCTCTATTTTTTCTCAGTATATCTCTTGATTGGGTTGAAATTTTATCTTTATGAAATACTCATTTCGCAGGGAGAGGGTGGTGACAGTGCTGCTTTAATTGTGCATTTTTATTCATTTGAGATATATCTTAAAAACAGTTTGCAAAAGCTACAGGTTTCTTGTCTACACCCTTTGCAAGCCCTCCCTTTCGTTGCAAGCCAGTTTGAGTGAGCTGTCTGGAGTATTTTATTAAGTGTTCTTGCATAGCAAGACCACTTAATGTTATCTCACATATATATTATTATTCTTATTATAGCCAAATTTGCCACCCTAACTCCTCCCACAGTTTTTACACTACATAGACAAAAATATACCAAAACGTGCAGATTGTTCCCGATCGGATTGCTATTACTTTGTGGAATGTTTCGCCGAATGGTTCACGGAATATCGTCGTTCTTGTGGCGAAATTTGTCCCATAGGAATGAATGGCAAAGCTAGAGTGGGAGCTGGCAAAAGCTGAAAAATCAGGACATGATTTCTAAACTGCCACCACTCCCTTATTTTCAGGCCCACCTACACAAATCTTATATCAAAACGTTCAGCTATCCCTGCTGCCACTAAAAATATCCACAGCTAAGCCGTAGTCCTGATAGTTTTCACAATATGACCATTTGTTTGCAACTCATGCCGTCCAGTGACATTCATTGAAACTCCACTCTGCAAAGCTCACATTTGAAGGGCAATTTCTAAACTGCGACTGTGCCTTCATTGTTAATATTGCAGAGACATACTATGCATCAAAATGTAGGTCTGGGTATTTTGATTCTCACAATATAAAGCTCTTCGCTGTAGGGTTTATAGTTTTTAAGATACGACCGTTTGAAGATGGCAACCGCCAAAATACTCTGACCTGTTTCAGTCTGCAGCAGCAAGTGATGTCATAGACAGGGCCTTTTGAACACCTGCTAATGTTTTTATAAATGTATGGTTTAATGTAACTGTGCAACAACGTTGCAATTAAATGTGCTATATAAATGATAACAGTTACTCCGCCCACTCCAGTTGTAGACTACTGGTGGAGGCAAGAACACTTCACACAATTTCCTCAGAAATTGTTGCTTTTCTAGTTACTTTAGTTACTATTACGTTAGCTAGTTGTGTCACTAATGCATGTAAAAATACACTGATCATCCACAACATTAAAATCACCGTTCTAATATTGTGTAGGTACCCCTCGCGCTGCCAAAACAGCTCTGATGCATCGAGGCATGGACTACACAAAAACTCTGAAAGTGTCCTGTAGTATCTGGTATCAGGGCCGCCACCAGAAATTTGGGTCCCCTAACTCAGCTCAGGGTCTGGGCCCATTGGGGTCCGCCTCCAATTCCGCCCACAGGGTCCGCCTCCAAATCCCGAACACAGGAATACACACACACAGACACAAACACACACACTGATACAAATGGACACAGATACACACACAGATACATACTAACATACACATATACTGAAACAGACATACACCCATATAGGCATACATACTGACACACACATACTGAGACATTCACTCATATACAGACACACAGGCATACATAGTGACAGACAGACAGACACATATTAACATACATTCAGACACACATGCATGAGGACATATAGACACATACATACATACACACTGACATACATACAGACACCGATATACATACATACATACACACATACATACATACACACAGACATACATTCACAATGACATACAGACATACATACATTCATACTGGCATACATACATATATACATACATACAGACATACCGACAGACAGACATACATATATTCATACTGACATCCATACACACATACTTTCATAATGACATGCAGACATACATACATACATTCATACATACTGACATACATGCATACTGACATACAGACATACATACATATATACATACATACATACATAATGACATACAGACATACATTGATACTGGCATACATACAGACATGCATACAGACATACATACGGACATACATACAGACATACAGACTTACATTCATACATACATACATACAGACATACATACAGACATACATTCATAATGACATACATACAGACATACATACAGACAGACATTCATACAGACATACATTGATACTGGCATACATTCATAATGACATACAGACATACATGCATACAGACACACACACACACACACAAAGCTCATTTTTCAGCCACCTTCCTGTCTCTTACTTTTTCTTTGCAGGAGGGTGACTAGGACTTATAGGAGTCGGCTGGCTCTCTCTCTTCACGGCCTGGCTGGCGGTCCTCCTGCGTGGAGTGAGCTGAGAGGAAGTGACCACTTCCTCCCAGCAGCACTTGCTACGGTTGCATTTTTGCGGAGCTAAACGCGTTATTTACAGAATGTCTTATATCATCAGAAGGTACAGAGCATATCCCAAAATTGGAGGGCCGAGAATAGGAGTATTGCGGGGTACCACGTGCAAGATTCGGTGGGCTTTCTACAGCCCTGTTTTATGTGCTTACTAACTTTGTTTTATGCGCTCATTATTTTTGCATACAAAGGTAAGAAAAGCTGCAGAAATGTAACTTCATACTAAATAAATGTTTGGTAAACCTACAATATTGGAGATTCCCAGCTTTCTCTCGTAGCAGTGCTACAAATAAGGACTAAGGTTTCAGTGGTAGTTTTCACTCTCCTCTATACCTGTTTACCCTGAGCTGGGATTGTGTGGCTCTTTAGAAAGCGAGTATTATTCCTTAATACAAACTGTTAATTTATCATTTAAAGTTTATCTGCAGAATTGTGCACGTTTTTCTTTTACAGGTGTTTGGTATACCGGACGTTTTCGGTTACAGTAAGAATTGCAAAATATATTTTGTAATATATACATATTTTATCTCATATAACTTTACTTGTTTTTATTGTACTTAGATATTTTCGCTGGCACATTTTTACTGCTTCCAACAAACAAAATTCAAGAACTGACTGTTCACTTGCTGCCTAATATATCCCACCTCTTGACAGTTACCATTGTAATGTTATAATCAATGTTATTCCTTTCATCTGTCAGTGGTTTTAACGTGGCTGATCAGTGGATAATTCTAATAATAATATGAAAATATATATTTTTGGCTTTTCAGTTTTGTTATATTTTTTCTAATGTCACCTGTGTGCATTGTACTGAAACCACGTGAATTTCAACAGGTTGAAATTATTTTTATTTTTAAATTTTTTTAATTTACGAACAGAATCCTAGATTAATCATTAAAGTTGGAGTGTGGAGATACCCAACTGCCTTCCAAAAGACACAGCTGAAGAGAAAACGTGTGAGGGCTGCAAAATGAATAATTAGTAATGAGGACGAGGGATTAATATAAATAAATAAAAGATAGTTTAAACACAGCTGGATATCGCCATAAATCTCCCACAGTGTAAATGTTACAGCAAAAGGAAAACTACGATCGCTCATCTCAATATGTTAAGAAGACAGATGACTAAAGAAATGTGAAATATATGGAAGACGTTCCCTACACTTTTATATGAGCCTGGTTAATGAAACTCATTGGATGGTAACACAGATTCGTTTTTGGGTGTTTTTGATTTTTTTTTAGGGTGTTGTCTTGGGGACCTTTGTTAAATATAGACAAATACTTTGAATCTCACTCAAACAAACAATCTGAGCTCCATAACAATTTCAGTGAAGTTGTTATGGTGCCTATTGGCCCTGGGCGCTTTCATACCTTAAGGGGTTCAATCGTTTATGAACGTTTTAATGCCAAAGCTGATCAGATGGCGCCCGTTTTCTCCTGCCTCAGTCCCTGACGTCACCAGTGATAGACAGAGAGAATTCCTTTCTGATAAAAATACATGAGAAAAGTGCAGACTAGCAACACAGCACAGGCAATAAACACGGGATTGTTCTTTTAACAATAATCGTGAAGAATTCCACAAATTGTTAAATAAAAGATACTTCAATTTTGCCTGCAGCCGTTTTGTGTGCATGTCCCTTATATGTCTCCAGCTGCTTTTCTGACATTTAGTTCTCAAATCCAAATGGTATCACTACATTTACAATGACAAAATTAATACTAGTTTCATACCAGTGATAGAGTCTGCCAGACAAAGTTTCCACTTCAAGTACTATAACCACTATAGTGCGCTTGACGTGCTTAAGGCACCACTCACTCCCTCCTCTCATCCTGCGGGAGATCCGTAAACTCTTGTATAGAAGTTAGCTCTCCTGAGATAAGTCCTGAGGAGTAAGGCCAACTCATTGGCTTAGAGCGCTTAGTGAACAAAACCCTTCACTACTTCATAGGTACTTCATAGGTTGAGGGTGTCTGGCTCCCACTGTAACATGAAGAGGCACCAGGTAAGAGGCCCCAGAGTACTTCTGGCATTCCAGATCGCTGCAGTGGTTATGGTGCTTGGCATGTTCATTTAAGAGACCAGGAGAGATTTATCAAGGGAAAAACAGGTGATATTTTGTGGAAAAATTTAAGAAGCAATCACCATGGAAACCAGTCACAAAGTGTAATTATAGAACTTTGCACTTTGCAATTTGTTTTACTTTGGTATATCTGCTTCATATGGTTTATAGCTGCATCCCGTATTCCTGTTTCAGCTGCACATTGTTTGATTTGTATTTCTCATTTTTATTAACCGCTCTTGGTTATAATTTCTCAATATACAGTGCATGTTTCATAGTTAACTATGACAGCTACAGTTATATTGACGACTTGTCATGCGTTATTACATCAGGAGTTTACAGAGAAGCAAATTAATTGGAATGGCTGCCTAAATATCTAATGGGTGATTTTGTTCAATTTAAGCAAACAGCAGGTCATTCTTGTCCAGAAACGCCTTCTTTATCAAAGAGGCCTCATATTGATTATGATTCTTCACATATAAGTTTCCTGTTGTGATCTAATTTCATACTTAGTTACTTTGAGGAAAAATAGGTCAAATAATTAACACTAAATACGTAGTGTGAATCTATAAAATGATTACTCAAGAATTAGATTTCTGGAGCAATTATATATATATATATTTCTATATATGATAAAAATTAGAATTCCTGCACTCCAACTTTCAAAAATAATATAACCTGGTGCCAAGTCACAGTTATAACATAAATATGAAAAAATACCGGCACTCTAGGTTTTCCAAAATCACTCTTTTATTCTCTGTCAATCCAGAGGGGTCAACGTTTCAGCTCCCATTTGGAGCTTTCATCAGGATACAAAAAAAAAGTGTATATTTTTAAAGTGTATTTATTGTCTCCATGATTTCATATTTTTGTTGTGTTTATTCTATTTTATTATATTTGTTTCCTATTTAGCAGTTTACCTGTATATACCTGTATTTGAGGTTTCAACATGTATTTTATACATTATTTTTGTGGAGCTAGGGAAGGGGTAAATATAATCTTAGGGTTTAGGGGAGGTTAGGATAATGTTAAGGTTTGGGTGGATGTAATGTTCTGTATAGGCAGGTTACTAAGGGTTAGGTTGGGGGCTTAGGGTTTGCTATGCATAGTGGGGATTTAGGGAGGGTGGGTTTAGCTTTAAGTGGGACAGGAAGTACCCGGCTTAATGATGCTGTGAACTACAATTCCCATGATGCTTAGACATGTCATTACAGCACTGAGAACTGCTTCACATTTTATGGGCACTTTACTTAATTTGGAAGAGTGTTCTTAAGAGCTTACAATCTAATTTCAGGTACTTGAACGCATGAAGTGTAACCACATGAACTAAGGTTCATATACTTGTATGCTGCAAATACAGAATGAGAGGATCAGAGGTTTATGTTTCAGACTCCAAAACCAGAATTAACACGGCAGTTTACACATTTTAGGTAAAAAAAAGTTGAGTTTGGAAAATTATTTAACTCAACTGTTTTAACTTTGAAATTCCCTTGAAAATTGGGCAGACTAGATGGGCCGAATGGTTCTTATCTGCCGTCATAAATTTAAAAAAAATAAATAAAAAATTCTCCAAAATATTCTCGTGTTAGTTTTAATTTATTTTTATACAGAGACGACAGAAACCTGTGGTACAACTGATTGTTGGTAATAAACAGTGGATTTGTTTTCTGTGGATATGTGATATCTCTTCAGTGTTGACATGACAACCAACGTTGAGTGAATGTTAGGAGTATGCTGTTTAAACTTGCATGAGAAATATAAATAAAGTTTTATGTATCCAGATAGACAATTCAGTGAAGGAAACATTGTGAGGAAACAGTCTCAAGGCTGGCAAAGCATCATGGGATTTGTAGTTGTATGACACCTGGGGATATATATTATTTGCCCCTCATGGTCTAGAGACATATGTCCATCTGTATTGGTTATTACCCCAGTAAAATAAAATTACAATGTATATGCTATCAACTAATAACATGCAATAGGCCAATTAACCCTTGCCATGGAATTGTATGATACAAATGAATTGTATTAAATTATTTTTCAGGTGTGAGAAACAACCATTTGTAATGAAAATGTAGTTGACATGTTTACTATACTAATCCCAATACCCATCTTTTGGTAAAAAAAAAAAAAATCTAAAAAAATATGTTTACATATTTATATACACTGATCAGCAACAACATTAAAATCACTGAAACAATGACAAGTGAATTAGATTGATTATATTGTTACAATGGCACGTGTCAAGGGGGGAGGGGGGGTGGACTATATTAGGCAGCAAGTGAACAGTCAGTTATTCAATTTCATGTGTTGGAAGCAGAAAAATTGGTAAGCAAAAATATCTGAGTCACTTTGACATGGGCCAAATAGTGCTGGCTAGACAACTCGGTCAGTGCATTTCCAAAATAGCAAGTCTTGAGGGGTGTTCCCGGTCTGCAGTGGTTAGTACCTACCAAAAGTGGTGCAAGGAAGAACAACCGGTGAACCAGCGCCAGGGTCATAGGCAGGGCCGGACTGGGAAGAAAATTCGGCCCGGGCATTTTTTAATTACAGCGGACCACTAAAAAGGGGGCGGGGCCAGATAGGGTGTGTTTTGTCATCACCAATGACAAGCACGCCCCATCACAAAGTGAGCATGTTGGTTCAATGCTCTGCCATGGCAACGCTCCGAATCTCACGAGAGGAACCCGGCAGAGCTGTATGTTAAAGCTCCGCCGGGGTTCCTCTCCTGGCAGGCTGGCTCTCTCCCTCTCTTCCCCGGCGGCCGCAGTATTCTCTATGTGGGCCGGTGAGGGAGATCTCTGATCTCCCCACCGGCCCGCTGTAGACTACTGCAGGGCCGGCGTCCAGATAGCGCCGGCCCTGCAAAGACCGGCAGGAGAGATCCTGTGATCTCCCTGCCGGCCTCGGCCCCACGGCCACCGCGGCCCACCGGGCATTTGCCCGGTGTGCCCGATGGCCAGTCCGGGCCTGGTCATAGGCACACTAAGCTCATTGATGTGGAGCAAAGGATGGGTCGTCTGTCCAAGATCTTTCTGTTGGCAAAGACCATCTTGTATGCTGTTTGTTGGGGCATGTGCTTACTGCAGCCCCCAGGCCCCAAATATGCTTCTCTCTTCGTTTCTGTTATGTTTTTTATGTGACTGGCCTGCTAAAAAGAATCTTTATGCTTGGTGACATTATCCTGCAGATATCTAAAAGTTTGATAAAGGTTTATCCTGAAACTATACTAAAGCATTTTTCGTCTACAATATATCCACCGTATACCTGGTGTAATATTTACTGCATCATTTGGAAAGTGGTGCTAAATAGTATTACATTATATTTTTAATTTCCATATGGGATTGTAAAATGTCCATATAGCAGTTCTGTGATATAAAATCCTTCAGTGAGCTGGTGAAAAAGTGCATAACTGGACTTATAGAGAAGAAAACAATGATACAATATAGAATGTTGACAGTGGATAGATGGTTTAAAGCGACAGGACTGGGTAGAGAAGGATTAAGATCTCTCAGGGTCCTAGGACAGTTACCCCGCCCCATCATTCTTCAAATAGGAATGGTAATGGAGCCAAGCAAATTCATGGCTGCCTAAATCCTGGGCCCATGGTGGTCGTAGGCAGCTGCCTGAGGTTGCCTTGCTGTTAACCCTGCTCTAGGACAGAGAGAGATTTGAGAAAAGCAAATACAAGACAATGTTGTATTTTTAGTGAGATTCAAGACATAATCTAACATGTTACATACTGATGCTCACTTGCGAGCAAGATTGGGTATGCTGATGAACGTACAGTGTTATTGTATTATGTATATTATAACAGAGATACCATGTGGCGAAGTAGAGACAATGTGGCATTTTCTGCTTAAAGTTTGAAAAAGGCTTAATTGTTCGGCTGAAACGTTGCTCTATCTTAGAAGAACAAAAATGAGTAGGTGGAAGCTTAGGGGATACACTCATAAAGGGGTTGACCCATCAAAGTCTACCAAAGTAGTAAGAAGAGAAATAAAAAGGAGAAACTGAGTGCCCTAATAGAATAAAATATAACCTTTAATAATTATGTTAAAAGAGATAAGTAGGTGTCAATAAATGAGTACTCAAAAATTCAAAATCTAAATATACAAGGCTGAATAAATAGTGATAACTATATGCACAAAAACATAAGCCTAAAACATACGGATGCCTACTAGGTAAAAGCGCTAAATAGTGAGCTGATACCTATGGATTTGACTCTGAGAGTGAGCAGATATTAACAAAGTATCAGTATGGAGACAGGGGATACATAAGTAGCAAAAACTAACATAAGGACAACTGTAACAGGATACGTGTGCTAAAGCCGCTGTCTAGTGTGAAGCTAAAGACAATGAGTAAAAATAAGTACAGGTCGTCGCTCAAAAGGTTAAACCTATCCTACTGGTTAGTAGTGCCTCCAGGGCCGGCGCTTCCTATAAGGCGAACTAGGCAGCCGCCTAGGGCGCCATATAGGAGGGGGCGCCCTGCGCCCCCATCGCCGGCCCTTTAAATTCTGCAGCCGCCTGAGTGCTCTATGGAGAGCGCTCAGGCGGCTGTGTCGCAGCCATTTCGAGGGGCAACTTCGCCATCTGCGGATAGCAGCACACTCAGTGCACTTCCTGTCAAGTCCGGTCGCGTGACCGAAAGGAGCTCGGCCACGCCAGGCAGGGCCGTGATGGGAGGGGAGGTAAAAGATGATTTTTGGGAGGGGGGAGCTGATTGATGAAGAGGGGGATGTGGATTGATGGGGAGGGGGGGTGAGATGATTGATGGGGAGGGGGGAGATGATTGATGGGAGGGGGGGGAGATGATTGATGGGGAGGAGGGGGAGATGATTGATGGGAGATGATTGATGGGAGTGGAGAGGATTGATGGGGAGGGGGGGGATGATTGATGGGAGGGGGGGAGATGATTGATGGGGAGGGGGGGGAGATGACTGATGGGGAGGAGGTGGAGATGATTGATGGGGGGGAGATGATTGGATGGGAGGGAAGGGAGAGGATTGGGGAGATGATTGATGGGGAGGGAGGGGGGGTGAGATGATTGATGGGGAGGGAGGGGTGTGAGATGGATTGGGATGGGAGGGGAGAGGGATGATGGGATGGGGAGATGATTGAGGGAGGGAGATGACGGATGTGCAGCAGCAAGCTGGATGATTGATGGGGAGGAGGGGGGGGAGATGTGATTGACGGGGAGGGAAAAGGTATATTTGATTGATGGGGAGGGAGGGGGGGAGATGATTGGATGGGAGGGAGGGGGAGATGAGATTGATGGAGTGGAGGGGGAGATGTAGTGATTTGCTGGAGGTGGAAAGAGTGGGGGATTTATGGATGGGGGTGTGTGTGAGATGATTGAGGGGAGATTGAGGGAGGGAGCATGATTTGATAAGAGAGGAGGGAAGATGTGGATTTGATGGGAGTGGTGCTGAGGGGGAGGCATGAATGATGGAGGGGGAGAAGATTGGGAGAAGAAGAGAAGATTATGGGGGGAGAAGAAGAGAAGATTACGGGGAAGAAGCAGCGATTACAGGAAGGGAAGGGGGGAGAAGATTACAGGGGGGAGAAGAAGAGGAGAACACAGGGAGGGGGGGGAATAAGAGGAGAACACAGGGAGGGGGGGAATAAGAGGAGAACACAAGGGGTGGGAGATGAGAACATAGAGGAGGGAGAGACCACTAAAAGAGGGAGGGGGCGGTGGAGAGACCACTAGGGGAGGGGTGTGAGGAGAGACCGCTAAGGGAGGGGGGTGGAGGATAGACCACTAGGGAAGGGTGGGGGGAGAGGAGAGACCACTAATGGAAAGTCGGGGAGAAAAGGAGACCACTAAGGGAGGTGGGGGGGAAAGGAGAGACCACTAAGGGGCAGGGGAGATCTCTAAGGAATGGAAGGGAGAGCTCTATAGGACAGGGGGACAGGGAGCTCTTTCACACCACGCGCGCACACACACACACACACACAATGCATCCCTATACACACAGAAACACAACATGCTTCCCTTACACAGAGAAAAACACACAATGCAACCCTTACACATAAAGACAATGCATCATTTGCACATATACACAGAAACACACAATGCATTCCTTACACACACATGCAAACACACACTGCTTCTCTTACACACACACACAGAAACACAATGCATCTCTTACACACACTCAACGCACCCCTTACAGACACACACACTGCATCCCTTACATACACAGAAACACACTTTGCATCCCTTATGCATACAAACACAGATTCACACAATGCATCCCTTACACACAACAAGAAACACACAATACATCCCTTATACACACACACACACTGCTTCCACTACACACAAACACACTGCATCACCTACACAAACTGGTATCCCTATACACTACATTCCGTAAGCACACACATTAGATCCTCTACAGTAACACATAACACATCCCCTACACACTCTACTCCCTGTGAGTTCATGGGTGGAACATGTAGGTGGACTTATGGGTGGGCTTTATGGGCATACTCACCGTCAGGCCCTGGGGCCCAGACCTTGAGCTATGTAAGAGGCCCCAAAAAATGGAGCTGCTTCCTGTTCTCCCAGAACATTGAATTTTGTGACCACAGTTACAAACAGCCTCCAGAGATCCTGTTCTACACCAGACCAGTGGAGCCAGACTGCAGCCAGAGCCCATCACCATCCTCATCTGATTGTAAGTAGGCAATCTAGTATATTATTAGTGACACTAATCTCTAATTTACCTCACATTAAATGGACACTATAGTCCCCAGAACCACTGCAGCTTAATAAAGTTGTTCTGGTGTCTATAGTTTGTCCCTGCAGGCTTTTTAATGTAAACACACACTGTGTGCAGCACTGGCATTAGTTCTATGGGTGGGGCATTGCGATGTTCCGGGGGGGGGAGAGGGGGAAGGGATGGGAGGGGAAAGGGGCGGCAAATCCTTCTTTTGCCTAGGGCGGCAAAAATCCTTGCACCGGCCCTGAGTGCCTCAAACTAAAGGAAATTGGATTCACCATTAAGTTTTAAGTAAAGAGGTCCTGTTCAAAAGTTTTCAGTGTCCTCTACTTAGTGCTAACTGCCAAGAGCAATATTGCAGTGTTCCTGACTGTAATTCCCATATAGTGAGCACGACCCCCAGTGATCAGTCCAATAGAATGTGCAAAGGATATGTCTACACAGTAAATAGTCTACATATATAATGATGCACTGAAAAAAGTGAAACATTAAGAATATATATACATAGTGCAGAGTGTACAGATATACCTGCACTAAGGACAATATCAGCCTCAGTAAATTCACTGTGTAAGATCAATTGCCGATATAGCAGATGATGAGGATATTGCAAAAATTCTTATATCGGCTTTTAATCAAATATATGCCTATTAAACACACTGGGGAATGATTTCCAGAGTATTGCAAAATACCCAAATCGGCTTTTAATCAAGTATATGCCAATTATGTATACTGGGAAATTATTCACAAGGTAAAGGTTGCAGGTTGCAACAGATACACAGTAGCTGTTGCAACGGATCACTGGGGGCCCCTGACGAGCGCGTTTCGCTCACAACTCATCTGCTCAACTCATCAGCTCACTCTGATGAGTTGTGGGCGAAATGTGCGCGTCAGGGGCCCTCGTGATTTATTATTAAAGGTTATATTTTATTCTATTAGGGCACTCAGTTTCTCCTTTTGTTGCTCTATCTTGTTCCTGAATAAAGTTTTCCTAGGATTTGACTCTGAGTGCTCGGATTTCTCTGGATATTGGTGTGATCGGGAACTTGCTCTCCCTATCTAGAAGCACCTTAGTGTGAGGGACATCCTACCCTTTTCTCTTGTATAATGTGACCCCACTCCCTTTAGAATGTAAGCAGGTCATTTAGCACTTTCTGTTCCTGTGCGTCCAACTTGTCATGAGGTATCTAATTATTTATTGGTACATCTATTTTACTGCGCTACAGAATTTGCTGGCGTTTTATAAATAATAATAATAATAATAATAATAATAAAAAAAATTATGTGAACTGGTGTATTCAATTTCATGTAAGAATACTGCATTTTCTGCTTGTTTAGACAAAACTGTACATTTTTTCCCAAACAGAGGGATTTGACACAAGTTACAAACAGACAGTCTGTCTGAGGGAGCAAGTGTCATAGTTGAAGATTGGACCACAGTATAAGACGGATGGTTGGAGGATGAGTTGCAGGTTGAGTGAGCACTTGGCAGGTCTGAAAGGGTGACGTTTAAGAGACTTTATGAAGGTTGATAGGTGGTGGAGAGCTCTGGTAGTTAAGTGAATTTCCAAATAATACAGGTCAGCTTTGGAAATGTCTGCGCTCTCTCTGGAGACAATATAACCAGTGACTGATTGAAAGAGAAGGGGAGGGCAGGGGGCCGACAGTAATGGATGAAGAACATGATAGATTGGGAAGTTGGGTGATGGTAAAAAGGGTTTAGAGAAGACCAATACATTTGTCCTGACATCTATTTACAGGTCACTTTTAGTTATTAACATTATTCATTTTTATTACCTCTTAAGAGATTTTCCTTTTGTTAAATGCGCCTGCTTATGCCCTTTTATTCAATCAAACATCACAGTGTATAGGACAATTGACACATATTACACTTATATTATATATAACAGTTTAAAATCAATGAATCCATTAATTCCATACATACACATTAAGCAACCCGTTACACGTTCTGTAACCTAGGCTTCATTTTCACTGCTACTGAAAGGTAGTATAGATGCTTAAATGCTTGCATGCTTTTATTTAAAAGTTATGTTTACAAATAATTAAAATACCACTACCCAGAGCAACTCTGGCTTCCCTTAAGACATAGGGTTCATTTTAAAATTCTGGTACTTGCTCACAAATCTCTAAATAACGCAGCTCCTACCTACTTATCTTCACTAAATCACAAATATATGCCGTCCAGGCCCCTCTGCCAAAGACCTGTATCTATCCTCTGTTCGTACTCGCACCTCTGACGCCCACCTTCAAGACTCACCTTTCCTGCAGCTGTGTCATCCCCAAAAAAAAACAAAATAGTAAGCCTTACTTGAAAGCTATTCTAGCAACCTACTTTTTTAATACATGAAATATATCCTACCTTTACCTCTTGTGTCACTTTACCCCACTCCCTCTAGATATAGAAGAGCATATGAGAAGGGTCCGCAACACCCTCTGTACCTATGCGTCCACCTCATTTTGTTTCAAATACTTGTCTATTAGTCCACCGATTGTACAGCTCTGTGGAATTTGTTGACACTTTATAAATAATAATAATAATAATAACAACAGCATTGGGAGAGCGCAGGCCCTTTCCTTATGTTACAATGTTCTTCTTTTTGAGAAAAGTCTCCATTAAAAAGATATCATATCAAGGTAATTTGTATCTCAGCTTTGCATCCAAGTTTCATCTTCAAAGACCAAGAGCTGCTTCGAAAAAGATAAATGAACTTAAGAAACGAGTTAGAATCTACAGCAAAACTGACAGTTTTTCTCTGGAATGTGATGGTATTACTCTAAGAATACAGTGTCTCAGTCTCACGGGTCCATTTGAACACCTTCATCTTTAAACCATATTCAAGGAGTAAATATTTGGATGCGATTACTGAAGCAGTGAAGGGAATAGTTGCATTTCTGCAATATTAATATAAACGGGGCGCATCATTATTTACATCTAAATGTTGCAGCCATCTTTTCATTTTGCATCAGGCACTGGAAGTCTCCCGGGCCCCCGGCTGACATTTATATCTCTGGATAAGAAACTCAAATAAGGTAACATTATACATCTGGTGCTGAAGCAAATTGGCTGCAGATATTATCACTTTCATACATATCTTCCGGCATTTCCCACACAGAAAATGAAGTCAAGCTTGACAGGAAGGCCTATCTTATTTACAAGGTGAGGTAATGGCCTGACATTGGATTATATGCAGTAGACAACTTTTAATCACACTTTTTCTCTCATCTAAATATAATTTCTCTAAAAGATGGTCATTGCAAATAATGTATTCATATATGCAATAATTGTAATTTATTTATTTATTGATACTTTTTTTTATTGTTTATTTTTAATAATTCCCCAGAATTGCATATATCATCCCACCAAAATGCACCCCTACATCTATAATGCCACTCACTAAGACCAACGTTCTTTTTTCTGTTTTCTGAAGTGCTGAAGGAACACCGTCGGAGCTCTGTTGGAGCTAGGTGGTACCTGATGATTTTCATCTTTGCAACTCTTACAGATTTATTCAAAGAGATTGAGAATCAAAAGTGAATTTATAGTGAATTTCAAGTTTAAGGGCAGAGTAGTTGAGCTGAAATAATAGATGAGAATTTTTTTCAGTTCAACTTTTGTAAACTTAAATTTAAAACTCACCTTGAATTCTTACTTTAGTGAGTGACCCAGATATTCTTATTCTATTCATATTATTTATGTTCTATCTTCTGTCCTTTGCCCTGCATTCTTACATCTTCAACAGCTTCCAGCAATTATTACAATTTCTCCTTTTAAGAGTTTCACACAAATTTCCCGATTTTTTTTCCCCTCTCCCCAAATTAAGGATTTTGCTTGTAGTATCTTTCCTTTCTGCAGATTTTCCAACTTTCCTTCCCAGAATCCCATGACCACGTCCCATGACCACGATATATTCACCTCTTCTCAACTTACTCCGCCCTAGCATCGATCTTCTTTTTCCTCTTAAT
Source organism: Pelobates cultripes (assembly GCA_933207985.1). NCBI lineage: Eukaryota > Metazoa > Chordata > Amphibia > Anura > Pelobatidae > Pelobates > Pelobates cultripes. The sequence goes on from OW240915.1 coordinate 26,990,851, forward strand.
TATTAAGCAGCATTCATGTCTAGAAAGTTATGGAAGCACACGTCTCATAGGATTCAGAGGGAAGACTTGTAGAAAGATTCCATAGAAGGTTCCGTGTGTTCTTCTACCTGTCCATGGCTGCTCGGATGACAGAGGCATGCTAGCACACTTTATGAGATGACTTGTTCTGGTCAACTCTATTTCCAACACTGTATGAATAAAACAGCTTTAAATGTGGTAAAAGTTAAAGTATCTGCTGACAAAGATTAGCTGCTTGCCCGAGTGTGGTTTTTAGTTATAGTGGTCAAACAAATATCGCTTCCATCCCACATCTCCACGTATTGTCCTGGAGACACAAACTCATTGAATGTTTTTGCATTTTTTTTTTTTTTTATATTCAGTAATGAAGTCAGGAGAAATAGCAGACTCATCTGTCTGAATGGCCCAATAATAAACAAAACAAAACAACAAAAATTGAATAAAATGAGCAGAACTGGCTTTCAGAATTGGTTGGAGCCTCATTAAACGATGATACTAAATTCAAGCTCTTACAGTGGATGTTCGTTATCAAAGTGTATATGTAAACAATCCCAGGCTGGAGTTGCTATCTGATATCAGTATTCCAGTCTGGAACACACACAGGCTTGTGGTCTAAATGTCTTATTTCTACTGTATAAGACTGTGAAAGCTACTTGCCATAACATTTATAATATTATCTTCTCCTGGATTATGGTCTTCTTGGTCCCGTTAACTAATTCTGCAGATATCCTTGATGAGTGGCACTTTAGGAGTGAGAGTGATAAGCCCCTGTTCTCCCCATAACGGGGCTCAATGTAGGAGGCAGGGACTAACCAGATACAGTTGGAAAATAATTGTACATATGGCCTGTTTATTTAAAAAAACCTAGTCATTATTATTTAATTTTTATTAATATGTACACCTGCCAACCTTTCTCATTAGGGAACTGTCAGGAATTTACCAGGGAATAGCAAAATTAAAAAATTAGTTGACTAGTTAGTCCTACTTGGAAAATCCTGTTCCAAATTATTATGCAAATTATATTTTTCTCATTTGCCTAAATAATTGATGTAAATAACAGTCAGCATAATTCTCATGTTATCAACTATTAAGAGTACAATTCAAATTTTATAGAACAAACCTCCTAATGATAACAGTATTTTTTTTAAACATAAAAAACTTACAATGCACTGTTCCAAATTATTACGCACAGTAAGTCCCAAAACACTTTATAGGTTGTAAAGAACTGAAAATTGTCATTTGTTGTATTTGCAGCATATTTACTGAATTCAAAAGCTATTTCAATCAAACTTATAACAACATTTTACGTTTTTAAACATTTTAACAGGTCACGTTACATTTTAACATAGGACCCCTTATTTGATAGCAGCTTCACAAGTCTTGCATCCATTGAACTTGTGAGTTTTTGGGCAGTTTCTGCTTGAATTTGTTTGCAAGATGTCAGAATAGCCTCCCAGAGCTGCTGTTTGGATGTAAACTGCCTCCCACCCTCATAGATCTTTTGCTTGAGAATGCTCCAAAGGTTCTCAATAGGATTAAGGGGTTATCCCCATAGCAGCCATTGATGCAGAGGTATTCTTTGCAGCATGCGATGATGCATTGTCATGCATGAAGATGATTTTATTACGGAAAGCATAGTTCTTCCTTCAGTACCAGGGAAGAAAGTGGTCAGTCAGAAACTCCACATACTTTGCAGAGGTCATCTTTACACCTTCGGGGACCCTAAAGGGGCTGGCCAGCTCTCTTCCCACCACTGCCTTGCTGACATCGCAGCCTTGTTGGAACAGGGTGGCCGTCCACCAACCATCCACTACTCCATCCATCTGGACCATCCAGGACTGTTTGAAAATTAGTCTTCATGTATTTCTCTGCCCAATGCAGCCGTTTCTGCTTGTGAGCATTGGTTAGTGGTGGCCGAATAGAAGGTTTATGCACAGTTGCAAGACTCTGGAGGACTCACACCTTGATGTCCGTGGGACTCCAGAGGCACCAGCAGCTTCAAATATCTGTTTGCTGCTATGTAATGATATTTTAGCAGCTGCTCTCTTGATCCGATGCATGGATCTGGCAGAAATCTCAATGTGCCTTTATCTGCCCGAACCTGTCTGTGCTCTGAATCAGCCACAAATCTCTTAATAGTGCGATGATCACGCTTAAGTTTTCGTGAAATATCTAATGTTTTCATACCTCATCCAAGGCATTGAACTATTTCACTCTTTTCGGCAGCAGAGATCCTTTTTCTTCTCCATATTGCATGAAAATGGTGCTCTGCTTAATAATGTGGAACACCCTCCTTTAGTAGTTTTTCTTAAATCTAATTATCACAGGTGTCCGAGATTGTTTTCAGTGATCAAAAGAGCCCTGAGACACAATGCCATCCAGGAGTTAAACTGAAAAACAAAATATTTAATCTTTGTGACACTTAAATAGAATTTGCATAATAATTTGGAACAGGGTGTAATTAGACTGGAAAACTAGTTGAGGTTTTTTTTTGCAATTTATTTTGGTCTAAAATTTCCTCTGGTTAATTTCCTATACTATTTTAATGAGTAACTACAGGGAGTGCAGAATTATTAGGCAAGTTGTATTTTTGAGGATTAATTTTATTATTGAACAACAACCATGTTCTCAATGAACCCAAAAAACTCATTAATATCAAAGCTGAATATTTTTGGATGTAGTTTTTAGTTTGTTTTTAGTTTTAGCTATGTTAGGGGGATATCTGTGTGTGCAGGTGACTATTACTGTGCATAATTATTAGGCAACTTAACAAAAAACAAATATATACCCATTTCAATTATTTATTATTACCAGTGAAACCAATATAACATCTCAACATTCACAAATATACATTTCTGACATTCAAAAACAAAACAAAAACAAATCAGTGACCAATATAGCCACCTTTCTTTGCAAGGACACTCAAAAGCCTGCCATCCATGGATTCTGTCAGTGTTTTGATCTGTTCACCATCAACATTGCGTGCAGCAGCAACCACAGCCTCCCAGACACTGTTCAGAGAGGTGTACTGTTTTCCCTCCTTGTAAATCTCACATTTGATGATGGACCACAGGTTCTCAATGGGGTTCAGATCAGGTGAACAAGGAGGCCATGTCATTAGATTTTCTTCTTTTATACCCTTTCTTGCCAGCCACGCTGTGGAGTACTTGGACGCGTGTGATGGAGCATTGTCCTGCATGAAAATCATGTTTTTCTTGAAGGATGCAGACTTCTTCCTGTACCACTGCTTGAAGAAGGTGTCTTCCAGGAACTGGCAGTAGGACTGGGAGTTGAGCTTGACTCCATCCTCAACCCGAAAAGGCCCCACAAGCTCATCTTTGATGATACCAGCCCAAACCAGTACTCCACCTCCACCTTGCTGGCGTCTGAGTCGGACTGGAGCTCTCTGCCCTTTACCAATCCAGCCACGGGCCCATCCATCTGGCCCATCAAGACTCACTCTCATTTCATCAGTCCATAAAACCTTAGAAAAATCAGTCTTGAGATATTTCTTGGCCCAGTCTTGACGTTTCAGCTTGTGTGTCTTGTTCAGTGGTGGTCGTCTTTCAGCCTTTCTTACCTTGGCCATGTCTCTGAGTATTGCACACCTTGTGCTTTTGGGCACTCCAGTGATGTTGCAGCTCTGAAATATGGCCAAACTGGTGGCAAGTGGCATCGCGGCAGCTGCACGCTTGACTTTTCTCAGTTCATGGGCAGTTATTTTGCGCCTTGGTTTTTCCACACGCTTCTTGCGACCCTGTTGACTATTTTGAATGAAACGCTTGATTGTTCGATGATCACGCTTCAGAAGCTTTGCAATTTTAAGAGTGCTGCATCCCTCTGCAAGATATCTCACTATTTTGACTTTTCTGAGCCTGTCAAGTCCTTCTTTTGACCCATTTTGCCAAAGGAAAGGAAGTTGCCTAATAATTATGCACACCTGATATAGGGTGTTGATGTCATTAGACCACACCCCTTTTCATTACAGAGATGCACATCACCTAATATGCTTAATTGGTAGTAGGCTTTCGAGCCTATACAGCTTGGAGTAAGACAACATGCATAATGAGGATGATGTGGTCAAAATACTCATTTGCCTAATAATTCTGCACTCCCTGTATACATTTATTTCCTGGCTTTATAGATGCTACTACTACAGATGGAACATTATTCATTTACCTGGTTTGCTAAATGTGCAGCCAACGTTTCTGCAAGTTGTGCATTGCCCATTGTTACTACCTTCACTGGAAATAATGTGTGACTCTGTTACAGCTGTACATTCAGTTTGTCTAATCTAAAAGATGGTGACTTCTTATTATTGATTCAGCCAACTCTCCCATATTTGTAAAATTACCCAGAGAGAGATTTAATGAAGCTTACCTTTAAGTACCGAAGCTAGTTCCCCATGCTATTTCCTGTGGGCCCATGTGGGTTTAACATAGCCACTTACAGAACAATGATAATCAATGCCATTATTAAAAAATATTGCCTCTAACTATCGGATTCTGAAATGGTTTCCCCTACTCATTAAACAGTTAGAAAACAGATAGCTGTTACTGGAAATATTTAAACGGTGATATTTTGCAGAGTATTTTTAATAAACAGTACAATTGAATAATGGGTTTCTGACACGAGCGTCTCCAGCGGTAAAAACTGAATCGTTGAATTGCTCCACCCTCCCAATACGCCCCAATCTCTCATCAGAAGTTGAATACTGGAAGAAAAAAAAACAACAACATGGAAGGATGGGGGTCCAAACCTGAGACTGTCACATTGAATTTGATATGGTCTTACAAACAATCTACAGCCATGACCACTGTACTCTGAGAGTGTAGTAGTTTAGTTCACGGAAGTCAAAGCTGGCTGAATATTATCAGAGCTGGGGCCAAAGAGATCACGGCAGCCCATTTAGTGTGATAGTTAGGGTCGGAGAGGTTAAGTTGTGCAATAAGTATGTTAATCAGGGTTACAGAGGTGAAAGCAGGCAGAATGTATAATATGGTGATATGAAGAAAAAAAATGGAAATCAGAGTAATGCGTTAACCAAGAAACTATGCAATGCCATTAAATTCCTAATACCAATCTCCCATGTTCTGTTTGTCTGTAACAGTTCTGTAAAATCAGCCACCAGTGTTTTATTATTGGCATTTTTTTTGCTCTGAAAACTGGGACTGGAGATATATTTGACCACATGTGTAAGATCGCATTTGTCACTTTCTCCTAACAAATGTGATACAAAACTCGCTGTGACTTAAACCTGAGCGACATACAGGAGCAGGCAGAGATTCATTTAAATCTATCTATCAAATAAATAAAGAATTGTGGTGAATCGAAAACTGAATTTCAAAATCTGGGTCAAAATACCTGGGCTGAAAATACACCGAGTGGGAGCTATTACTAACACAGCTATTTTGACCTAAATTTCGTAATTCTGTTCTTTATTCAGGACATTTAATTGATCATAGAATAATAGGTGATACCGTCATTTATTACACAAGAAAAAATAAAAATATGTGTCATTTAAATTATGGTACTAGATTATTATTATTACTAGCATTTATATAATGCCAACTTATTCCGCAGCTCTTTACAATATTATAAAGGGGGAAATTTAAAGGGACCAGAATACAGTGTATTGTATTTGTTCTGGTGAGTAGAATCATTCCCATAAGGCTTTTTGCAGTAAACCTATAGACTGTAAGCTCGTTTGAGCAGGTTCCTCTTTAACCTATCGTTTCCATTTAAATGGAAATAATAATAATAATAATAAACACTGTCTTTTCAGAGAAAACGCAGTGCTTACATTACAGCCTAGTGATAACTCCACTGGCCACTCCTCAGATGGCTGCTAGAGGCAGGACCAGACTGGCCCACCGGGATACCGGGAAATTTCCGGTGGGCCGCGGCACCTGGGGGGGGCTGCATGTAGAGAGGGAGCCCTGCTCCCTATATTTTAATAATATCGCGGCTGCCGGCTGCATGTCAGTGCCGCCGGGTGGCCAGTCCGGCGACACACTCTGAGGTGATTACTCACCTTACAGCCGGTGGCCCCATCTCCTGTGCTGACAGCTATGCTGCTGTCAGTATCAGTGAGTGTGCCGGGCTGCCGCCTAACCGGTCTGGCGGCACACTCACTGATACTGACAACAGCATAGCTGTCAGCACAGGAGGACTGAGGGAGGGGGCAGAGCTAACTACCATGCTCCCTCGCGGTTCCCACAATTCCCAGCATCTACACATCATAGAGTAATCACTACTCTATGAGGTGTCCATGCCAGGAATTATGGGAACCGCGAGGGAGCATGGTAGTTAGCTCAGCTCCCTCCCTCAGTCCTCCTGTAACTGTCACGGTTCTCACCTGATAGACAGACGGCAAGACGTGGTCACTCTTGGAGTTCCCAACAGGGGACTTGAACCGGGGATCTTCTCAGTCCTGGTCCTGCTTTCTACCTCTGAGCCACAGCAGCTATTTACAGTGAAGACTGATTCCAGTCCTGTTCATCCTGACATGGCTACTACTCTGGGGGCTGCACCTTGACTTGGCTGTGTTTCACCTGACTCTGATCAGTCATCAGCAGGGTATTTAAACCCAGCCTCGCCCTGTGCTCAGTGTCAAGTCTTTGATCCTGTTTGTTCTAGTGTTCCTGTTTCATCGCTTCGCATTATTGACCCCGGCTTCCTGACTCGTTTATTCTGACTTCTGGCATCCCTTGACTTCGGCTACTCCTCGTTGTTCCTGTCCTCTGGCATCCTTTGACCTCGGCTATCCCTCGACCATCCTGCTGGTTCAGTCCTTGCCTGTCCTGCGTATTGGTACTGCATCCTGCACAGCCCCCGTGCACAGACCCACAGGCCAGGTGAATTCTTACCTGACCACCTCGGCCTGTGGCTATCTGCAAGGGTGAGCATCATATCTGCGCTACAGACTCCCAACTCAGGTAAGACCCTGACATAAGACTTGACCATTATGGAGTCCGCAGAGATGTGCTCACCCTCGACCCAGCGTGTGTCCAGCCTGGCCCAGACTGTTTCGGAGCTGCAGCAAGAAATTTTATTCCTTAAAGGCGCAGTACATCCAGCCCCGGAACCAGCTTTTCCTGAACCGTTTGTCATCATGCCCGACCGATTTGATGGTAGCCGCACATCCTTTCAGTCTTTCAAGATGGATTGCGAGGTGTTGTTTTCTTTAAAGCCTCGAACATATGCCACAGATTTTATCAAGGTCCGAGCGGGTATCAACCTGTTGTCTGGACGCATCAAAGTTTGGGCTCACCAAATGTTGCAGACGAAGAGTCCTGTCCTGGTCAGCTGGGAATCCTTTAGTACTGCTATGGACTCACAATGTAAGACCACTGTGGCCAAGTCAGCTCCACGTACTAAAAAATCTCAGATTCTTCCTAACCAAGTAACCGAGTACCACCACTATGCCCCAGAGATGCCTCCTTATGTTCCAGCTTCCAGGAAATCTCCAGAGGTATCCGGTGTTCCACTTGACCCTGTGGAACCTATGCAATTAGGACTCGTCCACTGCAAAGTGACACCTAAGGAAAGAGACCGAAGGAGAAGCTATGGCCTGTGTTACTACTGTGGAGAAAAAGGGCATTTCATCACGCTTTGTCCTGTTCGCCCTCCTAGACCTCCAGCTCTCCGACTTGGTACTAGTTTCCTTCGCCCTGTGTACACCGCATACCAGCCTAAAAAGCCAAATAGAAGCCGTTGTGCTTGCACATGCTTGGCCTCCGCGAGAAAACCTCCATCCCCTGCTCCAGAGCCTCCTGCATCTACTCCCGAAGTTGCTTCCTGTGATACCACCACTACTTCCTGCCCGCCCGAAGAGGTTTTACCTGTGGATTGTGCCGTTGCTTCTAATGGCACTATAGTCCGTAAAGAAGACCTTGAAATGTTCGAAAAAGCATTGTTAGCTGCGAACACTGCTCCTGCCAAAGTTTTGGAAGTGCTTGCCACCTGTACCCGGAACCTAAAAGACCTGGACAATTCTCCAGCCGTACCAGAAGCTGGTACTGCGGACTCCCAAGCTGTAAAGGGAATCCTTGCTGGGGAGTTTGACTATGGGGACTCACTGGATTCAGATAGTGACCCTGGAGAGGTGTACTATGCTGACAATGAACCCATTCACGCCCGGAGGTCGTTTTTAAAGGGGGGGGTACTGTCACGGTTCTCACCTGATAGACAGACGGCAAGACGTGGTCGCTCTTGGAGTTCCCAACAGGGGACTTGAACCGGGGATCTTCTCAGTCCTGGTCCTGCTTTCTACCTCTGAGCCACAGCAGCTATTTACAGTGAAGACTGATTCCAGTCCTGTTCATCCTGACATGGCTACTACTCTGGGGGCTGCACCTTGACTTGGCTGTGTTTCACCTGACTCTGATCAGTCATCAGCAGGGTATTTAAACCCAGCCTCGCCCTGTGCTCAGTGTCAAGTCTTTGATCCTGTTTGTTCTAGTGTTCCTGTTTCTTCGCTTCGCATTATTGACCCCGGCTTCCTGACTCGTTTATTCTGACTTCTGGCATCCCTTGACTTCGGCTACTCCTCGTTGTTCCTGTCCTCTGGCATCCTTTGACCTCGGCTATCCCTCGACCATCCTGCTGGTTCAGTCCTTGCCTGTCCTGCGTATTGGTACTGCATCCTGCACAGCCCCCGTGCACAGACCCACAGGCCAGGTGAATTCTTACCTGACCACCTCGGCCTGTGGCTATCTGCAAGGGTGAGCATCATATCTGCGCTACAGACTCCCAACTCAGGTAAGACCCTGACAGTAACAAGGTCAGAAGGGACACAGAAAAATAGGGGAAGGGGGGGACAAAAAGAGAGGTAGGGGGGACAAATAGATGAGTAATAGAAACACAGGGGAAGGGGGTACACATAGACTGAGGGGTAATAGAAACACAGGGGAAGGGGGGACACAGAGACTGAGGGGTAATAGAAACACAGGGGAAGGGGGGACACAGGGACTGAGGGGTAATAGAAACACAGGGAAGGGGACACAGAGACTGAGGGGTAGAGAGACACCAGGTTGGGGGAAACACAGAGACTGAGGGGTAATAGAAAGACACCAGGTTGGGGGACAAAGAGACAGAGGGGTAATAGAGAGACATAGGGCAAGGGGGGACACAGACAGATGGGGTAATAGAGAGACAGGGGATGGGGGGACAAAGAGAGGGGTAATAGAGAGACACCAGGGAAGGGGGGACAAAGAGACAGAGGGGTAATAGAGAGGGGTTGGGGGACAAAGAGAGGGGTAATAGAGAGGGAGGGGGACAAAGAGACAGAGGGGATAGAGAGGCATAGAGGTTGGGGGACAAAGAGAGGGGTAATAGAGACACAGGAGAAGGGGACACAGAGACAGAGGGCAATAGAGAGACACCAGGGAAGGGGACAAAGAGACAGAGGGCAATAGAGAGACACAGGGGATGGGGTACAAAGAGACAGAGGGGTAAGAGAGAGACACAGGGAGGAGATGGGGAAGAGAGACACAGGGAGGAGATGGGGAAGAGAGACAGAGGGAGGAGAGGGGGAAGAGAGACAGAGGGAGGAGAGGGGGAAGAGAGACACAGGGAGGAGAGGGGAGAAAGAGACACACAGAAGGTTTGTTGGGGGGGCAAAGAGACACACAGTAGGGAAGGGGAACAAAGTGACACAAGATTTGTGGGAGGCAACGCTGGGCTGGGGAAAAAGAGACAGAGAGTGGCTGGGAGAAGAGAAAGAGGCACACAGAGTCTGGAGTTAGAAAGAGACACACAGATGAGATTTGGAAGGGGAGAAAGAGACAAAGTGGCTGGGGCTAAGAACAACACAAAAGGGGCTGGGAGAAAGAGAAATACTGAGGCTGGAGAAGGGTAAAAAGAAACACACAGGGTATGGGATGAAGTAAAAGATGCACAAGAGAAAAAAAGGAGACAATTGGAGACAAGATACACTAAACGAGGTAAAGGTAATAGACGTAAATTGATGTGATCCTTGTCAGTAATACACATGTATATATTTATATATATGGATGTAATGAGCACATATTGGCCCAGTCTTGTTGCTAGTTGCATACTCATGCACAATAACACATTCAAAGTGAAGAGCGCACCCATAGAACTTCAAAATAAACAAGATCACTTCATTTTTTTTAGTTGTGCAACTGCAGACATTCAGCATTTCAGTCCCATTACTAAAATGTCCTTAATAGGCCAAAGTAGTTGTACTGAAACATTGATTACATGCAAATGTACGTCTACTTAAAATAAAGGTGCTCTTTTGTTTATTCTGAAGCCCTATATGCGTTCCTTCGTTGGAGTAAGAGTTTTCAATTTCAAGTTATTTTTTCACCCTCTTTATCAGCACACTATGCTGGCGCGACGCATTATTGGGCTGGTATAGAATTTTTTTCCAGGGCTGATTTTAGTTCCCAGTCCTGCCCTGGCTAGAGGTGCTTCCTTGGGCAATGCTGCAAAGTAAGCAGCACTGCCATTCAGTGTCTCCAACCTCTGCATGCAGACACTGAACTTTCCTCACAGAGATGCAGTAATTTAATAGATCTCTACGAGGAGTTGCTGATTGGCTAGGGCTGTGTGTGACTTGTGATGGCTATGCCCCTGTTCTGCCTCATTGAGAGTCTCAGACAATCCTATGGGGAAGCATTGTGAGTGGCTCAGACCGCCACTTCTGCTGATGTCAGGAGACAGGGGCAGGTCAGAGGCAGACATGGGCAGAGCCAGCAGCTACAGACTTGAACACAAGTAAGATTTTACTAGGCAAGGTGGGTCAGGGGGGCTAGATGGTGGTTTTAATACTGTAGGGTCAGGAATTCATGTTTATGTGCCTGATTCTATAGTGTTCCTTTAACAATAAATGAGACAATTACAAAATGTTACAGGAACAATAGGTTGAAGAGTACCCTGCTAAAACGAGCTTATAATCTAGAGGAGGTGGGGTATAAAATCACAACGTGAAGGGCATCGAAGAGGATAATGCTCTAGATTTAGTTGTGATAGTGTACTCTCATTTTATTTCACAAACCTAACCTTAAATGAAGTGTACCATAACTAAGGCATATCCTGTTTATATATTTTAGAAATACTTATAAGATTATTCCCTAAAGTGTGAATTGTTGGGCATTCTACCATAGGCGTGCGCAGCCTATTGCATTAGGGTGTGCACCCTAAAGCACAAGCACACACTGTGTATATATACACACATATATACACACATATATATACACACACACACATACACTGCTGTGTGTGTGTGCTGTGTGAGGGTGCTGTTAGTGTGATGTTTGTGTGAGGGTGCTGGTAGTGTGCTATGTGGGTGAGGGTGTTTATGTGTGTGTGCACTTGTGAGGGTGCTGTTAATGTACTGTGTGTGAGGGTGCTGTTTGTGTGTGTGTGCGCTTGTGAGGGTGCTGTTTGTGTGTGAGGGTACTGGTAGTGTGCTGTGTGTGTGTTTGTTAGGGTCCTGTTAGTGTGCTGTGTGAGGGTGCTGTGTGTGTGAGGGTGCTGTTTGTGTGCTGTGTGTGTATGAGGATGCTGTTAGTGTGCTGTGTGGGTGCTGTGTGTTTGTGAGTGTACTATTAGTGTGCTGTGTGTGTGTGAGGGTGCTGCTTGTGTGCTGTGTGTGAGGGTGCTGTGTGTGCTGTGTGTGAGGGTGCTGTGTGTGCTGTGTGTGTGTTTGAGAGGGTGCTATGTGTGTGGGTGCTGTATGTGTGGGTGCTGTATGTGTGGGTGCTGTATGTGTGGGTGCTGTGTGTGCTGTCTGTGTGCTGTTTGTGTGCTGTATGTGTGCTGTATGTGTGTGGGTGCTGTATGTGTGAGGATGCTGTGTGTGTGTGGGTGCTGTTTGTTTGCTGTATGTGTGTGGGTGCTGTATGTGTGTGGGTGCTGTGTGTGTGGGTGCTGTATGTGTGTGTGCTGTTTGTGTGATGTATGTGTGTGTGTGATGTATGTGTGTGTGTGCTGTTTGAGTGATTTGTGGGGGTGGAGGTGGGGGCAGATTAGTTCATAAATATCCCCCCTCCCTTTTTACTTTAGGCGGGGATCCTTCCTTGCTGCCTTCCTTCGCTGGTGGTCCAGTGGAGAGTGAACTCTAGCCTGCAGGGCTAGAGTTCACTCTTGCGAGATCTGAGCGTTGCCCTGGCAATGCTCAGATCTCGCGAGAGGAACCCGGCGGAGCTGCTGGCAAGAGCTCCCCGGGTCCTCTCCTGTCTCCCTCACTACCTGTGGGCCGGTGAGGGGAGGCTTAGAGCAGAGCCGGCACTCGGATAGTGCCGGCTCTGCATGAGCCGACAGGGGGGAGAGGGGGCAGATTAGTTCATAAATATCCCCCCTCCCTTCTTACTTTATGTAGGGAGGGGGGATCCTTCCTTGCTGCCTTCCCTGGTGGTCCAGTGGAGGTGGGGGCAGATCAGTTAATATCCCCCCTCCCTTCTTACCTTATGCCTGGGAGGGGGGATCCTTGTTCCTGCTGCCATCCTTCCCTGGTGGTCCAGTGGAGAGTGAACTCTAGCCTGCGGGGCTAGAGTTCACTCTTGAAAGATCTGAGCGTTGCCCCGGCAACGCTCAGATCTCGCGAGAGGAACCCGGCGGAGCTGCTGGCAAGAGCTCCCCGGGTCCTCTCCTGCCTCCCTCACTGCCTGTGGGCTGGTGAGGGGAGGCTTAGAGCAGAGCCGGCACTCTGATAGTGCCGGCTCTGCATGAGCCGACAGGGGGGATCCTGAGATCTCCCCTGCCGGTCTCAATCCATAGGTACACCCCGTGCGCACGCCTATGCATTCTACTTGAATTTATACAGTGTTATTCAATAAATTGTCTGGAACTCCCATTGAATTCAAAGAGAATTTTATAAATTTAAGGCAAAAATAGCTGAATTGGAAAAATTCTCTAAGTCAGCTATGCTACAACTTTCTCATCTATAATTAAAAAATTCACTTTGAATTTGCATTGAATTCTCAACTATTTTAACATTAGTGAATAACCTTTAAAATAAAACAACCCAATTATTAACATAAACATAAAACATAGCAGACTTAGATGATTTTCCCACCCAAATTTTTATTTTCAATTTGAATTCACTACAATCACACTTTTGTGAATCACTCTAAGAAATAAAAAGTTCGGATACAGGTTTCCCGCTGTAGGTTGTGCATCCATCCATTTAGTAACATAATACCGTGCTCGAAGTTGCATTACATCAAGCTTGGCAGTGGGGAGCCCATACGTGTAAAAGTGCTCTCAATTTCTCTAAACACAATGTAGTAATTAAATATTGCGTTTTTATATTTACATGACAGGTGCATTTTAAAACAAACATCGCTAATGAAAAGCACAACCGATTTTGTCACAGAGGGAGCACCGAAAATCAGAGAGGTGCACTCGCAGTCAGAGAGGTGAGTGTGTATGATTGGCGTGGGGAAGCCATTCGCAGTATCTTTGCAATTCTCTTGGCAGTCTCCCAATTTTCATTCAGCTTTGCGGTGAATTGAAGAAAACAGTGAAGTGAGCCAGCTTGACGCCGAGGCATTCTGCTTATTGTTAGCATTGTGGTTAGTTCATTATATTAGCATGAAATGGGGCTGGAGTTCAGTCTTCACCTGCTTCAACTTGTCTCTCTGTAAAAAGAAGTGACAGCATCAATACAGCTCTGCTCTTTTCCAGACACAAATCATTTGTATTTATGATTTATTTACGTGTAATTATGGCCTCGTAATGTACTAGATGGGCTTTATGTACGTCTTTTAAGGATGATTGACAGCAGAAACCCTGTAAACTGTATACTCAATAGGTCACCAAGAGGTTTATTCACTAAACGGTGAGTTGAGAAGAATTGACAACTGCCTTGTAAAATGCAGCCCAAATAGGCTAATTGACTGTTAAAAAAATATACATAATAGTTTGGTTAATGATTATAATTTAACCCTATTTAGATTTTAAGCACATTTGAGCCGGAAACTCCTCACCCTGTGCATCTTTGTCTACTGTTTTTTTTATGAAAAAACAGTATCACTGAATAGGTTGGTGCTATATACACTGATCAGTCACAAAATTAAAACCAGGTGTCTAATATTGTGTAGGTCCCCCTCATGCTGCCAAATCAGATCCCATGTGTCAAGGCATGGACTCCACAAGACCTATGAACATGTCCTATTTTATCTGTACCAAGACATTAGCAGCAGATCCTTTAGGTTGCAAGTTGGGGCCACCATGAATCGTATTTGTTGTTACAACACATTTCACAGATACTCAATCGGATTGAGAGAACTGGGAAATTGGAGTACAAGGAACCTCCTTGAAATCTTTGTCACGTTCCTCAAACCATTCCTGAACAGGGTGCATTATCCTCAGGGCCGCCATCAGGGCATGACAACCATAACGGGCCCCACATTCAGTGGCGTACATACCGGGGCAGCAGGGGGCCTGGCTGCCCTGCGACCTGGTATGTATGCCACTGTGGCCAGCCTCTTCTCCTATGGGGCCCAGCAGCCGGTCACCTCAGGGCCCACCACACTGATGCCGGAGCCGGAAGATGACATCATATTCCGGCTCCAGCATCAGTATGCGGTGTGTGAGGGAGCTGAACAGGAAGCACTCAGGGGAGAGTGCTCCCTCGCGAGCCCCCAGCGCGCCCCGTCACAGCACTGGACCCCAGGGAATACCCTCAGCACTCCCACAGGTAAGGAGGCTGGGGGGGGATTACATTTAAAAAAAAATGTGTATGTGTGTGTGTTAGTGTGTTAGAGTGTGTGTGTTAGAGTGTGTGTGTTAGAGTGTGTGTGTTAGAGTGTGTGTGTGTGTTAGTGTGTGTGTGTTAGTGTGTGTGTGTTAGTGTGTGTGTGTTAGTGTGTGTGTGTTAGTGTGTGTTAGTGTGTGTTAGTGTGTGTTAGTGTGTGTTAGAGTGTGTGTGTGTGTTAGTGTGTGTGTATGTGTTAGTGTGTGTTAGAGTGTGTGTGTGTTAGTGTGTGTGTTAGTGTGTGTGTGTTAGTGTGTGTGTGTTAGTGTTAGAGTGGGTGTTAGTGTTAGATTGCCTGTCAGTGTTAGTGTGTGTGTTAGAGTGTGTTAGTGTGTGTGTGTGTGTGTCAGTGTGTGTGTTAGAGAGTGTGTGTGTGTTAGAGTGTGTTACTGTGTGTGTCTGTTACTGAGTGTGTTAGTTTGTGTGTGTCTGTTAGTGAGTGTGTGTTTTGTGAGAGAGTGTGTGTATGTCTGTCACTGAGTGTGTGTCTGTCAGTAAATGTGTGTGTCTGTTAGCTAGTGTGTATGTGTCTGTTCGTGAGAGTGTGTGTGTGTGTCTTAAACACTTACCTTTCTCCAGCACCAGACTTCCTTGGCGCTGGGGATCTCTCCGCCCTGATCCGCCTCTCAGCTCTGAATGCAAGAGCCGCACGCGCATTTAAACCGCCCATAGGAAAGCATTACTCATTGCTTTCCTATGGACGTTCAGCGTCTTCTCACTGTGATTTTCACAGTGAGAATCGCGGAAGCTCCTCTAATGGGTCAATGAGACAGTCACTGGAGGCTGGATTAACCCTCAGTGAAACATAGCAGTTTCTCTGAAACTGCTATGTTTTCAGCTGCAGGGTTAAAACTAGAGGGACCTGGCACTCAGACCACTTCATTGAGCTGATGTGATCTGGGTGTCTGTAGTGGTCCTTTAATTGTATCTGCATGCACTGGCGTACATACCGCAGTCGAAGGTGTCCGCCGCCATGTGTTGCGGCCCCAGCCCGCGCACGGATCAGTTTTCGTACCGGGTCCCAATGGGTTGTGTGTACGCCACTGCCCACATTAGCTATGTGCACACATATATAGCGATTAATGCTATATATGTGTGCACTGCGGGCCCCCCGCTACCTGTATTCTGCAGGGGGCCCAGCACACTTGAAATATACTGCCCAGATGCTCTGCTCTGTCAAAGTCTCACGAGCGACGCGATCGTCAGAGACTTCGACAGAGCAGAGCATCTGGGCTGTATATTTCAAGTGTGCTGGGCCCCCTGCAGAATACAGGTAGCGGGGCTGCACCATTCCTAAGGACCTCCAGCTCCAGGGCTCCAGCCAATGTGATCTCCCCCCTCCATGGCCACAGGTGAGATACAAGGAGCGGGGAATAAAACAATACAATTAATGAAAGTGAAAAAAAACCTGTAGGCTTTCCTCCCCACATTTTGCAGCCCCATACATTTACACACACTATACACTAACATTTACACACACTATACACTAACATTTACACACACTATACACTAACATTTACACACACTATTCACTAACATTTTCACACACTATACACTAACATTTACACACACTATACACTAACATTTACACACACTATTCACTAACACATGTACACACACTATTCACTAACATTTATACAAACTATACACTAACATATACACACAATATTCACTAAAATGTACACACACTACATACACTCTGCAGTCACTACACACACTACATCCTTACACAATTTACACAAACACACACTCTGGAGTCACTACACAAACACACACACACTCTGCAGTCACTACACACAGTGCATCCTTACACAACGACACACTCTGCAGTCACTACACACACTACTTCCTAACACAAACACACACTCTGCAGTACCTACACAAACACACACACACTTTGTAGTGACTACGCACACTACATTCACTACACAAACAAACAGTCTGTAGCCACTATACATACATTAAATACTTACACAAACACACACTATGTAGTCACTATACACACACTACATCGACTACACAAACACACACTCTGGAGTCACTACACAAACACACACACTCTGCAGTCACTACACACAGTGCATCCTTACACAAAGACACACTCTGCAGTCACTACACACACTACTTCCTAACACAAACACACACTCTGCAGTACCTACACAAACACACACACACACTTTGTAGTGACTACGCACACTACATTCACTACACAAACACACAGTCTGCAGCCACTATACATACATTAAATACTTACACAAACACACACTATGTAGTCACTATACACACACTACATCGACTACACAAACACACACTCTGGAGTCACTACACAAACACACACACACTCTGCAGTCACTACACACAGTGCATCCTTACACAAAGACACACTCTGCAGTCACTACACACACTACTTCCTAACACAAACACACACTCTGCAGTACCTACACAAACACACACACACACTTTGTAGTGACTACGCACACTACAGTCACTACACAAACACACAGTCTGCAGCCACTATACACACATTAAATACTTACACAAACACACACTATGTAGTCACTATACACACACTACATCGACTACACAAAGACACACTCTGCATCCACACACTGTAAACACTACACTAAACACTACATCCACTACACACATTCTGCATTCACTACACACACACTACATCCACTACACAAACACACACTCTGTATTCACTATACACATCACATTTAATACACACAAACACTACATCCACTACACAAACACACATACACACTCTGCATTCACTATAAAAACACTACATCCACTACACAAACACACATTCTGCATCTAATATACACCTCATACATTACACAAATGTACAATCTGCATCCACTATACACACTGCATCTGTTAAACACACACCGCATCCACTTAACACACAAACTCTGCATCCACTACACACATTCTACATCCACTATGCACACACCAGAATCAGTACAGACACTGCATCCCTGTGGGTGGACTCGGGGGGGGGAGCAGCACTTTGGTGTAGGCACCGGGGGGCCCAGACCTTGAGCTGTGTCAGGGCCCCCAAAATTTCTGATGGCAGCCCTGATTATCCTGCTAAAAAAGGTCACTGCTATCAGGGAACACCATTGCCATGAAGTGCGTGGTCTGCAACAATTTCTAGGTAGGTGGTATGTGTCAAAGTAATATCCACATGATTGCCAGGACATTTCCCAAAGCATAACACTGCCTCCATTGGCCTGCCTTCTTCTCAAAGTCCATCCTGCCCAGGTATATGACAAACACGCACACAGCCATCCACCTGATATAAAAGATAACATGATTTATCACACCAGGCAATTTTCTTCCATTGTTTTATGATCCAGTTCTTGTGCTCACTTCCCCATTGAAAGCACTTTTCACAATGGGCAGGGGTCAATCTGGGTACTCTGTTCCTCTAGGCAGTTCAATACACAGCAAACTGCAATGCCCTGTGTGTTTTAACATATTTCTATGGCTAGCATTGCGTTTTACAGCAATTTGAGCTACAGTGGCACTCTTCACATTGTGTATCTACGTCTTAACTGGTATTTGTTTTTTGTATGAAAAACAGTATCCCTGAATAGGTTGGTGCTATATACACTAATCAGTCACAATACTAAAACCAGCTGTCTATTATTGTGTAGGTCCCCCTCATGTTGCCAGATCAGGCATTGACTCCACAAGACCTATGAACATGTCCTATGGTATCTGTACCAAGATATTAACAGCTGATCCTTGAAGTCCTGCAAGTTGCGAGGTAGGGCCTCCTTGGATCGGATTTGTTATTCCTGCACATCCCACAGATGCTCAATCATATTGAGATCTTTGTTTTGTTCATAAAACCATTCCTGAACAATTTGTGCAGTGTGGCAGGGTGCATCATCCTGCTGAAAGGGAATACCATTGCCATGAAGGGGTGTATGTGATCTGCAACAATCTCTAGGTAGGTGATATGTGTCAAAGTGACAGTTAGTGACATTTACCTGAATGCTTTGTCCCAAGGTTTCCCAGCAGAATATTGCCCAGAGCATAACACTGCCTCCATCGGCCTGCCTTTTTCCCATAGTGTATCCTAGACTTGGGCATTTGTTTGCGGACAAACATACTTTCTTCCGAATTTCAGCTTTTTATCTATTCGTCTGAAAGACAAAAAATTAAAATGAATAAACCGAAGACTGAATTGCTTCTTGAAGGAACTTTCGTTCTGTAATTCGTTTTTTTTTTTATTTTAGTTTACATAGTTATATAGGCCGAAAAAGACATGTGTCCATCAAGTTCAGCCTTATTACAAGGATGAAGCTATTGACTGATGGCTCCCTCCTTGCAATATTAAAAAATATTTAAAAATAGAAGTGGCAGGGGGGCGGGGCATGACCATCATGAAGGCTGGTCGCAACTTGCAGGAGCTCTCTACCAAGCTCATACCCCAAGGTCTCTCCAAGACTCCTGAAGCTCACAGCCTGACCCACAAGGTGACTCACCTGTCACAGAGGACGACTGGAGTGTGCCGGTCCGGAAAGCCATAATGCCGACTGTTAAAACCTTGCAGAGTGGTTGCGGCCTAGTGCAGACTCAGGGAAGGAGAGTCCCACATCTCCTGTCCCACATCTCATCCCCCAGAAGGAACTTGCAGAGTCCCTTTCCCCCCCTCTGGGCCGGGAGGATATCCCGGTTTACACTACAATGCCTGCAAAGCGGATGGACCCTGGCAGACCACGCAACAGTACCACGGAGTGCAATCTCACACACAAGACGCACGTCCCTGTCATAGTCAAACCAGTGGTGGATCCAGAGCCTGATCTCGGAGGGGCACTTGTTGATTATTTAAATAAATAATCCAGACACAATAACCACTACAGCTCAGTGTAGTGGTTATGGTGCCAATAGTGCCGGGACCCCCTCCCAGAGTAAGTAGTCAAACCGTTTAAGAACAGTTTGACAACTTACCTGAGGTCTGCTGGGAAATAAGGCTGTCATAGAGCATAGGAGCAGTGGTGTGTGAGTGGTGCAATGTGATGGGGCGCAGTGTGTGTGTGTGTGAGGGGGACAGTGTGTGAGCAGTGTGTGAAGGTTGCAGTGTGTGAGTGAGGGTGGCAGTGTATGTCAGGGGTGCAGTGTATGTGTTAGGGGGGCAGTGTATGTGTGGGTCAGTATGTGTGTGACAGTTGCAGTGTATGTGTATGGGGGGGCAGTGTATGTGTAGGGCAATGTGTGTATGGGGGGGCAGTGTATGTGTAGGGCAATGTGTGGGCAATGTGTGTATGGGGGCAGTGTATGTGTGTATGGGGCACTGTATGTGTGTGTGTGTGGGGGCAGTGTGTGTGTATGTGGGGCAGTGTGTGTATGGGGACATTGTGTGTATATGGTGGCAGTGTATATGTGTCTGTGTGGGGGCAGTGTATGTGTGTGTGGGGCAATGTATGTGTGGGGCAGTGTATGTGTGTATGGGGGCAGTGTGTGTGTGTGTGGGGGCAGTGTATGTGTGTATGGGGCAGTGCATGTGTGTCTGGGGTGTGTGTGTATGGGGGGCAGAGTGTGTATGGGGGGCAGTATATGTGTGTGAGGGGAGGGGCAATGTGTGTGTGTAGGGTGTGAGTGTGTGTGATAAGGCTAGGGTTTTTTTTTATAAAATACTTTTAAATTTTTTTTTTATTTAATTAAAATAAATATACTCATGTCCCCCCTCCCTTCTTACCTTTACTGGGAGGAGGGGGGACATTTCTTAGTCCGAGGTGGTCTGGTGGGGATTCCCTGGTGGCCCAGTGGTAACCACGGCAACGCTCCGTGCTCGCGAGAGGAGGACCCGGAGGAGCTGCAGGCTGAGCTCCCAGGTCCTCTCTCTCTCTGATCTCCCTCTTCTGTCCATGAAGGCACATTGCAGGACCAGCGCCTGCATGTGCTGGCAGGGGAGAGGGAGACCCTCGGTTTTCTCGGGGGGGGGGAATTGCCCCGTTGCCCCCCCCGCATCCGCCACTTAGCAAAGCTAAGCACACAAATAATCAGGGCATGCCTGTATCCCTGGAGAGCTTCATGACAAAGCTAGATGCCTTCTGGGCGAAGTCAGAGGCAAGAGCGGCAATCTCTCGGCTGGACCCCCGAGTGGAGGATCAGAGGCACGAAACACAAGATGGCGGCGGGTCACACTACAGCATTCAGCCATGTAAATGTCACTTTGACACATATCACCTACTTAGAGATTGTTGCAGATCACATACACCCCTTCATAGAAATATGTTCACTGAATAACAGTGAACACTCCCATGGCCACTCTCCCCAATGTGTGTGATATTGGAAGTGGATAGGATGTACATAATACAGTTATATTCAGAATATCCACAGTACCATGCACATCGTACCCCTACGACATCCCGTGTGCTGGTGGGAGTGACCATGGGAGTGTTCACTGTTAATCGGTGAACACCCCATATAATCCATAGTATTATGCACACCGTACCACTCTGATATCCCATACGTTGGAGGAAGTAGTTAAGGGAGTGTTCGCTGTCATTCAGTGAACACTCCTATGATCTGTTGTATGATGCACCGACTCAGATGTCCCATACGTTGGTGGGAGTGGTCATAGGAGTGTTCGCCGTGATTCAGTGAACGCCCCCTAGATCACACTGGTAAAACCAATAGAAAGATACACAACCCCCTACCCAGCACACAGCTGTGAAGTGTTTAATACTAATCAACCAGTGTACATATACAGTACAGGCTTGCTAGCCGGACACAGACATTGCTCCTGAAGATGGTGTGCTTTTATTTTTTACTACTTCACTTGGTAGCACTTTTCTTTAATATGCACTAGCCTTTTCTTTTTCAGTTTCAGTAGGCATTAGTGGTTAGTCCATGGTGCCAAGATACTGTAGGGACAGATGTTTTTGAGTTTTGCTGATTTGTGACTGTTGGGGCTTTGCCCCCTTCCCACTCGCCCCCTCTTTACCTTTATACCTCCTATTGCTGTACTGACTGAGGCTATGTTGAGCATTGGTACCGACCTTTGGCTATGGTTTAGTCACATTTTTTTGTGTCCTCCTTGGCGGAACTAGGTATGCTCATTCCCCCTCTAGTGGTATACTTAGTATTCTCCCTTTTTAACTAATTTTCACCTACCCTGTTTTTTGTTACCCTTAGAATTATTAAAGGTAGGGCATCCCCTTTCATTCCTTGTCACTCTCCCATCCTTGGACTCCTTGGGTGGTCCTTCTTGCTCTTTTTTCTATATTTTACTGTGAGTTATTCCCCATTTATTGTTAGAGTGATAGTGGGCACTATGGGAGCTAACTCACCAACCCCCTAACACATGTTCAGTGACTGCTGGATTGGCTCCTACATATCTTTCTTTTCAATCAACGTTTATATTTCCGTTTGTTTGGATTATCTACTAAATTATCGAATAGAGAAGCAATCCAAAAAACCTCGGTTGATCCTGCTTGGTTCCATGTTCAGAAGCAAAGAACTGATTATTAAAAGTAAGTGTTCCATTATATAATTTATTATTGCAATATCAGTTATACATAAAAATAATTTCAACTTATCTCTCTGTGCCCAATGCATTATTTTCATTTGACTACCGGTAATTCTTTCATGTAATAAAGAAAATAAGAGTCTAGCATTTGGTATATTATAATGGTCTTTCGGCAAAGGCACCAAAATGGGTAATTTCATATATGTGCCTCCAAATTAATTGTGCATATTGTAATTATTTCATGCTCTAATGGCTGCTCATGAGTTACCTGTCTCTATGTACTTGTATTTGTAGCAGACTCATTCCCTTTTGTTCGGTTGCCCATACCCCCTTGTTCGTCTACTGAATGGATGGTGTGTGGTCCCCCTTTTTTATACCTTTCCAAACACTGACCTCCCTTGGCTGTTTACCACAAACTAGATGATTAACTCTAGTGCTTTCCCTTGGTGGCCATTCATATAACCGAACGCAGATGTTCCAGTGCATGGTGGTGATTTGGTCTCCTGAACACAGGCAGCGGTACATGGTCGTTGAATGCCTGGAACTAGAGACCAGCCGTTGTCCTCAGTTCTCTGGAACTGTTTTGGGCCATCGCTTCGTGGCCGGCCAGTCAGAACTTTACGCGAATAGCGATTCCGTTCTACCAAACGGATCTGAACGCTATTTGGATATTTTGTGCGCTCAGATCTGGGCTATTCAGGGATATAAAACTTGTGGGGTTCCTGTAAAATATGAATATGTTTTGGGGTGTTTTATGTATGTTTGTTTCCTAAATTTACCTTTAACTGAGAGATAATTAAGTTACTCAGTTTTGACTCAATTATCTCTCAGACAATGGGTCGCCTGGGAGGGGCTTGTGCATATTTTGCATAGAGACCCCATGTGGGGTTCTGTGCATAAAAGGCTTTGTTTGAGCTGAAAAAATGAATTGCCCTCCCTGAATTGTGTATCACCCAGTTACTAGGGAGGAATATAGCTATTCACATTTCAGCGCCATGTTCCTGGGGTCCTGCCGAGGAAAAGTCCTTCTCAGGACTAGCGCTCTGCTATAGTATTTTGCAAATAATAACTATTTATAATACGTACATGTCATTAGCAATGGAGCGAATCACGTATACATAATGCTGAGGTGTGAATTCATGCATTTACACCATCACCCTCTGCTATGGATTGGGTGTAATGTGTAATACGCTTTGTCCAGCCACTTATTTGAAGGAAATTGCTTCTTTCTCACTACCTTTTTTATGTTTTTTATGTTGTTGGTAAAAATACTTTTTTTTTTTAGCTTTCCCAGAATCATTATACTTTTTATCATTGTCTTATCCCTTGTTATTCCGCAAACCATTTCCACTGGCCTTTATTTCCTTTTTCTTCATTGTACAGCTTGTGAACTGCTTATATACAAACCACAAATGCAATAACATTTTGTTTGGATTCATTCTATGAAATGTGTGTTTTTCAATTGTTTCTTAAGATTGGCTGACAAAATGAACTCATGTCTTGTGGTCACCTTAAATTAATCACATATCTTTACAAATTTTATCTAGGTCAGCGTTGTGGAATAGGCCAATTCTGAAGAATTAAATGAGTTATTGCTTCTACGGAAATAAAATAGTTGTTTTATTTTACACAATTCTTTTTTCCCCACTTCCTGTCCTCCTTGCAAACAGTGCCATGTCTCAGGCATTCAAAGGCTACAGCAAATGTGCTAACAAATGTCATGTTTCCAGGACTGAAGGTGGGTGGTCACAAAATGCTTGTCTGTGAGAACCAACTACAAATTATTTGTGTGTGCTCATGGAGTTTTAGGCTGGCAAAACATTATGGGATTTGTAGATTTACTTTTTGGGCTTTCTGTCTAATAAGTGGGGGTAACAGCCATCTGGTTTTAACAAAAGTAACATTAAATTCTTAATTCTTTCAAGAAATAGAATTTCTCCCCATGCGTACACAGGCACTTCTGGGATATTTTCTGGGTAAAATGTTGGATTTGTGCAGCACAGAGTCCAAAGGTTGCTGGGCTTAAAATGGTACAGCCATACTGAATTAAGATTCAAGACTGTTTTAGCTTTTTGCTCCCCCTTCCCCACCCTCCATAAGTCTTCCTGAAGTACCAGCATTCGCCCCAAGAGGTGCTTTACACATACAGGGCAGTTAAATGTCTCCAGCACTATCATCAATTATGCCTACCTATATGTATCTTTGAAAATGATTCCGTTTGGACCATAGTGCTAAACATGGAAATACTTCTGATAATTACTCTAATTTTAAACACTTTAGCCTAATCTCACTTTGCCATGTCACATATTGGCCATATATTTACATTTTCATACAGATGAAATGTTTTGATAAAGTAACCTGGCAAGTACATCTTATCAGAGATGGGCAGGGGGAGGGTGGTTTATGTACCATAACACCGAGTTGAGCAATTTAGAGGCAACAAAACTTTTTCTTAGGTAACTTTACATACTTGTTTCTAACAGTGGAGCAAGGATAAAGTCACCTAAGAGAAACATCTTCTCATGTTGTCCTGTTTAATGTCTAATTGACTGTTTGTGAGAAGCACATGGACGACAAAAACAAATCTTTGCTCTCTCTCTCATTATGTTATCGTCGAACCTTCAAAACAATGCATTAGTCCCTCATTATTGTGTTTGGCTTCATCTAAATAGCATTCGTGGCCCATCTGTAAGTGCATCATAAGTGGGGAACAAGATTGGAAGCTTAGTTACCCTCACTCCTACTAGTATAGCTTACAAATAGCCAAGTATTTTCCACCCCCACTTTTGGCAAATGAAAAATTTGGGTATAAATTCTCTCTTTCGTATAGCTGTTCTGCACTCCGTGAATTGCAGCTTACCCTGGAATGGACATTTTTTACTGGGCACGGAGAAATAGATTTTATTTTTGTATTTTGGCATGCCGCAACTGTTTTTCTATTATGTTAGTCATTTAAAAACATGAGAAGCTCTCTGCTAAATAATAATTTTGCATGGAGAAAAGATGCTCCTTCGTAGATTAACAGATGTGCATGCCCATTATTATCTGAAAATAAGCATAACTTATGATTTACAATGTGTCTCTTGCAAATGGAGCCATGCAAATGATTGTGGAATTTGGCAACCGAAAGCACTTTTCAAAAGTAAAATAGTTGTTTGATTAAGAATTTCTTTCTTAGGCACAAAGTTACTGCCAAGAACATTTGTTCCTACTCTTCTGCAAGCAAAAGAACAAAAATAAAATTAGTGGCTAGGCTTCTGTGATAGATACATTCAGTAAACATTAAAGAAATGCTGCCTCACATACTATATAACTTGTTGAGTTGTTGGTACGTTCAATGGAGCAGAAGAAAATGCAGGTTAATTGTGCTGAGCTGAGACTGGCTGATATCTGGGTGAATTTGCTCACTTCATTTATTTAAAGATAAGAACATGTCTTTGCTGAAAACGCATGCAGAATTTAGAGTATCCTTTCAAGTCTTTGCCTCTTTAGTAAACACTTTGCTAAAATCCACGGATTTCCTTTTCAGTCTAATCTGTAAATATATATATATATAAAAGAGCCTATATGTGAATATTCTTTGAAAACTTTCTTTGTTGAGAAGAGACAGTAGTCAGCATTTTTTATTTTTTTTTGCTGGGATCAGTAAAACAAAGCTGGCTTTGTTCAATTGCCTAGATTTTCAATTTGAGATCAGACTATCTCAAAGAAATGCTGCCTCGTCGTTTAAAAGGACAGTCTAAGCACCATCACCACTGCTGCTCACCGTCTTGAGTCACTGGGTGTCCTATGTTATTTTGTCAAAGTAATTTAAAAAAAACGGGGCTCTTCCCATCACACACAGTCAGTTCTCTCTCCAGTCACCTTGGTAATATAGAATTGATCCCCGAGATTGAATGGAATTTATTTTGACAATATGAATGCATAAATTGGAATTATAATTGTGGCTGAAGAGGGGGCAAGGTAAGGATACAGAGAGAGTCCTAATGTTTGTCAACCAGTCCCAAACATTGGACAGCTCCCATAGCCTCCTAGCACATTAACTACTACACTGAGATGTAGTGGGTAGGGTACTTAAAATGCCCCTTTAATTAAATGTCTAGTTGAGTTAACTAACTGTGCCATTAAGGAATAGTGGGTAAGGTGAGTATGGGTATTTATATGTCTGTAAATATCTGTGTTTATGCTTGTGTACTAGCGTGTGCCTATGTTTGTGTACTATATATGTGCGTTGATGACTGAGGAGTCCTGTCAGGAAAACTGGGAGGACCTACAAATCATAATGGTGGAGTTACTTGTATGGTAGTCTTTGCACACTTACATAGCAGAAGACTGCCATACAGACTAGATTCTTGATGTCAGCAAAATGGGTGTGAAACACATCGCTTTGTCACTATTATAGTGTCCAACCTCCGAGTGGGTTTTTACCGTGAGAGCGGTGCAGATGGCCCTATAATTAATAACAGACCCCATCAAGATATACTCGCGATACAATAGATAAGTCTTTGGTCTAAATAGAAAAGAGAGATGGAATTTTTGGTGCGTGTGCTATGAGTTTGGCAGCCTGGGCTTCCCATAACCAGAGTCTTTTCTTTCTTGTGGTGCAGTGGATGTGAAAAGGATGTGGATAGTTTGAGCAGCGTCTGTGATAATGTTCTCAGGTCATTTTCTGGAGCTTATATTCAGCTCCATATTTATGTGCCTGGACGGTACAATCACACTCTGTGGATCTGATGGTGGTCCTTGTGCGTATTCAGAGGCGTCTTTCACAGTTGTAGAAGTGTTCTTATTCGATGTGCGGCACTTCAGCAGTCAGATGTCCTCAGTATATAGG
Source organism: Pelobates cultripes (assembly GCA_933207985.1). NCBI lineage: Eukaryota > Metazoa > Chordata > Amphibia > Anura > Pelobatidae > Pelobates > Pelobates cultripes. The sequence continues at coordinate 27,017,926 of OW240915.1, forward strand.
AGGGAGATTAAAAACAGAATATAGTGCTCTCTGTATATTTTTTTAAAAGGATAAAAATTTATAAAAGGAGGTATACTCACAAACGGAGCGAAATATAGGTATTGCTCAATCGTAATAGGCGTAGGTGGTATATTCCCCTCCTCTGGGTAAAATCTTCAAATATAGGTCATTAAACTCTAAACTGCATAAAAATTACTAGCTTTATTTGATGAGAAATAGTAAAACCAAGTGTAATATAAAATAATTCATCAGACACTAGTGGACTAGTGCTGCTTTTTTTGCACTTATTTATTTATTAATCTAATTTTTCTAAGTTCCTCAATTATTTGTTTATTCTTGGTTTTGCTATTTATCTCCAAATAAAGCTAGTCATTTTTATGCATTTTATAAAACTAGTGTTTGATGAATTATTTTATGTTACACTTGGTTGTACTATTTATTTCCAAATAAAACTAGTCATTTTTTATGTAATGTGGCGTCTTTTGACCCATATTTTACCCAGACGACTCATGCAGTGACATGCTTAGTGGGGATTATATCACATCCGCCTATTACGATTGAGCAATTCCTTTATTTCGATACGGTTGTGAGTATATCACTTTGTATCCTTTTAAAAAATATACAGAGAGCACTATATTCTATTTTTATTCTCCCTCCTATATACTGAGGACATCTGACTGCTGAAGTGCCGCACATCAAATAAGAACATTGAATATGCACAAGGACAGCCAACATATCCACAGACGGGGATTATACCACCTACACCTGTTAGGATTAAATAAATATGGAGCTGAATATAAGCTCGAGAAAATTATCTGAGAACATTATCACAGGTGCTGCTTCCCTGCACATCCTTTCCACAAGTATTTGGTCTTGTAGTGAAGACTCACACCTTGGATCTTTACATGTTATATTCAACATGTATAACATCAGCAAATATGAGATTCATTACATATCCAACATGCGTGTTATCAACCCACATTTATAAAAGGGATTATAAATAAATAATAATAATAATACATAATGGTCATATTTTATTCCACAGAGATGACTGTATTAGACAACAACGTTTGTACCACCTTATCCTTTGCTTTTGAGAATTCCTACAATTCTGCGTACTTTAAGAATCTTTTTTACTCCAGTAAACAAATTTGTCATGAATATCTAATTAATTTTCTGACTTTTTGGAAAGTAACAATGGAACAACCACCTTAACCACTCATCTATTTTTTTGAATCCGCAAGACCTTTGTAGCTTGAGAGCTCTGGACAAAGTGTATCTGTCAATCATCATTGACTTTATAAAGTGCAGAAGGAGAACTCATCTGGTCTAGACTGACCTCCGTGGTCAATGACCTCCCATGACGGTTACATTTATTAACATCATACCAATCTATTAGTCAATTATCCTTCTACCACCTGGGCCATCACACGCCATCTTTACCAGTATTATGCAAAAGGTTTGTCGAGGGCTGTATGTTTGGTAAGTGATTAGGCAGTTACAGATGACCTTCTCTTCTTTTATTACTTTATTTTGGGGAATTTTCATTAAAATAGGGACTAAAAACCAAATAACAATTAGCGAAAACATTACAGGACAGAAACATCCTAACGCTGCAATCATTTTCAGAGAAGTCACTGCGCATGATTTTGAAAATGCAGCAAAATATATTCTTTTTCTTTGAAAGCTTAGGATGTGCTATTATCCTATGAATTAAATTGGATTAGCTTAATGTATACTGATGGCATTGCCTTGCGCTAGGAGCAGCTGTCATTTTATCCCCGGAGGAAATGAATCTTTCCACCTGTAACCAATAGTGAGGTTTCACAATAGAAAGGTGGACCTCCATATCTATACAAAGTAACCCCATTTGCATAAAATTAGATCTTGTCTTTATTTTTCCTATCTGGAAAAAAAAATGCCCCAAATGTTGTGTATTCAAATGCAAATCCAATCTGAGCTATTCTTCAAAGTGCAGTGTCCATTAGCACTTTAAACAGTCTGATCAGAAAAATCCAACTCTTTGTTGAATGGCACAAGGCGCCAAAGAAAATTATTCATCACGATTTCATTGTTGCTTTCCTAATTTAATGGACATACTTTTTACTGGCTAAGGGAGGGGAGCAAATAATTGCATTAATGCTATTTGTTGCATGCCAATAGACATGGGGCTTGATAAAAATTAGATTTTGAAATCCATGATGAAGATTTTAATTATCAGAATGCATCATCGTTCAATACGCTGCACGCGCTGTTTGCCAGAAAATACTATTTGAAACATAATTTATTTTAAAAAATCAAGTAGTTAATCAGATCTGCGTTCTTCTTTCAGTGGTTTATAATTCAGTTTGGATGTATTATAGCACATTGTAAGATGTGTTTTGCTAAGAAGACATTATATAGAAAAGGTACGGAATAAAGAGATTCAAAAACATCTTGTGACTTTTATGTTGCTTGTTAGAATCTCAATTCTGTTTTTGAAAAGACATTTTAAAGTGATCAGGACAATTATCAATCCCAGTTTAAAAATATGAGAGTGTCAGGTATACATTAAGCACATCCTGATTCTTCTGAAATAAAAAAGTAAATGTGTCCTTGAACTTTTCCCTAAAGTTAAACTTTACACACCATAACCACTACAATATGCTCTCACACTCTCAGCCAAAGAATACAATTTGAACCTGATTTGAGTTGGTGCAATAATATGGAAGTATGAATTTCTGATTCATTAAATCATCTGAGACCAGAAGGACTGCCCAACACAGCAAGGTGAGTGTCAAATCATGCAGAAATGGTTTGACAGATTACCAGCAGACAACATCTGGAAACTCCTGGAACTATAAGCATTACAGCACACTGCAGTGGTTTTAGTACCTATATGGGTTCCTTAACCCCTTAAGGACACATGCCATGTATGACATGTCATGATTCCCTTTTATTCCAGAGGTTTGGTCCTTAAGGGGTTAAAGTCACCTGCTAAGTTAACTCACCCCATAATGAATAAATGAACAAAAATAATCCATTGACTACCATGCTCTTGGAATAATTTGCATTGCATACTGTTATTTATGTGGAGGACAACCAATAAATGTCCATTCTTTATCAGTGGTAAAAGTAATGATCGGCCCCTCATGATTATCCACACTTTGAAGATGACTGAAGATCATTCTCCTGTTAAATTTTCATGTTAACATGATTTAAAGTTCTCTGTAACCATTTGGTGTTTATTTTCAATAATCATTTATAAACAAGATAATTGATGGCAAACTCCCCAAATGATCGAAATTCCAAGATTTAGGAGCTACTAAGAGGGTTGCTCTAGCGAACAAAAACAAAAAAAACAGTGTTTTCAAACAAACTTAATACGTTATATAATTCATTCTGCAGCTTTGTACTAGAATGTAATTACTTTACCCACCACTGTGACATGTTAAAAGAGCTAAACTGGCTGTCGCTGGAATCCCAACACACTCATCTTCTTTCCAGCCTTGTGCATAAGAGCATTTCTGGGAAGCTCCCACCCTACCTGAGTAGAATGCTCTCCCCAGCTGTTCCAGCCTCCGATAACCTCCGATCCAGTACTAGCACGATATTTAGCATACCACAATACAAAATTAAAGTGTCTCATTCCTCCTTTTCCTACAGAGCACTGCAATTATGGAATAACCCCAGGGACACAGTCAAATCTTTATTCAATCTAAAATCTTTTAAGAGATCTATGGCAATATACCGCAGCATAGAATGCACCTGTATATATATATATATAAATGTAAATGTATAAATGTATATATTTGTATTACCTGTTATGTATTAAATTTATATATGTGTGTGTATATATATTGTTTGTATATTGTATTTTTTGTAATATTGTATTATATTGTAACAATGCAATGTTTTATGGACCCAGGACATACTTGAAAACAAGAGAAATCTCAATGTATCCATCCTGGTAAAATATTTTATAAATAAATAAATAAATAAACATTACGCTCCCTAGTAGGAAGTGGGAAGATGTCAAGGAGAGCAGACTGAGGTGAGGAAATTGACTGCACAAGGGGGGCAGTAGCACCGTTAACTGTCTGGTGCATCTCCAGCATGCTGTGCGTCCTGGCGTCAAATATTCACATTAACCAACCTGGAACTATTATTCCGCACCGGAATGATGTCCCAATGACAATAGCGAAGTGCTGTACATACAGACTCCAGGCACCATCACCACTTCAAATTAGTGAAATTGACATGGTGCTTGGAGGAACACTTTAATTCTGTTGAAATGGGAATATTGGTAAAACCTGTAATTTTGCAGGCAGTTGAGAAATGTTTTTCGAACCATTGCCTTTTATTAGTGATTGATAACTTTGCTATATGAGATGTTTCCGAAGGTTGCCATCATACGAAATGAAGTTCAGAATCTTCTGGGGTACCACGGTAAGCCATTTCTGCTGTAGAGTTTATACTAGAAGGAGTTCACTACTTTATATACCATATTTTGTTGAGTTCAAAGTCATTCTTACCATATTTAGCTGTTGTGTATCCAACATATGTTCGGAGACTGGTATTTCATTTATTAAATTAAAGAAATAAAATGAAATGAAAAAACATTATAAAAACAACTGACACAGATGTATAGGAAATCGCTGGTATTTATCCTAAATCTGTCTGTTATTATAAGTCTTCATTACTGTAAATGATGAAGTCAGAGAAGGTAAATATTCTCTAAGCATGTAAATTTAAAATTTCTGCTGCCAAATGATTAATAGGATACTCAGCAATTTATAGCAGAAAAGCATTAATTCAAGCACCTGATGCACATTTTAAGACTGAAAATGAATTATTAACACTTACTGATACATAAGTAGAATCCTGGGTTACCCAAACACATTTAACGTGCTAATGCACAGCTTCAGCTTTCATAGTGTCTGTACAGACATCTGGGCCATCTTGGTATCAATGCTTTGGGAGCCTGCCTCTCTGATGCTGAGATGTATAGATGCATGCTTGATCATACTGAGAACAGCTGGCACATGAATGATGACATAGGATAAAACGAAATACAGATTAGGGAACAGTGCTCACACACAAAAAAAATACAGTCAACACACACACACAAAATACAGTCAGCCCACACACACATACACACACATACACACAAACACACACAAAATACAGTCAGCCCACACACACACACATACAGTCAGCACACACACACACACACACACACACACAAACACAAATACAGTCAGCACAAACACACACACACACACACACAAACACACACAAAATACAGTCAGGACACACAGACACACAAAATTACAGTCAGCCCCCCCACACATACACACACATACAGTCAGCACACACACACACACACACACACAAATACAGTCAGCACAAACACACAAAAAAATACAGTTTTACTTTTATAATGCTACTTAAAATCACCTATCTTAGCAAACACATATGGGAATTCAGTTACATTATACTGCTATATTGTGTTAAGCCCACCACTATGTCACAGTACCCCAATATTGATGGGTCCTACACTAAGTCCAATGTGTGAGATTAACATGCTAACTGAAATGCAATTAAACTGCTTCCAGAGGCTCCTCAAGATGTGCTTTCTTATGGTCAGCTTCAAAGGGGCACCTATAGTGGATGCGTGGGGTGCTCAGCAATTTGGCCTCAATTCCAAATCTACAAAAACAAAAAAGGACAATTGGGGGCAAACCTAGAACATGCATTTCTAAGCATTGGTGCTGCTGTAAAGATATAATTAGGAACAGAGCACACACAAAAAACAAAGTTTTAAACTTTACAAGGCTACTAAAAATCACCTATCTTAGCAAACGAATACAAAAATAGCCCCTCCCCCGTATTATTAAATGTACCTGTTGGCATGGGAGGGGCCAGAGGAGGGAACAAAAGGTCTCCGCACTTTATGCTAAATATTAGGATTTCCACTATTCATCCATGGGTGGGGGCGAGGGGAGGGGACAATAGATCCCTCATAAAATGTAAAGTATACCCTATACACATTGCCCACAGGTGGGATTATTATGCCCCCGCTGTTATGATTTCTGTGCTTTCTACCCAGTCGCTACTTTTTAATGTTTAGCAGACATGCCCCAACCTGTACCAAATCGTTGGGATTATTTTTTTTTTGCAGCTTTCGATTCGACTGAAATCTGGTCTAAATTCAGGCCTATTCGCGGCATGATTTACAAAATCCGAGCATTGATGAATTCCATTAACAATGTCCGGATTTTGCAGTCCGAATGGTATTGTCCCATTTGATTCGGGGCCATTCGGACTTTAGTGAATAACCCTGTTAATTTTGCTCCTCTACCTGTCACAGGTGCCTCCTTACAGATGCTATTTAAATCGTGCACCTGTGAGAGTCCAAACAGGATGAATGTACGAAACCACGTAAATGGGTTCACCTTATATGAGCAGTCTCCGGAACAGTATAGAGCAGGTCCTAACAAAAAGTTGGTACAGTGGTTGTACTAGCCCTAAACAATATATGATCATTATATTTTAATTAAAATTTATTTTCCTAAGCCAGGTATTTTTTTTCAAATATATACTAAACATTTTAACAGATTATCATACACTAAAAGTAGGTATATATCTCTCAGGCATAGAATTATCAATACGTTTTTTTTTTTTTTTTTTATATTAGCACTAACTGAGTTGGAAATATAGCTGAATTGGATATTTATATATTTTTACATTTCTCTTACTTTGAAATTCTATGGTTTGTTCCCAGCAATTGCTGATTTTATGAACAGTCCCTGTTATTTTGTATCATTTTACAAACATTAAATGAAGTCAACCTTCTAAGCACTCTAACAAAATATTATAATTTATTGCCATGATTTTTAATGCACCGTATAGGATATAACCCCCAAACACACACAGTGTCAGACAGTATCACTGCGTGTCAGTGAGAGCAGGGGTTTTATAAACAAAGAAAAGCTGAATATATTCAGTGCCTGGAGCCTCTCCGAACACCTAGAGGACTGTGAGTTTATCTGAATCTTTGATTTTTGTCCTCATCACTAAAACAAGAAGGCATATTAACTAGCTCATACATATTTGTCAGAGCTTGACGGCCATCATTGGACTCAACCTGTCTGTGACTGGCACTGGGTACAAGCACAGAGTTCTAGCTTTCTATGGCAATTATCATTTTCATCACATAGGTTAAAAAGATTGAGTGCATCCTGCCATGTGTGAACCAAATCTAAATCACATCACACAAGCCCTGCGTCTCCCGTGGAATGGATTTATGTCATAAACATTTTAACCGCATCCAACGTCTGTCAGCCTACGAACAAATAATAATTATATATTTTTTTTCTTTCACAAAGGGAAGACAAAGTCAAATAATCTTGAAACTTGGTAATTCAGGCTGAAATACATTTCAAAGCATAATGCCTTTCAAGACTTCTGATAAGAACCGGTGCTCTGTAACAGGAGCAAAGATTGCGATTGTGTCTTTTGTTAAAGTTTATCTGCTAACGTTGCTGCATCGTAATGAGCTATAAGTATTCTAACAAAATAATAAGAAACACAATTACTCATATATTCCATTAGTTATCACAGCAGCCATCATTATGATCTCTTTTCACATTCCAGAGTGGTTTCTAATATTAAGTCGGCACGGCAACCTTCGGTGAACTACATTCCCATAACACTCAGCTAACCCTGAAACTAGCAGAGCACGTTATTAATGCCAGGTTGAGCCATCGTGGTAAGTGATCAATGGGATATATTTATTACCGATAATCCTGCACTGGGAAGTGGACACTGGCAAAGACCTATTGTTAGTCAGTGAAAAAAAATCAACAACAACAGTAATATCAAATGTATTTATTTAGATACCAATTATATTTTGATTACTCATATAATTTTATTTTATTCCAGTATTTTGCAAACTTTGTTGGTGTGTCTGAGTGTATCACAGAGCTTCATAACAATAATACTCATAGTAATGTGTCTTTAAACTACAATAAATGTGTATATAAATCTGTATAAATAAGATACATTGTTTTTGTTCTAAATTATATTCTGTTTGCATAAATTGTTGCCTATTTTTGGATTGACATGTATCCAATGAAACACGCCTCTGGACTCGCACATCCTGTTCTGATTGGTTGCCACACACAGGGCTAATTACAATAGAGATATATACCGGAGACTACATATAAGGTTTCAATGTTGCCCCTCATGACGGTGTGATAACACCGAAACGTGTGTTGTGCTCTTTCTAGATATTTTTTATACACAATGGGTAGCACAGTTTCAATTTATTGCTTGAAGGCATTCACACAGGCTCCACTTTTTAGCTGGGCTTGGTAGGTATTATCAACGGTATTGAGGAATAGGGCTCTCTATCTGTGGTGATATGGAGTGAGGGTGGGCTTTTATTTACCTCTGGTAGCGTTATTTAGTAGGTACTCCCAGTATTATGAGTGCCGAGGTCAGGGCTACCATCAGAAATTTTGGGGCCCCTGACACAGCTCAAGGTCTGGGTCCCCCGGTGTGTGTATAGTGGATGTAGGATGTGTGTAGTGGATGCAGAGTTCGTGTGTTAAGTGGATGCGGTGTGTGTTTAACGGATGCAGTGTGTATAGTGGATGCAGATTGTACATTTGTGTAATGTATGAGGTGTATATTAGATGCAGAGTGTGTGTTTGTGTAGTGGATATAGTGTGTGTTTATAGTGAATGCAGAGTGTGTATGTGTGTTTGTGTAGTGGATGTAGTGTTTGTGTGTATTAAATGCGATGTGTATAGTGAATGCAGAGTGTGTGTTTGTGTAGTGGATATAGTGTGTGTGTGTAGTGAATGCAGAGTGTGTGTAGTGGATGTAGTGTTTAGTGAATACAGTGTGTGGATGCAGAGTGTGTCTTTGTGTAGTCGATGTAGTGTGTGTATAGTGACTACATAGTGTGTGTTTGTGTTAGTATTTAATGTGTGTATAGTGACTGCAGACTGTGTGTTTGTGTAGTGGATGTAGTGTGTGTAGTGACTACAAAGTGTGTGTGTGTCTGTATAGGTACTGCAGAGTGTGTGTTTGTGTTAGGAAGTAGTGTGTGTAGTGACTGCAGAGTGTGTGTTTGTGTAAGGATGTAGTGTGTGTAGTGACTGCAGAGTGTGTGTGTGTGTTTGTGTAGTGACTCCAGAGTGTGTGTTTGTGTAAGGATGTAGTGTGTGTAGTGACTGCAGAGTGTATGTTTGTGTAAGGATGTAGTGTGTGTAAATTTTAGTGAATATTGTGTGTATATGTTAGTGAATAGTGTGTGTAAATGTTAGTGTATAGTGTGTGTAAATGTTAGTGAATAGTGTGTGTCAATGTTAGTGAGTAGTGTGTGTAAATGTTAGTGTATAGTGTGTGTAAATGTTGGTGAATAGTGTGTGTAGATGATAGTGTACAGTGTGTGTAAATGTTAGTGAATAGTGTGTGTAAATGTTAGTGTATAGTGTGTGTAAATGTATGGGGCTGCAAAATGTGGGGGGAAAAGCCTACAGTTTTTTCTCCCCATCCATTAATTGTATTGTTTTATCCCCCCATCTCTGTATCTCACCTGTGGCCATGGAGGGGGGAGATCACATTGACTGGAGCCCTGGAGCCGGAGGTCCTGAGGAATGGTGCAGTCCCCGCTACCTGTATTCTGCAGGGGGCCCAGATGCTCTGCTCTGTCAAAGTCTTGCGAGCCGTGCGGAGCGTTGCCATGGCAATGCTCTGACGATCGCATCGCTCGCGAAACTTCGACAGAGCAGAGCACCTGGGCAGTATATTTCAAGTGTGCTGGGCCCCCTGCAGAATTCAGGTAGCGGGGGGCCCGCAGTGCACACATATAGAGCGTTAATCGCTATATATGTGTGAACATAGCTAAAGTGGGCAGTGGCGTACACACAACCCATGGGGCCCAGGTGCGAAAACTGATCCGTGCCCCCCCCACGCTTACTCTGCGCGGGCTGGGGTCGCAACACATGGCGGCGGGCACCTGGTCGCAGGGGTCGCAGGGCTGCAACCCCTGCGACTGTGGTATGTATGCCAGTGCATGCAGATACACTTTAAGGACCAGTACAGACACCAAGATCACATCAGCTCAATGAAGCGGTCTGGGTGCCAGGTCCCTCTAGTTTTAACCCTGCAGCTGAAAACATAGCAGTTTCAGAGAAACTGCTATGTTTCACTGAGGGTTAATCCAGCCTCTAGTGGCTGTCTCATTGACAGCCACCAGAGGAGCTTCTGCGATTCTCACTGTGAAAATCACAGTGAGAAGACACTGAACGTCCATAGGAAAGCATTGAGTAATGCTTTCCTATGGGCGGTTTGAATGCGCGCATGCGCATTCGGAGCTGAGAGGCGGATCAGGGCGGAGAGATCCCCAGCGCCAAGGGAGTCCGGCGCTGGAGAAAGGTAAGTGCTTAATACACACAAACACTCTCACGAACAGATGCATACACACTAGCTAACAGACACACACATTTACTGACATACACACACTCAGTGACAGACATACACACACTCACTCACAAAACACACACTCACTAACAGACGCACACAAACTAACACACTCAGTAACAAACACACACAGTAACACACTCACTGACACACTCTAACACACACACACACACTCTCTAACACACACACTGACACACAATAGCACACACACTCTCTAACACACACTAGCACACACACTCTCTAACACACACACACACACTAACACACACTTACACACACACACTCTAACACACACTAACACACACACACACACACACTCTAACACACACACTCTAACGCTAACACACACACACTCTAACAATAACACACACACAGTCTAACACTAACACACACACACACACTCTAACACTAACACACACACTCTAACACACACACACACTCTAACACACGCACACACTCTAACACACACACACTCTAACACACACACGTTTTTTTTTTTGATCCCCCCAGCCTCCTTACCTGTGGGAGTGCTGAGGGGATTCCCTGGGGTCCAGTGGTATCACCGGGCGGGCAGGCTGGCTGGCGGGCACGCGAGGGAGCACTCTCCCCTGAGTGCTTCCTCTTCAGCTCCCTCGCGTGCCGCGTACTGATGCCGGAGCCGGAATATGACGTCATCATCCGGTTCCGGTATCAGTGCGGTGCGCGAGGGAGCTGAAGAGGAAGCACTCAGGGGAGAGTGCTCCCTCGCGCGCCCGCCCGGTGACACCAGGGCCAGCCTCGGGGGGCCCTGAGGTGGCTGGCTGCTGGGCCCCCTAGGAGAAGAGGCTGGCCACAGTGGCATACATACCAGGTCGCAGGGCGGCCGGGCCCCCTGCGACCCCGGTATGTACGCCACTGAATGTGAGCCCCCTGGCCGAGGTATTTGTGTACATTACCTGCTATCTTTATTGTTTTGCCTCGATGCTTTCAGACAGTTACAACCCTTTGTGCGTCTTCATAACTACAGGTCCCTGTTTTATGTTAGGGTACATCTCCCATGCTTTATTGTAGTGGCATCTTTGACAATATCTTTATGATCTACCCCCTCTCTGATTTTCCCAACTATAAACTGGGGTTACTAATTCTCCAGAGGGTCCATTTAGTTAATTTAAGACCATCCATATAGTCAATGGTTTGGCCTTCTCTGACACTTCTTAGTTTCATAAATATTCCCTGGTTATTGATTATTGTCACCCTTACATTATATCATTATAATTGTCATTTATACAGCGAATAGGGGGATTGGCTGAGAAAACTCAGTCACTTCCTGCTCTCTCCAGAACCTGTAGCTTTGTAGCAATCAAAGGATAAAAGTGATTATGGTAGTTACTTTATTAGTTCTACATGATTGCTAATAATAATAATAATAATTATAATAAGCTTTATACATATTTAGCTCACAAACAAATATCTCATGTATTGCTCAGATCGGGCAGCAATTGGTAGCTTTTGGTGAATATATATATATAATTTATACAGATAGAATCTTCTCCTATAATTTGGATTAGGTTTAGATTGAAGGCGTAACGATTCAATATCAGTTCTGTATGCTACGGCAGGTCTTTGGCAATGTTTTCAGTCAGCTAGCTGTCAGTGTGTCTCCAACGAGATGCATTATTCATATGAGAGAATGTTTTTATTTCTGTGACAGCGATGGTTACAAAGAAACAGATAAGAGGAATTTACAGAAAAAAAGACGAAGGGAATTAATCTCTCATATCAATCTGATCAGAATTAACTGGTTGGCCATACTTTTATGTAAATGACAAACATTGATTTTCTAAAATATCTAGTTTATTTCTTTTTTTTATTCTGAGTACAATTTCTTACCTTGTGGCACAAAGTGAATTTATGAAACATTTGTCACGGAGAGCTTTGCATTTCCATGTCTACATTTTCCCAACCTAGAGCTTCCACAGAAAGAACCTTCGATGATTTTTGTCCATGGGGCGGTAGCATTACCAATGCCTCCCATGCTGTCCTCTTTCTTATTCTCAATTTGTGACTGCAAGTATTTTCTGACGTTGTATGCTCTCTTCAATTTTTTTGCGCAAAAAGGTGGTGAACATATACACAATGCCTCTATTGGTCACAATTACAGAATAGCTGGTGAGTCTGAGGTCTGAAGTCTCTATACTCCATTCAATGGGCAACGAAGGCAGCACATCAGAGTCATGAAATGAGACTGTGCCAGGCATTGGGAAGAGATGCCAGGCTTCCAATAGCTAGACAGCTTTGACACCCAAGAAGGCGCTGAACACACTTGGAAGGAGGTGAGTATACTTGAAAACACTACGAAGATTCAGAAAAGGTAGATAAAAAAAGTATTTTTGGAAATCTATATGGACATATTTAAGTAAAGTTTAATTTTACCCTTCAAAAGGACACAATAGGCACCCAGACCACTTCAGCTCATTGAAGTTGTCTGAATGCAGTGTCCCAGGTCCCTTAAACCTGCAAAGCTAATTATTTCAGATTTTATAAACTGCAATAATTAGCTTTGTGGGGTAACTCCACCTCTAGTGGCTGTCTAGCAGACAGCCACTAGAGGGACTTTCGGGTTGCTAGGCAACTTTTGGTGACCTAACGGATGCTGGACATTCTCATGCTATGCATGAGGACATCCAGCGTCAACGGATCCCCATAGGAAAGCATAGTGTACTGCTTTCCTACCGGAAAATCCTAATGCGAGCATGGCCATTGTCGCACATGCGCATTAGGTCTCTCCCGACGACTGACTGCGGCGGGGTAGCAGTGGAGAAGAACCTAAGCCATTGCTGGACCCAGGTAAATAACAGAAGGAGGAGGTGGGCACAGCTTTGTTTTCCTGGCACTATAGTTTCCCTTTAAACGAATGACCCTTCATTAAATGTACAACATACACAGCAAGTGTTATTTCATTTCTCAAACTCTATCTCACAACTTGGATCATATCTGATAATGCCCCAGTAGTAAAGATACCAAATACCTGATGTAAATTCCTCTAACTCAAGGTTCAGCAACTTATGACACTATGGATATTGTGGACTTTATCTCACCTGATGAATTGCCAGCATTATGGCTGTACAAGAATTATGGGAGATGTAGTCCTCAATGTCTGGAGTGCTGAAGGTTGCCTAATGCTGCTCTGTACAATTTGGTTTAATAAGAGCATACAATACGCCTTAGCTGCTATACATTTAATACAATTTGAAGATGCCACCAACCCAATTTCACTCATCACTTCCTATGTTCACTTCATCTCATGAGTTTGTCATGGCTTGATCCATTGGAGCTATGTTCATCAAGGCCAGGCTTCCCCAAACTCCGGATCTTCAGATGTTGCCGAACTACAACTCCATGATTCGATGAAGGAAATAGGCCGAGAATCATGGGAGTTGTAGTTCAGCAACATCTGGAGTGCCAGAGTTTGGGGAAGCCTGATCTAGACTATGTCCATTTCTATTGCTTCCTGACAGTTGCAGTGCTTTACCAGTTTTTGATATTCTGTTGTAACTCTGCTCAGCTGGTACATTCTTTCTGATCTTGGCTAATGTAACTAGTCTTACTGACATGCCAGCCATGTTGACCAGTGACTTGCCAACCATATAGACCAGTGACTTGCCTTTGACTATGACAATAACTGTTTTACCTAACCTATTACTGTTACTTCTGACTGCTCAGAAGGCTTCCAAATCCAAGCTGTTATGGACCAGCAAAATATATTTCTGCCCAAGCTACAAAAAAATGGAAATGAATATTGATCATGAAATATATGCACTTTTCTGCACATTGAGTATTGACGTTATTAAGAATGTTAATAATTTAAGTAATATAAGAAGATTGCCTTTATATTAATTTTATCATAAAATTTACAGAAACTGTAACAGAAACAAATGTAATTATTTTTTATTGAATCTATTACTTTAACTTTTAATTGACAATGATTAATGAAATCAATATACAATGAATAAGGAAGAAATCCATTCTGCAGTATATGTATTTACTAATAGATACTGTTAAGAAGAAGTATGAAACTGTATGAGAAGATACTAATATGTACCAATGTGTGTTTTTTCCTTCTTCTTTTCTCTGTTTTATTCATTTTCTCTATTATGTGCTGAGCACAATTTAAAACGGTGGAATATGTATGTATTTAACTTAGGGTGATGGGTGTCGGCGAACCAACCTGTTCTGCCACTTTTTTTTTTTTGCTTGAGGGTATGTGCCCACAAGCAAGATGGCTGCGGTGAGAGTGGAAGTGATCCTGATCACCCTGATGAAAGAAAGGTGAGGAAATTGACCTCACAAGAAGCTATTGGAGGATGGGATGGGAGGCATATTTATAGACAATGAGGATACCAATTGAAAAAGCCCCCATAGTGTGGGTGAAACGCGTCTCGGGACTGGAGCTAATTACTGGGACATTCTTTATCTTATATAGAAGCAACTGGACATTTTTATTTAATTCTATGTTTTTGTTTTTATATTTAAAGTTGCAATAAATGTATGTATTTTAAACCAAGTCCCATCAGCTTCTAACTTCATCTTGCTGCTAAAGAAGGGCAGGTGCCCCCCTCTAGAGGTACCCAGGTCTATCATCCAGAGCCAGGTTCTCATTGGCTCAGGAAAAGGTGAGCACAACCATAACCACTGTGTTTTTTATTTTTTGTTGAAACTTAATACACTAGGAAGTCTCCCTTTCTCTCTCCTTTGAGGAAATCCATTCCAGGCAAAAGGATGCAGTGTCTCCATACGACACCACTGTGCAAGTGATTTGAGCCTGTCCCTTTGAGGCTCTGATCAATGTGAGTTTGACTACTTAAATTATCACCACAATATATTATCACCTGTGGATTTACACTATATTGTGTTTTATTTTTTGTTTCCTTTATATGTACTGATATACATCTGAGATTTAACCCTATTTTAGGGTAAGTTTATACCTTTAGCGCTCCACTCATTTGATTAGTAGAGTCTGGACGTTATATCCAGATTGTACTAAGCTCACTTTGGTTCATCTCGCGGTCTTTGCCCGCCCCCTCTCCTCTGCTGACAGGCAGGAGAGAGAAGGCGCGCACATAGTGCCTTCTCTCTCCTGCACAAGTCAGACGTATTTTAATACGTCTGATGAGTACATGGCCTTTTTAGGGCCATACATGATAGGAAGTCCCTCTGGTGGCTGTCTGAGCGACTGCCACTGAAGGTATTCCTATCAATCAATGTAAACACTGTATTATCTCTGAAAATACAGTGTTTACATTAGATTGCCTGCAGGGAGCTATAGATCTCACCTGAATAACTACATTAAGCTGTAGTTGTTCAGGTGACTATGGTGTCCCTTTAAGATGAAAGCTATTTTGTTGTAAATAAAGATTATTAAACATCAGTGAGAACTTCAGTAACTGAGAAGACAGTGAGGAATGGAGATAATGAAACTGTTGCACAGTCCAATAGGATTATAAGTGATACATGGTAAGATCATATTCCACATTCGTCACAATAAGACGGTAAAGCGAATGCAGTAACCAATTCACTAGACACCAAGAGTAAAAGCTGTTTTGGAGTCACAAAATCTATCTATGGTCAAGTTGAAACACAAGAACAACAATCACTAAAATGAAAATTCAAAGTGAATTCAAGGTGAATTTAAAATTTAAGACCAAAATAGCCAAACTGGAAAAATTCTCCCAATCATCTATGCTTCTACCGCCGCTTACTTTGGCTTTAAATTTGAATTTACTTTGAATTACCAACAATTCTCACTTTAGTGAATATCTGTGACGGCATTGAAGCTGCCATGACAATAGAGCATTACAGTAATAGAAATGGAACAATTTAATGATTTTTGCTATTAATATAAGTAAAAAGGGCCTTCTGTGTTACACATAATGAGTGTATTTTATTACCGGCAAGAAATGTACAAGGGGACTATTATCCCATTATTTTGGGGGTAAATGTACCAATAAAACCTCATAAAACAAATCATATTGTCTTTCATTTACATTAGCAGTTGCGTTTTTTCTTCCAGCGTGGTCATTTAGTAAAACCCCCGCTATATTTAAATAAGTAGCTCTATGCAAATACTGTTGATTAGAAAGTGCTCCCCATTGTGTAATCTTTTAATAAAACATCTAATTCTAATTAACCATGGCATCATACGGGGACCTTGCTTTTATTTCCCAAACAGATCATGTACTATACTATATTAAAATAAAAATATTTCTGCTGGGAAGTTTACAATTTTTTTTTTATTTTTTTTAAGTCTTTAAAAGTCAAGAAAGTTTAACGTCTCATTTTCTGGGATGTGATAAACTTTATGAATTCTGCTGTACTGTACTTGGTCTTTCATTAGGCGAATGAGCCAGAAAGACAATACCAAGTGGAATCCAGTAAGTGACCCCATTAAAAAAACACTTTACCTTACAAATCATTCCTTCCAAAGCGCAATATAAAAAGTAAGTTACAGACTAAAGCTATAATAAGTACCGTAAGAAAGTTAGTGCATAAAATGGAAAAAACTACCCCTGGAATCAAAGAATAACTTAATATGGGGTCTAGTAAATTATATTGATGCCTTTATTAATAAAACACGATTCTTGCTCCTCATTCCAAACTGTCAAACATTTTTAAGATTCACAAAATTCTTGCTGATATTTAGTCAGTTCAGAATCTTTTTTCTAAATCTAGAGGCTCACCCATGGCTGTATCTACCGTGAGGCAAACAAGGCATTTGCCATGGGCGGCAAAAAACGCGCCCCTGAATGCCCAGGCTAATGCCTTTTTGTCTCGATTTATGGTGGCCCAAGAGCTGGCCGACTGGCCACTTTTGGGCCCACCGGTGGCAGGGAGCCAGTTGTTTCCTGGGTGGGCAGCGAGGGAGCACTTTCCCTGAGTGTCAGTGAATGTGAGTGTGTGCGTCTGTGAATTTGAGTGAGTGTGTGTGTCAGTGAGTATGTGTGTCAGTGATTGTGAGTGAGTGTTTGTCAGTGAATGTATGAGTGTCAGTGAATGTGTGTGTGTGGGCCTGGCTGTCAATGAGTGAGTGTGTGTGTGTGTCATTGTGTGAGTGTGTGTGTCTGTCAGTGAGTTTGTGTCTGCCTGTCAGTGAATGTATGTGTCTGTGAGTGTGTGTGTCCAGTGAATGTGTGTGTTTGTCAGTAAGTGGTTGTGTTTGTAAGTGCTTATGTGTGTCTGTCAGTGAGTGTGAATGCGTCTGTCAGTGTGTGTCTGAATGATTGTAAGGGTCTGTCAGATTGTGTTAAATCAGTGAGTGTATGTGTGTGTGTGTATGTCAGTGTATCTGAAAGTGTGTGCTGGTCCATGAGTGTTTCTGTCAATCAAAATGTGTGTTAGTTAACAGGAAGAGGTATGGCCTTGGCAGGAAGGGGTGGGTAAATTTAAATTAGGGGGTGGCCGAGATCTGTCATGCCTAGGGCAGCACCATTTTAAAGTACACCACTGGGCTCACCAGCTCTTCAGAATTGTGCAAAACCACCTCCAACTGACCCTGCAGGAAGTATTTTATGGCCCTGGGATGGCACACAGTCCAAAAATTGTAATACAAAGTTCAATAACAATTATTTTCAGTTAACCAAATCCAGAGTTAATGCATGCTTTAAAAAAATCAAGCTAAAATTCTGACAGGAAAATAGAAGCATAGGTAAAAATAATAGTTTGCACCATGGGTTCTATTAATTAATGCAACTTGCTTATTTCAATCAATCAGTCAATTACACTAACTATGGAGGGATTTACAACACATTCTAACCAGATTTCTGCTACTAAAAACTGTTCAACCCAGGAAAAATCTGGCAACAGTTAGCTTTATTCATAACAAATGCAAATTAAGCTATTTGTGAACCTTATTGCTATTGGATCTGGTGCTGACTTTCAGTACTCTTAGGGACAACTAAACTAGGAATTTAAGGAAATAAAAAGATACGGGTGCACAAGGATTGGCTGAGAGATTTTCAGTCACTTGCTGGATTGGTAGTAGTTAGTTATATAGTAACATAGATTGAAAATATACTTGAAGGAACACTATAGTGTGAAAAATACAAACGTGTACTCCTGACACTAAAGTTATAAAAAACATTTTAGGTGTCTGGCCCCCATTTAAAAAGGTGAGTTTATTCACCTTTTTCCAGAGCCGCATGGTGAAGCCCACGCTTCGCCCACGCTCAAACTTGATGATCTCAGCCAATCTAATACATTCCCATGAGGCTATTGCGCATGAGAGCCAAATTGATTGAATCAATGCATCTCTATGAGGAACATTCAGCGCGTCCATGAAGAGCGTGGAGACACTGAATAAAGCAGCTCTAGTGGCCATCTGAGTGACTGCCATTAGAGGTGTTCATAGGCAGTAATGTAAACACTGCCTTTTCTCTGAAAAGGCAGTGTTTACATTAAAAAGCCGGCAGGAACATATTTTGTTCTGGTGACTATAGTGTCCCTTTAACTCCTTAAGACTGGAGGGCGTACTATTATGCCCTATTCTAAGCGGTTCTAAACGCCGCCAGACATAATAGTACACCCTCCAGTCTTTTCCTACTTACCCAGTCGCCGACGATCCCACGCCGGCGATCGCGGTTGGGGGGACTCCCAGGGAGCCCCCCGCGGCACATCCGACGTCCTGGAAGACCCCCGGCCATGTGAGAGTGGGGTCCTTGCGAGGACCCCACAATCACATGGCCGGGGGTAGCTGCCTCCTGCATTGCCAGCAGGGGGGCTGCCTGTAATGACAGGTGGTCCCCCTGCTGGCTGAAAATAAAATTAAATAAATTAAAAAGTGTAAAAAAATAATAATAATATATACTTAGATCATATATATATGATCTAAGTATATATATACACATATACATACACACACGTACACTGTCTAGGTGTATTTTACTATTAATATATATATAATTATATATATATATTAATATCAAATTACACGTAGACTGATACTGATTAAATATATATATAATTATTGTTATATATATATATTTATATATAATATAAAAAAATAAATATGTAAATACGTTAAAAAATAAAATTAAAAAAATAATTAAAAATAAATAATTAAAAAATATATAGATGTGTGTTATTTTGTTCTAACTGTATTGTGAAATTAATATATATATATATATATATATATATCAAAATACACGTAGAACGAAATAATATATATATCTATATACATAAATATATACGTATATATCACTATATATATACCTATATATAAATAAAAATATTTAAAAAAAATTATATAGATATATACATATATACACATACGTATATATATACATATATTAGTTCTACATATATATTTCTGTAATATTTTTACATAATTAGGTATCTTAATTAATTACAATAAGCGGGACCTGCCTGACAACCCATGCCAAAAGTAAAGGGAATTTAATTTGCTTGCACTATATTTAACCCTATAACACCATAAAACCTGTACATGGGGGGTACTGTTCTACTCGGGAGACTTCGCTGAACACAAATATTAGTGTTTCAAAACAGTAAAATGTATTACAACGATGATATCGCCAGTAAAAGTGAAATTTTTTGCATTTTTCACGCACAAACAGCACTTACACGGACGATATTATTGCTGCGATACTTTTTACTATTTTGAAACACAAATATTTGTGTTCAGCGAAGTCTCCCGAGTACAACAGTACCCCTCATGTACAGGTTTTATGGTGTTTTCAAAAGTTACAGCGTCAAATATAAGGCTTGCGTTTCATTTTTTCACATTAAAATTCGCCAGATTGGTTAGGTTGCCTTTGAGACCCTATGGTAGCCCAAGATTGAAAATTACCCCTATGATGGCATACCATTTGCAATAGTAGACAACCCAAGGTATTGCAAACTGGGCATGTCCAGTCTTTTTTAGTAGCCACTTAGTCACAAACACTGGCCAAAATTGGCGTTTTTTGCATTTTTCACACACAAACAAATACTAACACTAACTTTGGCCAGTGTTTGTGACCAAATGGCTACTAAAAAAGACTGGACATACCCCATTTGCAATACCTTGGGTTGTCTACTATTGCAAATGGTATGCCATTATGGGTGTAAATTTCATTCCTGGGCTACTATACAGTCTCAAAGGCAACGTAACCAATCTGGCGAATTTCAATTTCAAATGTAACGTGCTATATTTGACCCTGTAACTTCCCAAAACGCCATAAAACCTGTACATAGGGGGTACTGTCTTACACGTGAGACTTTGCTGAATACAAATATGTGTATTTTATTGCAGTAAAAGCAAACAGTATTATGACATTGACCATTAAAATGTCATGTAGAATTTAAAATTTTTTAAAAAAATCGTATTTTCTCCCATTGTTTTCATATTAAATTATGTTTCATAGCTAAATATTTGATATTAAATGAAAGCCCTGTTTTCCCTGAATAAAATTATATATAATAAGGGTGGGTGCATTTACTATGAAAGAGGTGAATTACGGTTGGACAGACATGTAGCGCAAATGCCAGGTTTTGTTTACATTTTGTTTTGTTCACAACGTGTACATTTGGCTCCGTCCTTAAGGGGTTAAGTCAATCGAGTTCAACCTTTAAAACACATATTTTTATGCAGTTGATCCAAAAGAAGGGAAAAAAAAAACTATTTGAAGTGATAGCAAATTATGCCACAAAAAAGAGTAAAAAATCCTTCTTGAATATTGTTGTTTAAACTTTTTATTTTTTTTTAAACCCACTTAGGCCTTTTAAAAAAAATATCGACAGAGTTGTGTGTTGATAGAGCTATCTTGTTTATTGTTTTTCTGAGAACGCATAATGTATGTATATTATGTCTGCCATTTCCCAGATTGTATTTTCCCCTTTTTTTTATTTTTGTATCCTATTACCAATACCAATATTACCAATACAGTCTTCAAAGATGATTAGCTTTTATATTATTTGTACTTTTTATAAAATGCATTAAAAATGGAAGATTGACATTGTCAAACTGCATCGTCCCTTTAAACAGAGACGAAGAGAGAAGTGGAGCATATTTGCGTATTACTCATAACCTCCCTTTGAATTGTCTTAAGTAGTCAGTTATTAACTTTAAACTCTAAATAATATACCGAGCTGGAGAACTGTAATTTAATCTCACTCTTTAATGAGAACAAAGTAAAGTTAATTCCTCTAACTGGAGATTTGACGATTGAGAATTCACCAATAATCACACATCTGCCCAAATCCATGTTAATGATGTAATCAGTGCGCTGTGTTCTGTTACCGGAACTTAATCTGACGATGACTGTGAAGGTTTAATATTTATTGTGTAACGTCGTTCACTCGCTTCTACTGTCCAGGAAATTAATATTATGATTAAGGTATATCAGTTCCTCAGTGTTTTTCATTAGGTAAAATGAGACGTGGTGAATAAGCGAATGTATGCAGAACAACTATAATGAAGCTTTAAAGAACAACTTGAATTGAAAAAAAAGTAAAAAAAAATACTTTTGGATATTATAGTGGTTTAAGCCATTATGTATAATGTATTGAGTACGTAGCACAGGTCATGGAGAGTCAGTTAAATGAGTGACCCAGTATAAAGTTTCCCTTAAGCTGACAAAATACTTTGTAGTCCAACTAGGACTGTATTTACATTTATTTAAACTACCACATTTAGTTATCTAAGCCCAAGCTTAAGAGAGCCAGGATATATATGAAAATGCCCTTTGCTTTTAATGATTCTGAAGTTCTCGCAGTTGCTACCCATGTGCTTGTGCATTGTTTTTTAGATAATTCAAAATGGCTGCCATTTGGAGCATGGGAGAAATGTGACTTCTGCATTTGTTTCAAATAAATATTATTGCCTAATACACAACCAATGATTTGTCTGACTCGGAGGAAGCAGTTCTCCTGGCATATTTTTTTCCATCCAAAAGTTAAAATTAAAGTTGCTATCTCTCCTTCATTACCCTAAAAATATATAGTGAACCCAAATAAGGACTAAGCACACTGCTTGGTTTTTTCTTATTAAACATCACTTTGCTACGGCAATTCAATCCAACCCATATCTTTGTCACGGCAATGGGGGGGTGTTTCCTGTAAGAAAGATAACTGTCCATCCAAATAAATACCCTGGAGATTACAACAATCATACTTAAAAACAAAATAAAAAGAAAATCAAAGTGATCTGCGTCTCTCTTCTAAAAAGGACTTTGGGCTAATACGTTGGGCCAATGATTTTGTTTGTTGGGTAGCCATTTTCCCACTTTTACATCAAGATGCTATATTAACCATTTTACCATTACCTGAGTTTAACCAATAAGGCGTTGACCTGGTTAAGATATATTTTCTGTGCACAGTATGTTCTATGTATTTAAATTTGGGCGATGAATAGGCCAATACATTATATTGAGTTGCCTTTTACTTTTCCTTTTAGCTAGATAATTCGTAAACATTACACAAATCAATCTTTATGTTGTATTTTCTATGTTACAACACGGTTTTCAATTTTAAAGGGACACTATAGTCACCAAAACAACTACAGCTTAATGTAGTTCTTCTGGTGAGTATAAAAGCTCTCTTCAAGCATTTTCATGTAAACATTGCCTTTTCACAGTAAGCAGCCCTGCCGTTCAGCTCTGCATGGGGACGCTGAATTTTCCTCATAGAGATGCATTGATTCAATGCATTTCTATGAGGATGGGCTGATTGGCCAAAAATAGTGTTTGGCCCGGTCCTCTTGCCGATTTTATCCAATCCAATGCTTTTCCCCATGGGATTGGCTAAAAAGCGGCAATTTTGATGACGTCACCAAGGGGGCGGGACCAGCGCTGGAGACCCGTGTAGAGCTGAAAATAAGGTGAGTTTTAAGGGCTAAGGGGAGGGGGGAGGGGGGGAGGCAAGCCACCTAAATGGTGGGTTTTCAATATAGGGTCAGGAATATATGTTTGCGTTTCTGACCCTATATTGATCCTTTAAAGTATTTAATGAAAGTTAGCTGTTGAACAATGGTAATTTATGAGACAAATGCCATTTCTAGCAAGTGCCCTCAATATTTGAATGATACAATACATACAGATACGATGTGGCATTCAAGTTATGTACATTAGAAGCTTGACATTACTGACTTCTGTAGCACCACTCCAGTGTAATACCAGTACAGAGGGCACGTAAAACTTACTGTTCTGTTCTCCTCCACTTTGCATTCACAATATCATTTTATTGCTGCACATTAGTATACATTAATATGATTCACTAGGTGTAATAGCTGTGTTTACTGCTGCTGGTGATGACTTTAAATTGATCAATATGGGACACTTACATTAGCATATCAACTGCATCTCTCCAGTCTATTCCATTAGGGGTCTTTAAGCTGGTATATTAAACACAATGGGTACTATTGTGCATGTAATATAAAATATTACTACAGAATTAAACTCAATTCTAAAAAACATTTCACATAAACAATTGTGGTTTTGTTCTAATAATACAGTTTTATGCTAATCGAGTTTTTGTTGCAGCATTAACTAAGTTCTACCTAGCATCTTAATGCATTCTATAGGAACAATGCGATCCATGTAAATTATAAATAATTACAATGCAATGCTGTAGGAAATGCTCGATATCACACTTACACTGCCATGATAAAGCATTATCAAGCACTTGTTGCCAGCATAACACTTTCACAATAGGATATCTGTTCAGTTCTCTGTCAATGTGTGTATTTATGAAGTGTGATGAATCCCTTGGCTGCAAACTAACATTTATAATTCATAAATTATTCCTCTATTTAATGTATTTCAAATTCATTGTGCACATTTTGAAAATGCTCAGTATATAGTGTTGCCTAATGACAACCGTCTGTTCTTCAGTTAGAGCAGCTGGTACAGCATTTAGATAATTGTTGATTGGTGTACATCTTATGTCTGTGAAGATGGGTAACTTGTAATTCTTCTGGACTTCGGCTCTTCAAATACTGTTACTTTATAACATATTTGTGTTTCCATAAAAGTGTTAGGACCAGAAATGTGTGTGTTTGCGTGTTTGTGTAGAAATACACATGTGAAAATAGTTGACAGCAGAGGCGTGTTTGCGTTTGTGTGTATGTATGTGTGTATGTATGTTTGTGTGTGTGTGTTCTGTTTGTCTGTGGGTTTCAGAAAGGTTTACAAGCTTAAATTATCTAGTAATTATAATTTCTAGAAATGATTTAATCTACATTATTTTTCAATATGGAAAATTAGTAAGAAGTCATTTGTTAATGTTCTGGAATCCTAAATTTTACTTTGAGGCAGTGTGACAGGATATACTACTACAAGATTCATACCAGGGTATAAGTATATATATATATAAATATATAAGTAGAAATTGTAGCCATATTAGTCCAGTAATGTAGATGTAAAAAACAGATACAATTCATATATTGTAATACCCTTTTTATTGGACTAACAGAATTTGTAACCCCTCCAGCACCAAGGGAGGGGGACCCTGAGGGTGGGGGGGACCTTAGGGTTATATTGTGTCAGGAATGTGAGTTTGTTTTCCTGACACTATAGTGATCCTTTAGTATATTGTCTAAAACAATTTTCAAATCCTTTTCGTATGTTGTTATCCCTAATTTACTACTATTTAGGGTGTAAGTTGCTTGTGCATTGTTTGCCTATAAGTGCATAACTTTGCATATATCTATGATGTAGAATTATTAAAATCTTTATTAGAACCTGTATTGAATTATTGTACTAACTCCATTTTGTTCACCTTACATGACAGAATTTCCTGACAGTATTCAGTATAATGAATAAGAGATTGTATTTTCTCTCTCTAAGGACATAACTAGCCCCGAAGTTAGCGGATCTCCGTTGACTTGCAACATAGTATAATCCAAGGCCAGGAGAACAGTGACAAAATGAAATGTTCTATTCATAAAAGAACCTTGGAACAGACCACGAGACTGGCATCACTAACTACGTAAAATGACGCCCAAGCCCCCCTTTCCACCGAGTAAGCCTCGTGCTAAAGAGCAATGGCGACGACATCCCATGATGGGAGGGTGCCTCACTAGTCACTCAAATCTCTGAGCCAATTAATAATATTAATGGGTGGACACTGACATAGCCACTTAACATTTAACCCAATTAATGTTTATTTGTTAATATCTGATATTCAATGATGATGTCATTTTGCATATAAAAAGGCCTGCGTGCCCGCTTTTTAACTAGATGCTAATAAATTTCCTGAAGTGTTTTTAACCTGAACTGCATGTGTCAGTGTGAACTTACTTCTGCGTATACGCAATTTATTCATCTCAGATTTGGACAGGAACAGATAGACTTATAAACATTTTTGTTTATTTCTAAATTAATCTACATCAATCTGGCGTCCATCCAACGTGGGGCATCGGGCTATGGCCTCCGGCCGGTAAGCCGTCCTAAGGAAGACGCTGTTGGACGGGGGAATCGGGGGGGAAGGAAGAGAGACTGATCACCTCTGAGTACACGGTAGAGACTTCTGCAGGAGCCACCGGTATGTTCCAGCCCCTTTGATTGACCCGTCCACGTGTCTGTGACTGCTTCCCGGGAGGGTATCAAAGACAGGTAATATCTTGCCCGGTGTCTTGTTACCCATTTGTTTACCTGCATTTAGTCTATCTGTTGCCTGGGTGTGCTAGTGGTATATGTTTTGTTCTTTCCCTCTTTTGGGATAAAGGGGGGTGGACCCGTGGGTGGTTGCCTGGGGGTCTTCTGTTGCCTGTTTTTACCACTTTTTAGGAGTCACTTGGCCCAGACTGTTGGGAAAAAAGGGGGGGTGGACCTGTGGGGATTTTCCAAAGGGGTCCTGTTTTCCTGTTTACTTCTTTTAGGTACTGTCTAGCTAACAGTAGTAAGGAAAAAGAAGGGTTGGGGGGTTCTGTGGAGGGGACTTGCCTCCTGGGGTTTCCCGGTTACGTCACTTTGATATTCTAGCTAGCCTCATTGTGTACGTTGCTCTGCTTGCAGAGGTTATGGTACCCTCCAGCTTCGATCGCTGAGGCTGGTGGCATTCCAATTTATTTGTGGTGTGTGGATTCGGGCAGGCATTGTTGTCTCCATCACCACGGGGTAGTGTGACTTGTGGGTGGGTCCATAGGGAGCACTACGGGAGTGGGGATAGAGGTGGCCACACTTAGTGGACTGCTGTAACGAGGGAGGCATATGGATTTCGGGCCGGTGTTAGTCGTTATCCTTGGCCGCTGGTAGTGAAACTTACGAAAGTTGTTCTCTGAGCGGGGACACTACGAGATTGAGGGAGGTGGTCTTGGTGGCCACAAGAGTAAAGGAAAGGGATTACTGTTGATGCATGCACTGTATTTCAATTGAAATGTTGTATTAAATGTTGTCTTAAGTGTGGAGTCATTCAAACTCCTGGGTCTGTCTCTACTTTCACTGTTTACTTTTCCTCTACTTCCTGTACTATTTACACTATCCACTCCTATTTCTCTTGAAAGAGAAGTGATTGGTCACACACTTCTCACCCCGCTCCAATCCGTGGTTACCATCGAGGGTACATGGATTCAGTGACTGGTCTACGTTTTGGGAAGACGCACTGGGAGGGACCCACCCTTCCTAGTGGCAGTCGAGCATTGTAGACGTTCTGTTTCATTTTCCTTTACCTATACTTGGGACGCTTTGTATAGGGGGATATGGGACAGGAAAGGCTGGCTCGCGTGTGATTTAGTTGAAGATAGAGAAGGTGAAGAACTGGTTAAAAATGTTGCAAAGATTGCTAAAGTGTGTAAAATTGCTGTGCCTTCATGTGGTAGATTACAGCCAGAAAGCTGGTGTAGATTACTGACAGAGAAGAAAGGCAAGCTTACAGATAATGATTTATTGCGTACTGCTGAAGCATGGTACAGAGTAGAAAGGCTATCCAGCAGGAGGGTTGGGTAGAGGAAGAGATAAATCATAAAGGGTTAAGAACTGTATGTATATCATAATAATTGTGTTACTGGGAAGTTATCCCAGCCAGTGCCCTGTCGGGGTTTCCAGGAGGTGACCACTTCCATCATCCTGTCAGTAATGACCGAAATGTAGCTGACCATGGTCACCATCCCACCCCAATCTTAAAACGCTGTGGGGTTTTTGTATTTTGTGTTAGCCATTACCCTGGTAGAGGGTGGGGGTTTAAATGAAATGTTGTGTTTTTGCTTTGTAATGTAATTGTCCTTCTGTCTTGTTACTGTACAGTGTTGACATGGTTAAATTTGTGCTGGCAGGCAGTCTCTCTCTTGTTCCACTCAAATCCCCCTCTGCTAAAACACCCCCCCCTCCCCTCGCTTCTGTGAGACGCGGGGGGGGAGGGGGCGGAGGGGGTGGTGACATGCTTGCGATTTAGGTCTGTCTCTTCGGTGTTCTGTAGAGTTATTCAGAAGCTACTGATAAGATTTTAGCAATGAAATTTTTGCTAGAAAATATTCTAATTGTGTATTTTGTTATCTCAATAGAAATTGATAGGATGGTTAGGGAGTGAATCTGATGCAGGAATAGAAGTTATTAAGTTAGTATATGTTTCTAGAGACAGCTTTGTGGGCTGTTAGATGTATAATATTCACAACTTATTTAATCCGTCAAGTCTGTCCACAGTTCAGATTTTCATTTTGCCGAACAGAATGTTACTTCCCATGAAACCCACGCCTCCAGAGAGACTTAGTATGCCCTAAAGGAAAATGGCCCCTAGAACAAAAGAAGGTTGTCCTTAAGTGCCTTCACTCTGCCCTTAGTGAGGTCATATCTGCCCATATATCGTGTCAGTTCTGGCCATCCATGGCTGACGAGATCGTCACGTGTTAAGTAACAATATGTATTAACTTTGTGTACAAAAAATTGATAACATGCTAAAAGAAATTTCTAATAAACAAAGATTTCTTGAACAAATGGTAATACAATTAAAGATTGGTCTCAAGATGTTTTGATCTAATTGAAAAAGAACCAGAAAACATTATGAGCCTAACTACTAACAAATGGATAAGGGGGGGAGTGTATTCCAATCTGTCTTTATTGGATAATGTTAACCACCAAGATTAAAGACTGACTAACATATTTTTTTTTAATGTAAGCCCAGATATTTTATTATTATATATGCATAGAAGTCGAGACTTTGGGCATTATAGTGTATTGATTCTAGATCTGTTACTAGCAGTAAGTGCTTAGCCTTATGCCTATCCCACGCATGCTTAAACACTCCTTTACTGTGTTAACTTCTATCACTTCAGCTGGAAGGCTATTCCATGCATCCACTACCCTCTCAGTAATGTAATACTTCCTGATAGTATTTTTATTTAAACCTTTGTCCCTCTATTTTTGAGACTAAGTCCTCTTGTTATGGTAGTTTTCCTTCTTTTAAATATAGACTCCACTTTAACTGTGTTGATTCCCTTTGTGTATTTAAATGCTTTTATCATATTTCCCCTGTCTCGTCTTTCCACTAGGCTATACATGATAAGATCCTTTAACCTTTCCTGGTAAATTTTATCCTACAATCCATGAACCAGTTTAGCAGCCCTTCTTTGAACTTTCTCTAAGGTATCCATGTCCTTCTAAGGATATGGTCTCCAGTACTGTATACAGTACTCCAAGTGAGGTCTCACCAGTGTTCTGTACAATGGCATGAGCACTTCCCTCTTCCTACTGCTAATACCTCTCCCTATGCAACCAAGCATTCTGCTAGCATTTCCTGCTGCTCTATTACATTGTACATTGTCATTAACAGAGAGAAACTGGAAACCAGAAAGGATAAATTAATGTATAGCTAAATGTAAAGCTTAACAAAACCTCCATTATCTTTTTCATTTATCTCGCAGAAAAACAATGTTATTTGTCTATTTTGTAAGTTTTAATACATTATCAGTGAAGAGTAAAAAAAAGTTTTATCCCTTTTGCGAGACATAAAATTGCGATAATGTATATTTGTGATGTAAGTAAGAGTTATATTTTATGATAAGTTGAAGGAAAAAAAAAAAAGAGAGAGTCAGGGATAGCGTCTGTCTCTACGAGCAAAAGTCTGGTGTGGGAGATGTAGTGGACTAGCCACTGCGGGATACCCACGGAGTGAAGCGTTCGAGGCCTGTACAGACAGATGTGCTTGTTAGCCTTTTATTATTTTTCTCTAGGAAAAGCATAGGGCCAGTTAACAGTTGTTGTACATGTGCTATTTGCAGCCTCCATTGCATTTCTACTTAATTCTGATTTCTGATGTATCCTCCACTGCTACATACCCACGCCTCCATATGGAGACCTGTCTGCTCCCTTACCTGCCCACCCCTGCCTACTCCTACTCCTCCTCCTACTCCTCCTCCTACTCCACCTTCTCCTCCTTCTACTTCTCTCTCCTCCTCCTTCTCCTCCTCTTTCTCCTCTCCTCTACTCCACCTTCTCCTCCTCCTACTCCTCCCTCTACTTCACTTTCCACTCCTCCTATTCCTCCCTCCCACTCCACCTTCCCCTCCTCCTACTCCACCTTCTCCTCCTCCTACTCCTCCCTCCTCCTCTTATTCAATCCTACTCCTCCTTCTACTCCACCTTCTCCTCCCTCTACTCCACCTTCTCCTCCTTCTACTTCTCTCTCCTCCTCCTTCTCCTCCTCTTTCTCCTCTCCTCTACTCCACCTTCTCCTCCTTCTACTCCTCCCTCTACTTCACCTTCCACTCCTCCTATTCCTCCCTCCCACTCCACCTTCTCCTTCTCCTACTCCACCTTCTCCTCCTCCTACTCCTCCCTCCTCCTCTTATTCAATCCTACTCCTCCTATTCCTCCTTCTACTCCACCTTCTCCTCCCTCTACTCCACCTTCTCCTCCTCCTACTCCTCCCTCTACTTCACCTTCTACTCCACCTTCTCCTCCCTCTACTCCACCTTCTCCTCCTCCTACTCCTCCCTCTACTTCACCTTCTACTCCTCCTACTCCTCCCTCCTACTCCACCTTCTCCTCCTCCTACTCCTCTCTCTACTCCACCTTGTCCCCTACCTGACAACATTATATTTTGAAAAAAATAAATAAATAAATAAATAAATAAAAAAGTTGCTCTGGCCCCTCTTCCGCCACTTCCCAGGGGGGAATACCACACAAAAAAAAAAAAAATTATTATTCATACTGTTTTGGGCACTCTCAAGGAAATAGTGCGGTCCTGACCCAGATTCCCATGGAAGTAAGACACCTGTATCATCACTGGGAGGTGGCTGCCCCTCATGTTTTCTTCACTAAGTCCCCAGAAATCTCATAAAAGGAACCTGACTCAATAAAACATGAAACACTAAAAATCGATATCAGCTCTCTACAGAGGGGGGGCAGCAAGAGAACTGTAAATGGAAAGACAAATACCCTCAATCTCACACAGAAATAGGTGAGGATATCTCTTCTACTACTCCTCATGGTTGCTTTGAACAGATGAAAGAAGAAATAAGACACCTCTCAACAAGGCATGCAGTAGCTTTGCCAGATCCTGACTCCACTCTGTTTGCGGATGAAGAGGAAAGGTACCATACTGGATTTGCTGTTGCTACAGAAGATCAGGTACGTCAAGCATCTTTACTTTCCTCACCCACATCTGCTCAAGACACCAAATTGACAGCCTTCTCAGTGGCATGCAAATTGTTTGTTTCTGAAAGACAAGGCCATGCAACAGGAGTGCTCACTCAGGCCCATGGTCCTGGAGGCCGCCAAGGGCCTATTGGATTTTTCTCCTGCCAACTGGATATTGTGGCCAGAGGACGTCCCTCTTGCCTTCGGGCCGTCTTTGCTGCCAGAGAGCTCATTGAAAGAACTGGAGATCTTGTCCTTGGCCACCCCCTGGTTGTCTTGGCCCCCCATGACATTTCTGCCATAGTCAACCAGGTCCAACTTAAGCATGTTACTCCTGCTAGGCATCTTCGCCTTCAATGTCATCTTTTGTTGCCTGACAACATTACCCTCCAAAGATGTCAAGTTCTCAATCCGTCCACTCTTCTGCCACTCCCTGAGGGGGGTGTATACTACGGATTCATCATGGACGAAACTTATGTTTTTCTTCTCACTGGCACCATCAAGAAGGAAATGCATCCCAACCTATCCTTTCATGATGGACAAGCACTCCTTCATGACGGAGCAGGATATGCCTTCTGTACCATGTGGTACAAATCAAACATCACTCCTGAAACCTGCTATGAAGATGAACTCTATCATCTGGTCGAAGTAAAACTCACTGCACAAGACTTCTACTGTGATTCTGAAGGCAACAGTATGGTCTTGATTCATCTACCTCCGGAACTCAAGCATTTGTACCGTCATTGGGACACTGCCATTCCACATGTCCCTGTGACCAAGTTGAAAACAATATCATGGAATGATCTTGGGCCTATGGCAAAAGCATGGGCCACTATGGACGAATCACAGCTACAGGAAAATGGTGTTGTCAAATATCCAACAACTGACCACCTAAAAGCATGGCCGCGTCATTTCCTGGAGAATGAGTTCCAAGATTTAACCATAGTGAATGACTACGACCCAGATACACCTCATGACTGTTTTGAACAGATGAAAATGGAAACAACACATCTACCAACTGTGCATGAAGACCCATTGGTAGATCCCGATCTCACCCTGTTTGTGGACGGCTCAAGATATGCTGATGAAGAAGGAAGATACCATACAGGATATGCCGTAACCACAACAGATGAAATTGTCAAATCATCATCTTTACCATCAACTATGTCTGCACAAGAAGCTGAATTGCAAGCCCTGACTTCAGCATGCAAGATCTCTGAAGGAAAGCGCGCCAATATCTACACGGATTCAAGATATGCACTGGGCGTGGCTCACGACTTCGGATTAATTTGGAAAACAAGAGGATTTCTTACCACCGCCGGTACACCAATCAAGCACGGTTCCGCAATCAAGGAGCTGATGGACGCCCTCCTACTCCCAGAAGAAGTGGCTATTTTGAAGATAAAAGCACATGGGAAGTTGGACTCAGATGAAGCAAGGGCAACCATCTAGCTGATCAGGCTGCAAAACAAGCTGCAAAAGAACCACAGGAAGTGGAAAGAAGAGTGTCCGGAAATGAAGAAACTCCCATATTTACTCTGCAGACTCTTCCAACTGACCTAAAAATCCTGCGGGAACAACAGGCTACAGTTGCCCCTGAAGAAATACAGAAGTGGAAACAGAAAGGGGCAGTTCTGAAGGATGGAGTGTACTCCAACAACCTCAAGTTCTGCCTCCCTAAGAATTTGTACCCAGCAGTCGTACAATGGGCACACGGACCTGCACATTTATCAAAGGATCTAATGAATGCTCTTGTACAAAAATACTACCTCATTGTCCCTATATGAGATTCTATTTGGGACTGCACCTAGGCTAGGTTGCTATTTTCCCCAACAACTACAACTTCAAACTGATGTCTTAGTAGATTATGTAACTGAACTCGCAAATGCTTTAAACAAAATCCATGCCCAAGTTTTCTCTTCAATTCCAGATCCTGATTCTGACACAGGCAACCACAGTCTGCTCCCCGGTGACTGGGTTCTGGTCAAGAAATTTGTGCGAAAACACACCCTGGAACCAAGATTTGACGGACCGTTCCAAGTTCTCCTGATCTCCCCTACCTCTGTCAAATTGGCCGGAAGGCCTAACTGGATCCACGCTTCCCATTGCAAGAAGACACCTGCCCCAGAGGAAGCTAACTCTATGCAACCATGTGCCTCTGGTACATTATCTCCTTAGTTGGCCTCCTTAAAGCCCAGCAGGTGGCCATCACCAAAGATGCTAGTGGGTACACCTTCTGGTATAATTCATCATGTACCCGTGTGGCTACTTATACTTTTGACTACTGTGACATCGTAGAATGCCCATTCCCCACGTCACAGATTCAGAATATCTATAGAGATATCCCTCATTCAAAAGACCCCTATGTTTGTGTAGTTGACAAACAATGGGGGCACAACTGTAACCATTGGGGGGCGGCGGGATGGAATGCCGGGCCTGCCTGGGGTTACAAACCAAAAAGTGTCTTATCTAAAATTGATGATCACGGTAGGTCCCTCCTCCAGAGAATGACTCTGAGAAAGCCCGGAGGAGGCATACCTATGAAATTAATCTTAAACATTGAGCATCCCAGCCCAACGGATGCAGACCAGTATGTAATGGGAATGTACTGGAAGAAGGGTTCCTATAATAAATTAGGACATTTCCACCTTAAAGATATGTGCCACTCTCCTGAGTGGAAAGGGACCACCCACATGGTCTCAAATCCGTTGAAACCACACATCCAATCTTTTAAAGACATGATGGCCATTGCAAATCCAACATTTGAAGATACCATGGCCGCTGAAACAGGTTTCAATGATGTTAATCTATGGTTAGAATGGATGAAATATAATGCCAACAAACATAACAGAACCGCATGCTATGTGTGTGGTGGTGCCCGGCCGCACCTGGGCACTGTGCCTTTCAACTTTGCCAGTAGATATAGAAGAATGTGTTCTGAGTCTTTTTGCCTATCACTACAATTTCAATAGGTCCATATGTAAAGCATGGACAGTAGAGTATCCTCTTCTAGTCAAAGATTGCAAACCCCCAGATGGTGTTACCGTCTATAAAGGTAATTATACCTGTTATGCTAATTATGATGGAATTGGTAAATTTGTGGGTAACTTCTCTAAAGGTTATTGTGCCACCTACAGAACTGTCTCTATGAACCTCCTACAATTCCACACTAGATCATTGGGGGATATTTACTGGTTGTGTGGGGATCTACAGCTGAGATCAAGAATGGTGGGGGGAGTGTATAAAGCAATCATGCCCATACATATTATGAGATACTCCAAACACTCACCAACCAAGGTAAAGCGTGAAGCCCCAGTAAAAGGCAGTTTTGACCCTCATATTTACATTGATGCCATTGGGGTACCTAGGGGGGTGCCCAATGAGTTTAAAGCCAGGGATGAAGTTGCTGCAGGATTTGAATCACTTTTACCATAGTCACTGCAAACAAGAATTTAAATTGGATAAATTACATCTACTACAACCAACAACGGTTTGTTAATTACACCAGGGATGCCCTTCAGGGTTTGGCCGAACAGTTGCAGGCTACGTCCCAAATGTCATTCCAAAATAGAATGGCTTTAGATATGATTCTAGCGAAAAAGGAGGGGTATGTAAAATTCTGCCTGACACCATGACATGTTGTACTTACATCCCAGAAAACACAGGCCCCAATGGTAAAGTAACCTTAGCTATAGGAAAATTGAAAGAGCTCTCTGAGGAGCTAAAGAGGAACTCTGGGATAAAAGATCCCTGGGAGAGATGGTTTGGTTGGATGACAGGATGGCAAAAAGCTTTGATGCATATTGGTATAGCAATACTAATTTTCCTTTTTATCTTTGCTCTTCTCGCTTGTTGTGTCCTCCCTTGTCTGAGAAAGCTCCTCTTGAAGACTGTAGACCAAGCGGCACCCACTTACGCACACCTCACAGTTGATGACCAAGATTTCCAAAAAGTCAACTCGCCCTGTATACCGCTACAATCTATCCCGTTTATTGATAGAGTGCAAGAGTTCTAGGAAGGGACCAGCTTAGGGACAGCATCTGTCTGTCTGGGAAGTCTACCGTGCGGAGATGTGGTGGGTTAGCCACCTCGGGATACCCATGGAGTGAAGTGTTCGAGTGCCCAGCGGACAGATGAGTTAGCCAATTAGGGACAGACGAAGGGACAGCTTTGCACTTTGCAATAACACCTAGCTAGCGGGTCACGGGGTTTCTGTGCCTTTGGGCTAACACGTCTTCTGATACTAACAAATAAAGATTATCTTTTAGAATCTAACATTTCATAGGGGGGACTGATGTAGAATTATTAAAATCTTTATTAGAACCTGTATTGAATTATTGTACTAACTCCATTTTGTTCACCTTACATGACAGAATTTCCTGACAGTATTCAGTATAATGAATAAGAGATTGTATTTTCTCTCTCTAAGGACATAACTAGCCCCGGAGTTAGCGGATCTCCGTTGACTTGCAACATAGTATAATCCAAGGCCAGGAGAACAGCGACAAAATGAAATGTTCTATTCATAAAAGAACCTTGGAACAGACCACGAGACTGACATCACTAACTACGTAAAATGACGCCCAAGCC
The DNA here is from genome assembly GCA_933207985.1 of Pelobates cultripes. NCBI lineage: Eukaryota > Metazoa > Chordata > Amphibia > Anura > Pelobatidae > Pelobates > Pelobates cultripes. The sequence continues at coordinate 27,053,532 of OW240915.1, forward strand.
CCCCTTTCCACCGAGTAAGCCTCGTGCTAAAGAGCAATGGCGACGACATCCCATGATGGGAGGGTGCCTCACTAGTCACTCAAATCTCTGAGCCAATTAATAATATTAATGGGTGGACACTGACATAGCCACTTAACATTTAACCCAATTAATGATGTTTATTTGTTATTATCTGATATTCAATGATGATGTCATTTTGCATATAAAAAGGCCTGCGTGCCCACTTTTTAACTAGATGCTAATAAATTTCCTGAAGTGTTTTTAACCTGAACTGCATGTGTCAGTGTAAACTTACTTCTGCGTATACGCAATTTATTCATCTCAGATTTGGACAGGAACAGATAGACTTTTAAACATTTTTGTTTATTTCTAAATTAATCTACATCAGGAGAAATGGCAGATGCCATGACAGCCAGGCTCAGAACTAAGTAGAACTCAACTTTGCCCCCCCGGCCACCCTGAGAAGCGATGTCACCAACTGCAACTTGTGCAATAGCTATATTTTGGACTTCTACATAATTATATAATAATCTATATAACCACGGAACAGGTGAGGTTGAAAAGAGTGACGCCAAAAACTCTTTGTTGAGACTATGGTGAAAGGAAAAGGTTTTATTGAATATGAGAAGAAATTAATTTACCTACATTAAGCAGTTGCTATAAAAATCAGCATCACTTGACCGGCTCTACAGTGTTTATTATTGGGCGGTATGAGACCCCAGGCAAGAATTCAAACTGTTCAAAAATGGTTTGACCACTCACAATGAGGGGTGCTCGCTGTAATGATTTGGGGTGCTTGGAGTCTTCCTTTCTTTGGGCCGTTATACATAGTGTTAAATATATATCTTGGGTCCGCACAGACCATGTAGTATCTAAGCAAAGTATCTGTGCTGGTTGTGCTTTTATTTTTTATCTTTTTCATTTTTATTTTATTGCGTTTTACTTATGTACACTGTGTTTTTAGGATATTTATATATATTAGCTGCAATTATACTTGAGTGCTGGCAGCCGGTGCAGGTGGTCCCCAATCTGCAACATTTTATTTGGAGTTTTTTTAACTAGGTTACCTAACACTACATCAGTTTTCTACTATGACAAATCAGTGTTTTTCGAGCTATCCAACATGTCTTTGTGCAGCGCCGTGGGTATTTGTCCATATTTCCATTCAATACACATCATACATATACGCATATTTCTCCAGATTTCAGCAAACATCACACATAAGCAGAGAGAGGACAGACTGAAAACAATACTATGAATCTCATAAAAGAAAACCACAAAACATCCATGACAGCTAACAGATTATCATGTCAAACACAAACGGTGAACCCAGCATACAACATGCGCAACTCACAGAATTAAAAATATATCCCACTAGAAACTGTCAGCACCAAGATTTCTGTTCTCTCTAAGGAACCATTATTGGGGTCAGTGTATTTGCTGCCATTGTTAAACAGCTACTCCGTCAGTTGCCACAAATCATCTCTAAAAAAATTGTAGATTAAATGAATGGGATTCCTGCTAATTTAGAAAGAGCCAAGGGTCTAACACCATTACCACCTGCCTGGGTGACATCATATATTTATTACCCTCCTACCTTTATTTGGCCCCCTTGGTTACTATGAGAGCAAAAGGAGCCACTCAAATGTATTTAATTTTTGCATGTGTTGGTGTGAAGCATGAACCTATTTGCTATTTGATATGCTTGCATTTGTTTAAGGCATATGTATAAAAATAGTATATCTGTTCATTTATATTATATTTAATCAAGCCATGAACTAGAAATGAGGCTCCTGGATAAAAAAGGCAAAAAAAAAATTAAAATTGTTACCCCCTACAGAAATTATGTGTTCATTCTTTGACATCATTTGGTATCAGACTTTTGACTTTTTGTTTTCCATATTTTTATACTGAATGTATTAACTGCCCAAGCGCAATTGTACCAGTTACTAGTGATATAAATAATTGATATGCAGAAATAAGAGATGGTAGGGACCAGAGGTGATTTAAGAACGTAAATGTTGGAGGGTTAATATGAATTCCCCCACAGACATATATATTTATATGCACATTGTTAAGACACATATAAATACACACACAAACACACACACAAAGAAAGACACTCATATATACACAGATACACACAGACACTAAACATTTCTCTAATTAAATACTTATCCACCCTCTCCTGGTAGTTGTTTAAAGGCTCCTATCTTCTGGGGTGCCTACCCAGACTACAAATGTTTACTCTAGCCTTTTAGATATATTTTTTGCTGCATGGTAATTATATTTTATTTCCATTTGCAGAAACAGGGGATGTGATATGTATCTTCTGGCTCTCTTGCATGTTATCCAAACATTAGCCCGCGCAGCAATAGGCGGCTGTGATTGACTGTGAGTGTCAGCTGAC